>VZTG01004094.1:525956-612846 GCA_013397845.1 Melanocharis versteri
TGTTTGGGGGGGGGGATGCAGATCTTTCTCTCTTTCCCTTTTTAACAAGAGCCTTCAGGGCCTTAAATTCTGGCTAAAAGTTTATAAACATGATCCTGGGAATCTGTAAAATCCAAAAGCAAATAAAAGCATTCCCATGCGAATTGTTTATTAAAATCACATGATTTTTAAGTAGCTCTCATGATTCCTTGGGCCAGTTTCACGATTCTGAATGCTCAAGGCTGGCGGTATAAATTCTACCTGCTCCCTGGGACTACTTTTTCTGATTAGCTGGCTCTAGGCAGCTACTTGGTCTGCAAATTCCTGTTCGGAATCCTCCATTCATTTATTAACGAGGCAGAGGGGCACAGGTAGAGTGTCAGCCCCATGAATATGAATGCCCTGCTTGACTGATCCGAGTGGCAGGCACCAAAGCAGCGACTCACAGCCATTTAAAACGTGACTGCCTCCAACAGTGCGCACCCTCCCTCTCTCCCTCTCTCCCTGCTTGGAGGATCCCGTGGCCGGCACAGCGATCCGGTGTGTCAGTGATCTGACACAGATCGGTGTGTCAGAAATAAAGGCACAGCAGCCCTTTACTTCAGCTGAGGGCTGCGGTGGCTGAGGCACGGGCACGGGTTTGGGCTGTGCTGCCGGAGCTCCAGGGGAAGGCAGGCAGCACCTGGCCCAGGGGCAGGGCGGGCAGGAGGGTTTGTAGCCGCTGTGGCAGAATGCACCGGCTCTCATCCCTCTGTGTGGAGCTAAAATGAAATGCAAAATGGCACATATCGCATGCATGTCCCCTTTGTCTGGGAGGGAGAGACTTCTCTCTTTAAAGGGGCAGTACGCAAAAGCAGAGAGGTTTCTGACGCTGCTAAGCTTGCTGGTATCTTTCCAGGCTGGATAATAATTGGCAAATGTCAAAGTCTTAAACAATATTTAGCGGTAATTAAAAATGTGACTAAACCCTGAAGGTTGGTATTAAATCCAGGCAAATCTCTTTAATATACTGGGCCAGACCTGCTGTAAGTGTTTATGAAACTTTGCAGCTTGGACCCCTCTCCGCTGATAATGATGGTCAGTCTTGTTATCATGGACCTCTTCCTTTGTCCTTCCCTTGCCTGCCAGGCAAAGAAGCTCTGCCGCTTACATTTTCTTCTTGACCCTCCTTGTCCTTTTCTCAAGTGCCTCTTATGCTGGTTAGATAAAAGGTAGCAGTGTTCTAAAACGCTGCCTCTGTAGTTTTGCTATGTAAAATGACATTCATTCTGAAGAGTGGTAAGAAAATAATGATCTCATTAGAAGAGAGTTTAGCTGTGTAGTGGTTCCTCTCTGTAGTGGAGATTAAATAGCAGCTAACTACAAACAATAGTCATTTAAACAAAGAACTGGCATCAAAGTTATTATCTCTCTCTTTCTGCCCTTCAAGAACATCATCAGAAATCGATCCTCTCACCACTGCACATTTTCATCAAAGGTCCTGAATTTTAAGCTTGAAACACTAATTGTTTTGTGCATGCGTGCGTGTGTCTACGTGTGTTCTAGACTGGTTCCTCAGGTTGGTGTTAACTAATTATTGGTGACATTTCACTTTTTTTGGCCATGAACTTTCTCAATTGTTGTTTTTTTTTTCTTTCTTCCTCAGAAAGAAAGAATACAAATCCTGTCTCAAAAAAGAGAGGTGAAGTGGCAGAAATAAAGGAAATAATAGTGCAAACAGCTTTCTCTCTTCTGTGTACGAGGAATGCTGGAAGCACTTGGCCACTGCACATTTGGGGAATGGAATAAAAGAGATGGTTCAGAGTTGCAGATGCTGCCTGGGCTGTAATCAGAATAAGAGAAGGATGGGAATGGTGAACCAGGGATTTCTAGTTTCATGCCGCATCTAGGAGAATGTTAAAGTGGAATTGCAAGACAAGAAGCAAGTAAGCCTTGAAAATTAACAGCCACCCCTCTCTCCCCCGACCCAACACCCTCCACCTCCTTGGGTGATGGTACATCATTTGTTTCCTTTCAGAAACTAGAGCCTACTTTCCTTGGTTGATGCCTGCTCACAGCAGAACGTCCGCTCTTTACACTCGTGCAGCTTTTGAGCTGTGGAAGGGGAGAGGCATGAAAAGCAAACCATCCAGGAACATGTTGCTTAAAACTGCAGCTGTCTCGTTGCTGCTCACACTGTTGCAATTGCTGCCATGAAACACCACTGAGGGGCCTGTGCTGCAGGGCTGGCAACAAGCAAAGGAGTGGGGTATAATGATGGTTGTGATGCTGGTTCATCTATGCATACATGCAGCAAGCCCCAAGTTGTTCGATTTGTGGTTGGCTCAAGTTCAAGCATACATTCTACATCAGTTAGGAAAGAACAGCTTGTGAGTAACTTACGCTCACTGTAGTGCATGAAAATGCTTCATTTCTCTAAATGTCTTTGTTCAATGCAAAGAACCAGATACATGAAGACCCAAAATACAGAGCTGTCACTGTTTTTTTAAGGGCAGATGTATACAGTCACCTATGTTCATCATGGCCTCCAAATGCCAATTATATCTCTAGGAAATCTGAAAGAAAAATGTCAGGCTTTTTGTTTGAGATTTCCTGTGAAAACTGAAGTGATAGCTTGGTTAAAGCCTCAGTCTACTTGGGGTTGGTCTGATCTGAACTGATTTCTTTCTGGAACGATTCTCTTTGCTGTGGAAAACTTTGTAAAGTATGTATTTTTCTTTCCTTGAGAGTACTTTTTTATTGAAAGAGACTTTTTTGTCTTTTAAATGAAAAACATTTTGACCAAGTCAGCTAGGGATGTAAAAGTGCCCAAATACCAGCGAGTCTAAATTCCTGACCTCTGATCTGGAGAAGTTACTGAATGCATAATGTTGAAGAACAGCAAAATGGGAAGAAGTGTAATAAAAGATAATAGCAGTGACTTCTACTACCCACATATAATCGAGAAAGAAGTTATCTAAGGACATTGTAACACTTACAGAGGCAGCTAAAAAGAAAGCAGGAAGAAAGGGAAAACAAATTATGATTAAATGGCGAAGTTCAAAATGCTGTTTGAGGTAAGCAAGATCCCCTGGAAAATGGAGAGAGAGCAGGAATGAAGCCAAAAGTAAAGAGTGCAAGCTATGATAAGGAAAAAGAAGATGAAAATTCTGAAGAATGGCAACTACTTGATAATAAGGGTTATTTAAATATGTGAGATACCGTAAGCCCGTCTGTCCACAGGATTTCGAGGATGCAAGGGAAGCAATTAAAGGGAACAGGGCTCTTCCAGAGAGTTTTGACAACTCCTTTGATTGCCAGCAGGGTAGATGGTTCAGAGGAATTCAGTGAATTTGTGGAAGAGTCAAATTAGTTTCACACTGGTCCTGTGCAGCAGTGCACAAAAGCATTGCCTTGTGCAGCAATTCCAGGTCATCTGTCCGACCTACCTGGGGTTGTGGCTGGAATCTCTTCTTCCAGAGCTGGTCACAACCTGTAGGAGGAGGACTTGCATGGATGGGCTGAATCCGTGGGAGCTGCCTCTGCTATTTCCGAAGGTTTTTTCATGCTGTTACAAGCCTCTGGGAGTTCAGCTCTGCTGCTTGTCCTGCCTCTCTGGGGAGCAAAGCAGTCAGGACAGCACTGGCTAATGAACGGAGCACAACAGCAGGAGGTCTTCCACCCTGGTTTATTCATTGTGGCCCCAGGTTTTACTTAGCAAAACTCCTTCACTCACAAAACAAATTTAATGCTGTCTCTGATACAGTGTATGGCTACTGTACCTTGACTTTCAATTACATTAAATCCTATTATAATCACTTTCTTTATAACAAATCCTCTTTAACACCTGAAAAGCTCAGTTCCCATGGGTGCAGTCCTGTGTTCTTGAAATAAAAAACAGTGGAATTCTAATGGAAATGCATTAACTGGGAGAGTACTTTGAAAATGTGCCTGGCATGAAAGGCCTTCAGCACGCAGCTTACATTCAAATAGCAGTGGAGAAAAAAAATTCCCAGAGCCAAGCACTTGTACACCAGCTGCCTTAAGATAGAGTGTCTGAATCACTGTGTTATCACAGTAAAACATCTTGTATGGAAAATCATCACTATCCAAAGACAGGTCAAGTACAGGTTATCTAAGTACTATTATTATAGAACTGAATGTTTTCCATCAAAACAGGAGCAAGAATTTGAAGAGATTTACAGTGATGGCCAAGAGGCTCAGTGGTATAGTTGATAAACCAGGGAGCTTCTTTGCAACTTTTTTATTTGTTGTTGCTGGTTTTTTTCTGGCTGGCAGGAAGGCACAAAAAGTAGTATGCCACTATTTGTTAACAATTTTTTTTCAGGGTTCTACACTTCCTGGAAAAATAAAAGATTTTGTGCAAGATTCACATGATGTTTGGTTTTTCATATATAAAAATTACCATGCTGTTTTCTATTAAAATGAGAAATAATGACTCAGTTGCACTTCGTTGGGGGAGATAGAGAGAGAGGGGAAGAATGTTTCTGATACAGATGCAAATCTGGTACCTCCATCCAAACAACCGGGTCTTTCTCAATGCATCTTACATATAGCTTGAGAAGGAAATGCTCACTCAGGGGTTCTAGGAGATTTCAGGTAAAATGAATGACGTGAATAATTCATGCCTTTAGGGTACCATACATATCTTGGTCTGTTTCCCATGCTAGTGGAGTTTGCTGAGGGAGCCTGAAAGCCTGAGCTACACCTTTATGCTTACAAACTGCATGTGGGGCGCTCTCACACACTGGCCAAACACTGAAGAATAGATAACGCCTTTGCATACAGTTTTTAGCAGTATAAAAATCCTCAACTCTGTTCTTATCCTATCTGAGTATTGGTTCATGCCTTTGCTTTCTTGGCATTACCCCTAAGTGGGGAAGACATTGCAGAGGCACAGTTTGTAGTAAATGTTTTCTCGCGTAGATCTTTCTTGTGAAATAATTTCACTTACACTTTAACTTACATGACCTCTGTTGGTACATACATGCCTTCTTTAAACGCCACGAAATTTGGTTGCATTTCAACCAAATTTCTAGCAGTGGTGCTGGTAAATGCCGTGCTGAGCTAGGAGAACTACTCATGTGGTCCTCCTAGACCACATCAGCAACAAAAAAATGAAATAATGATCATGGTTTTCCAGTGTAGGTGACTACTTTCTGACCTAGAGCTCTGTTTTGGTGATATATCAGCTTGTGATGGCTGTGAACCTGCACCCTAAGGGGTCAGAGTCTGTCATTAAGTATGTGCACACAGTTCTCCTTGATTTTCAAGCTAGGGACACAACAGTGTATGCAGGCAGGTTCTGCTGCTAGAATATGGCAAAATGTGATGGCTTTGTTGAATGGTGAATGTGCCCTGACATAAGGCAATACTCTCTTCCAAAGGAAAAAAAGAATATTTTTTTTTCTGTATAGAAATCTTTTTATAGGTTATTGTGTGTATAATTCTGTGGAAGTATCATACTTCTTCTTGCAAAGTGGAGCTAAAAAATTGTCTGAATTTTGTGGAAAGGTTATGTAACTGTACTCTTTCTTTAAATAGTACTTTTTATTCATACTGCTTACTTTCTCATCAGTAGGAAAAAAAATATTTTCCTAGCACAAAAGGTAATTTCCAAAGGACTGTAATTAGTTCATGAAAACTCTGCCTTTTGTCATATCTCTTCAGTTGAAATGGAAAAAAGGATGGACCTTTTTCTTTGTTAAAACAAAAACATAGCATATGAGGTAAGGGAGCCTAAAGGAATCATATGACAATTTATGTCTTAGGTCTACAGAAAATGATATTGCAGCAGTACTGTAGATTCATGACTTCTCACTTTGATTGCCAACTTTTGGAAAACCTAGATGTGGCAACTGTCATCTATTTCTTTGCTCATCTCTCCTGAGAGAGAGCCTGGAGCCTTATGAAAAAGAGGTATAGTTCAAGTGCTAATGGGGAGATTAAGAAGGAAGCTATAAAAGCCCTAATACTGCAAGGTGACTCTAGCACAGTCACACACACTTTTGATCTCTGAGGATCACCTGAGTTCACCATCGTTTTTTGGTCCCAAACAGGAGGAAATGGGTACTGACAAGGAAAAAATTGCCAGAGATTTGGGTAAAATGAAAAGAAAGAGATGAGGAAAGAAGAAAAAAGAAAAGGCAAACATTGATGGCAGTGGATGGCACCTAAAGAGAATGGTCTGGCAGAAAGAATATTTACCAAAAAAAATTGCATTAATTTAATTTTGGGTGATATTTTTTAACACTGTGTAAAAAGATCATAAATTTTAGCAATAGTCAAAGACAAGAAGAAAAGAAAGAAATTATGGGAATAAGAGGAACTAAAATCTCACCCTCTCACCCTCATCTTTCTTGTATGTTCTTATTGTGAAGCACTGCCAATGAGTGATTTATTTTTTAATAATAAACACATGATGCAACCATTTCTGCTACGTCCTGTAGATTATGGTCATGGATGAAGAAGGGAGAAATATCTTCCGAACAAAGGTTCTTATTTACATAAAGATATAGCTAATCCTCAAATCATAAAAAATGATACTGTAAATAAATTTGGGGCCTATAAATAGAACTCAATTTTAAAGGGCTTACTTAAATGGGCTCAAACCACAAAATAGAAGTTTATTGAAATATGGTTTTAAATAGAATTTTATTTGAGTAGGCACAAGCCATAAATTTCAAATCCAGATTTAGAAACCCCCAAATTTTGGGAGTGTTTGGAGCTATGGTTTTTGTTTCATCCCATTATACTGGAGGTTACTTTTCATTTAGATTAGGGTTCATATTTCATCTGCATCCAAAATCTGGAGCTTGATTATGTGCTCTGCTTAAGAACTATAACTAAAGAATGAACGAGAACCTCTTTATTTTTGCCAGTTGTATTCTAAGCAAATACTATGATTTTCTTTTGTAGTTCTGTTGTTCTGTAACAACTATTTTTAACCTGAGGTTTTTCAATAAGCATAAAGCCATTGACCATTAAGTTAATGAAATTAGTGAAGGTAGGAAAACTATAAAAAACATTAAAAGGTATTACTAAACGTGCATCTAAGGAGATTGAGAATACTGTATGGTTTATTACTTGAGAAGCAATGTGGGATACTGTAACTAAAATCTGTTTCATAATTCATATACACAAGAGGATAGACTTAGGGTTGTGAATGGTGTAACTCAGCATAAATTTAATGGAACTATGCCAATTTATAGCAGGAGGCTCTCTGCATCTCAGAGGGGTTGACTTTTGCTTCTGAAAAAAATTATCAGTGCAGTGACAGTGTCTCCCACTGCAGCTGGCACGGCGGAGGGGCTAGGTGGAAAAAGCTGGTGTTGCCCTTGATGGAAGCTGGCTCAGACAGCAAGCAATGGCCATTCTTTGACTAAAGGGTAGTTCCTGTGGGGCTAGAGAGGAAGAGATGGGGTTTGATGTTCTCTGAAGTAGAAAAGGCAAGAAAGACACTGCTAGATAAGCACATTGCCAAAGCTGCAGCACTCCAGCACTGGTCTGCCCAGTTTCTCTGCTGGGAAGGTGGGCACAGGGAAGAAACACTGGTGTAAGAAGGGCAAGGTAAATATAGCAGTAAATGGCAGAGCGATGTGTGACTGGAGCTTTTTGGTAGGGTTCCTGGCTAAATCTGATGAATCATTATGCTTTGGGGAAGGAGAATAGCCTGTGTGAAATATAGGATCGTGTTCACAGGGAGCTGTGTCTTTCCTGCTGCAAAACAGGCTGCTACTGTGGCAGGTAAAGAGATGCCTCTTAAGAAATGATGCCAGGTTGCTTGACATATCTGCTCTTTGGACTCAGTTCTGGTTTGCAGCAGCAAAGTGTGCTACAGGGTCCTTAAGCGAAACCCTGACTGTGGTGAAACCCATGAGTTTTTTGTTATGACCTGCAGTGTAGCAGGCATTTTAGCCTGAGGTCAAATCTGCTCTGAAAAAGTAATGTAATAAAAAAAAAAAAAGTCTAGGTCCTTTGAGATGGGAAGTGCTTAAAATTCCCTTACTAAGATTACACTATTCTGCCCTTTGAATACTTTGCTTACACCTTTGTAGGTGGCCGGACTACACATGAGAGTTGGAAATTAGAGTGGAGGGCAGACAGTATTAGCAGGTATTTGCTGATTATAACAAAATAAACAAAGGGAAATACAGAAAAACATCTTAATTTTTCTCAAACTACATGGCCATCCTTACTGGACTTCTCATAGACTCCTTGAAATTTTACTCGTGTGATTCAGTATTTAGCCATTTCTGCCTTCAAGTCAAGAAGAGTAAAGAGATCTTTTGCTTACCATTCCATTAATTCTTTAACACCTGCTCAAATGCATGATTCTCCAGGCTGTAGCATGCTCAAAGATGAGAGCCTGCAGGATAAATACTAGCTAATACAAGAGAAATAATGCAGTATCCCTGTGGAAGCAGAATTAAGTACTTGATTTTGGTTGGCTGTATAGTGAGGCTGTTAAGAAGAAAAAAGGAAGAAAAAAAAAGGGATTGCAGAACTGTGATGCAGTGCTTTAGAAATTTTATACTTGTGCAGCTTCTGTAGGGCTGCTGGAGACCTAAAGGAAGCTCAGTTCAATTAATACAAGGCAGCCAAACCTTTTCAAATAGCAGATAGCCTTTGAGTTTCAGAAATGTATCTTATGCTTTTGGCAAAGGTTGATGAGTCATATATATTCCTTGTGTGTTCAACATGAGGATCAGGCTAAAATTAACCCCATTCTGAGGCAGAAGGTAGGCAACTTGACACTGTGATCCATTATGCTAAAGAGAAATGTTTCTGTCTAAACCCAGAGGTAAACTGCACAGACAAGGAGTCATTGAAATGAATTATGTGGCCAATCTTGTTAGGCCTAGGTCAGAAGCAGAGATATCTCTCTATTTCTGTTCCTCCACCTCCTAAGTACATTTAGCCTTTACACTATTAGACTTCCCTGGGCCCCTTTTTAAAATGTCACCTGCTCCACAGATTCCAGCATTTTGTATTTTTAGATGCTGGGGTCAGGATGAGTGCAAAAATAATGACATTTCTGCCCTTACAAGTAATTCCTTCATTTTATTGCTTGTAGGAATGAGCCATAATACGGAGTGAAGGAAAACTGCTTAACCATTTTAACCTCTCACAGTCTGAGAGAGAAATTACAAAGAAAAGGACCCTCTTCCTAACCCAGTAACCTCCCTCGTACCTACCACCTTCATGAAGAAGTCCCTTCCCGGTGTGCTTTTGAAGCTTCTTGCATGGTGGACAATGGGGGAGTGTATTGTAAGGCATTTTGTCCCTCTAACCATTCTGGAAAGCAGCTTTGCCAGAAACCCAGCGGATCTGATACTCTTATTTCTCCAATCGCAATTTTTTAAAAAATTCATTTAGCACTTATGTTTTTTTCCCTTCAGAGCAAGGTCAAATGCTTGTTCTAGGGTCCCTTTCTGTCTTTGAATTAATATCTTTTTCTCCCCCCCGCCCCCCTTAATGTGCAAGGCTATGTCACCGCTCCTGAACAAGGAAGTGAAGCTGTTTTACGTGGAATTGATTATCACTGGCAGACCCCAACACGTCATTTTCAAACGGGAAGATCTGGCTTAAAATTTTTTTCTTCCAAGACAAGTTCTGCTGCTGAGTCCACAGTAACTTCCATTTTATGTGGGAGTGATATTTTCTCAAATGAACATCAGCTTTCAAAACATAAATAAAAAAACCCCTTAACAACCTGTTTTTCACTTTTTAACTAGAATGTCCATTACATTTGAGACCTGGCCATAACCGTGATAAGAGCTTCTCAGTGTCACTGTATTTTAAGGTTTGGACCAGTAATTCTGGTCTTTGGTGCTTAATTGTCTCAAAATGGTGTTTTCTGTTCCTGCCTTTAACCAGCTGAGATTGCTTCGAAACATGAAGAGCAAGACTATCAAAGGGAAAAGACAATCTCACAGAGGTATTCTCAGAAACAGTGTATTAAACTGAGTCTTCTGGGAATGCATTTTTAAAAAAGGATCCAATTTACCATAAGGCTGCCTTGCAGTGGTTAGCCTGGTGTAGTTTTCCTCAGGGGAATACATTCAAGTGTGGTGGTGGGGTAAAGAAAAGCATGTGTTTTTTATTAAGGACTTTTAGCCCTTTACCATTTCTGTAAGGAAACACCATCACAGATGATAACTGAGCAAAGGAAAGATCGTATTTTAAGTGAATTCCTATGCAATCAGTGATGATTTTTCATGCCTTTTCATCACTTTTATTAGTATTTTAAAGGAGCAATAAAGAATACATAGCTATTAAACCCATGAAACCCTCCACAAACCCTCTGATGCAAAAAAGAAGGAAAAACAATCTAAACCATTCATTATAATTTCAACGTTTGTCAAAAACATGATTTAAAAATAGAAAGGAAGGAGAAATTACGTGTTGATCTATATTTAGTGTAATCAGGCTTTTGAATGAAGTTTTGAGGCCCATATTTTCATAATTGTGTGTGTGCCACTGATTGGAATTTTATGGCAGGCAAGCTTTCCTTGAGGGAGGGAGATAGATTACTGAGTCAATATTTGAGGGCTCTTTTGTTTTGCTTTGTTTTAATGTTATTGAAAAATCTGGGTGGCAGCCATGATAAGTGCTTTACAGCTCACAGACTATTAAAAAAAAGAAGAACTAATTATAAAAAAAAAAAGAAAAAAAGCAATCAATTGGTTGCACATGGCCAGTACAGGAGAGCAGCAGTTTAAAACATTTGTCATGTGTGCTTTACATCCATGGAAATACCATATGAAACTATATTAATGATCAGGGTAATTTATTTGAGACGAGACTGGTTTGTATTAGAAATTCAGACCTCCTTTGAATGCTACCTGTGAGGCATTTAGTGAAATGAAGAGTCAGGGGAAGAAAGATATTGTGCTGTTTGCTAAATTTTAATAAACAACAAAGCAGAAAGTTTTGCTCAGCACTTAAAAGATTTTAGAGTATACTTCTCCTGTGCTAAAAGCATCCTTGGTATCTTAACACCTTTGCATAATTCTTAAGAATCTACTGAAAAAAAAAAGTATATCTTTATGTATCATTACCTGCTTCTATCCATGTATAGGTAAGTTTATTCCAGCAGGATGCAGGTGACCCTTAGACCACTACTGCCTACATACAATATTTTCAGAATTCTGGGAAACACATTAAGAAGTTTCACTTCTGGAAACAATACTCCTCTGTCAAATCTCGTAAAGCAATACAAACCAGAGAGATTCCATAAACTTTGCAAGTTTTGTACAGCCATGTTTCTTGAAAAAGGCAACTCCCCTGTTGCCCTTGACTCTGAGTAAACTTTTTGACTTGTCTTTTGCCATGCACTTGGAATAAAATGAATCCTTCAGCTTAATGAGATATTGTCAAATAAAGAAGTTGAGAGATCAGATTTTATTCTTTCTTCTTTATTTCTTCTAAAATGCTGTACAGAACCAAACATTAATTAAGGTATATAGGTGCACGCGTGTGCCCACATATATACACACACACACACGTATGCAGATGTACTCCTAAATGGAGCAGCATTTCATCTCCTAAAATTTCAACTAAGTATTTTCTTTTAATATATGTAAAATAAAACCACCTACTATTTGAAAAACTTGACTTCAAATGTTGTGTTTGATTTTTTTGGTGTTTCCAACCCTCTGTGTTTCCCGGAGTGGAGCTGCGTAATCTCGCTAGAAGAAACATAAAAGACATACAAACTGGACTTTGTAAGTATGAAGTACCCTAAATCAATCACTGCTTTAAGAAAAGTAACCTTATTACCTTGTTGGTTCTCTGTCCTCTTATACAAAACAATTTTGTGCCAGAATAAGCACTGGATAATTTGTGTTAAAAAAAGTAGAGTCATAATTTCTGGTTTATTCTCACGTTAGTTTAGGCTATTTATAATAATAATAATAATAATAATATCAACACTATCTAGCTCTTTTCTGAATCCTTAATTGAGGGATCTGAGAGATCATAGAAAAGAAGTTAATAAAGAAAAAAGAAGAAAAAAATGCTAAGTATATGTTTTCCTGATTTTAAAGTTGGGAAGCAGAGACAAAGTAGAGAAAAGTTATTTTCTCAATGTCACTCATGAGGCCAGTGGCAGAAAGGGGGACAAAATCCAGATTTGCTGAGAACCAATATGACATGGTATCCACTTTCTCCCCTGTCATGGATGATATCACAAACACTCTTCCTCAGGCTACTTGTCTACCAAGCATGCACAAGAATGATTTTTCTCTTGTTTATTATCACTCAATCTATTTTTTCCCCTCAAACTAAGCACAAGAGACCCATGCTAAATTTCACATCTCAGAATCAGACATTTTTGCAGAAGCTGTGCTACCACCTTTTTTTTTATTTTTACAATGAGACTATATCCTTCGTTCTCCCATTCCTCATAAAACTGACAAAAACATTTCCATCAGAATTTCTTTTTAAGAATTGCCTCAGGCACAGTATAATGATGAAAAATTGAAAATAGCCGTAAGACTGAATGTTTGGAGAAATCATATCCATTACACTGGTGTCTTAAATGCAACATATTTGGTTTTGGGGGCCACTTAGGAAGGCAGCCATATTCATGGCCATGAGCAGTGTTTGGGACACCCTGCAATATTCCCAACAGCCTATGTCCAAGGTGTGGCTGGCTGAGTTTTCCCCCCCAGTAACAGAATGTTTCCTCTGGACTTATTTCTTGATAGCTACCCTGCATCTCATGGTTAAGGACTTGCATGAATTAAGAACTGAAAATATATAGGTGGACATGGCTTTAATTTCAGGGAGGCAGGTGGCAGATCGCTTGAGAATTAGGTTGAGCTGGTAACTGCTACCAGTAAACCAGACTTTTGGAGGTAACAATTATCCAGCATTAAAGTGCTGACTGTAATAAAAAAACCCAAAAAAACCCCCAAACAAGTAAAAAACTCTATGACTGTTACATCTTTCAAAGGTCCGTGTGGTTTTCTTTGTCAGATATCTGTGAAATAGAGCAGATATGGCATGACGTCTTGGCAGCAAGCTTTGGTTTGGTCTAGGGAAAGATGGAACTGGAATTTTGGCATCAAAGAAGTTTTGCCTGTATAGTGGAAGAGCTTTCTTTCTCCTCTTTGGTTTTTGGAGATGACTGGAAGAGTGAGAAAGTTACAAACATTTCACCTGAGTTTCTCTGTCTGTGGAGAAACAGCAAGGGGGATCTGGACTTGGTGTTGTATCTTCATGTTTTTCTTATTTTTTTCAGAGGAAATTCAGCTCCAGTGGTGTCATCACCTGGCTTAGTGATGACTTTGCAGTCATCTGACTTGTTACATTAGGATAAAATTCACTGTCCCCACAGCCGTATCCTGCCGTGGCGTTGCATGCTACTGACTTCAATGGGAAGTCCGTATATGAAACAATGACTGGAAATGCCTGTAGAATTGCATGTAGTGACATTATATCCCATGAAAGCAGCATAGAACAATAGCCAGAGTTCTTCCTAGGCAATAAAATTATGCCTAGTTTCTTTACTTTTTCTCTCCCCCCCATCCTGGGAAGCTTCCATAGCGTGAGATGTAAATTTTGGGGCTGTTAATTTCTGACATCCCTTTTCATTGAACGAGATCCTAAAAATATGCCACGACTTAAAAATTCTGTTGACAAAGTATCCAGTGAAGAAGCTTTTCATAAAAAAATAGACACAACTGACATTTGGTCTTGTAATTTTTTTTTTTATTCTAAAAAAGGAAATTAAAGTGTTTTCTTTTACTAAAATTAAACAATGAGCCCTAACAACAGGAATGATACTGGCCTTGATCCAAAACCCTCTGAAGTTCATGCAGAAGCTTGCATTGATTCCAGTGGGCTTTGGCTCAGACCAATTTTGAATTAAAGACAAAACATAAGCTTTGTTACAGAAATGTACTTGTCCTCATTTGCTTGGTATCACACACCTGCTGTTCACATAGTGCACATATTTTTACCTGTTTGATCTTCTTCAGGTGTGACACAATTGGAATAAAAGAAACACCTGAACCTCCACACATAGCATGTGTGAATATTATACTGGAGAACAAAGAATCAACAAAATTAATGCTTCCTTAGGGGTTTCTTAGCTATGTAAAGCTATTATTTTTCTTGTTCTGGGTCGGAGATTTTCCCCTTCTGCAAGTACCTGGGCAGGGATTTCCACCTAAAAAATCTTGAAGGATAAAGAAGTGTCTCCCTCCAACTGCCCCTTTTTTCTCCCACATACTCTCAAGCCCAAGCCCTTCTTTGAGGAACCAGAGTTTTCTTAGCCATTTTCTTAGCCAGCCCCAAGCTGTCCATGACAAACAGGATTCCTGAGAGTGATGTATTGCTCACAAATGTGTCAGCGAAGTGCTCATTTACAGACACCAGAAGTTTTTCATTAATATGCCCACTTATTTGGGAAGGGTTTTAAAAATATTTGTTCCCTTTACAATGAGTGTGGCACCGTGAGATGACAGTTTCCTCCACATAAGTTGAGATCAAATTACCCCACCCAGATAAACCAATAGCAAATGTGACTCCAACAGCCAAAACAGGTTTTCCTCCCTCATAGGGGAAAGCATCCATATTTTAAGTTTGCATTGCATCCTATCAGATAATGTTAGACCTTATAATCTAATGCAGTACTTACAATACCCATAAATCACTCAATCTGACATAAATGCAGGGAATATTCATTTTTTTCTTTGAGCAGAATGCAATCATGCCTTCATACTGCCTTAAAACCAGTGAGGAGTCATATCCAATAACTATCCCAATTATCTCTCAGCACAATGTTTTCCACCTGCAAGGAATGATTATGTGTCAGTAATGATGATAAAGTCCTTAAAGAGATGTTGATGCCTCATGGAAAAATTTGAAAGACATATTGTTTAGAGAGAGTTCTGCTTACAGACTGCATCACATATATCTGATGTATTTCTTTTCCCTATTTTTTATTACTAAGGACATATGCATAAAGAGATATTGTGTGTCAGGGAAATAATCATTATATAGCTAAAGTAGAAACTGGCAATCATGTGTTTTCTATTCTTGTTTTGACAGAGACTTCACAATGACCTTGGGGAAGTTTTCTAACTGTTCTGTGTGCTGCTCCAATGTGAAGTGGAGACAACGCTTGTATGAGACTGAGTGTTAATTCCTGGCAAGATGTTCCATACTGTTGGATGGAATGTGCCAGCAAAGGGTTAGAGCATGTTCTTGCCATTTATACAGCAAATCATAGCTCTCTTCCTATTGAGCCTAAATGTAGAAATGAACATCTGTCCATTACTGTTTTAGGTGCCATAATAGAAGATGTACTGAAAGAATTGCAATTTAAGTAGTAAAAATCAAGGAAAAAAGGGACAGAGAAGACAGTGATGTTGAGAGGAGACAGTCTTTTATTAAAGTTACAATAGTTTTATGTATCAAAATATTGGAAAGAATCTGTATTTCATGTCTTGGTTGTTACCTCTACATGGGCAGATAGAAGTAGAGCTGTCCTAATCCCACTGAGGCTCCACCCTGCCAGAGCTGTTAGATCATTGCATTTGTTGGAGCCTGGTGCTGTGTGAATGTGGCTGGATGGCTTTTAGACAGGAGAGGAGCTTTGGTCTCTCAGTGTGAAAAACTCTGGGTCTCACAGCAAAAAAATGTTTGCTAAACCACAGCCCCTCTGACTGCAGGAGGTAGTGAATGTGCTTGTGTTGCAGAATTCAACAGATTTGCAGACCTCACTAGCATTCACTCAAATTCTGCTTTCCTAGCAGCACCATTCTGAGTGTGTTTTAATGAGCTGTACCTCTTGCAAAACAAGCAAAGTACTCAAAACATATTGCTTCCAGTTCCCTCCCTCTTTTCTTCCCTATGTTTTTTCACTCTCTCTCTCTTCTGGATATCTTTGAAGAGATTCTCATCTTGTTATAAGGGTTTTCTAAAACATAGGCTGCAAATTTCAGGGTTCACTTCACCTGTTTCTATCTTTAAAGCAACATGAGCATCCTTATACTAAGGATCAGTTTTCACATATACCAAATGCTAATATCCACAAACAAAATTTTCGGAAGTCACACCCTTACAGATGAAAGTTTTAGCCACCTGCAGCTCCCAGTAACTTTAGCAGGATTAGCAGTGACTGCCATTTCTGTATAGAAAGTCACCTCCCTGCACAGGTCTGTGTTTGAGTTTGCAGGACCCGCTGTGGGCAGCCAGGAGGAAAGTTATGGTTCTTTGCAGGGTCCCTTCAGCTTGTTACCATGCGACTGACAGTCCCACAAGTGAACCACAAAGGTTTGCATAAGCACTTGGACTTTTAATTACATCCCTGTACTGAATTAGCTCCCCTAATTTTTGAATTTATCTATCCCTTTTTTTTAATTGACAGTGCTTCTTGATCTGGCTGTCATCGTGCAAAACTGTATTGTTAAATGGTTTTAATAACTTCCTGCATGTGCAGCAAGTAGTATCTAGCATATGTTAAGGGACACATGTCAATCATAATTGACTTACGCTTAGATTTCATTGCTTTCGTGGGTTTAAATCAGATCCTTAATGCTACTTGAAATTTTTTTTTTGTGGTTATATTTTAATGCTTTTTTGCTAAACCTTCCTGAACAATGTCCTTTCCTGGCGGGTGATACATCGAAACCACAAGTGCCAGAGGGGAAAAAACCTGCCATTGAAAAGCATGAAGATATGAATGACAGGTTGTTCACTTTACTTGCACATTAAAAAACTTGTCCTTACCAGAGTGAAATGGCTGCTTTGACATAACTGTGGTCTCTTGTACGATGTTAATCCATAGTGTTGAAGCCATTATAATTCTAGTTCAGATGTGCATATTTTTAAAAAGAACTATTAAAAAAGGTCATTTTAAATACTCAGGCACTGACATTTTTATGTTAATAATGTTGGGTTTAATTTCTAAAAAATTTAGAAGTATGTCACTATAGAGGACTTTTGGATTTAGTAAATCTGCTAGCTACAAAATTCCTTTTTAAAGAAGTAAACTTCTTTGTAATCCAACTCTAGCAAACTAATTATTTTCCAGAGGATGTTAACATTCATGAAATGTATTGGATTTACAATTCTAGAACATCTGTTTGCTCAAAGAAAGCATTAGTGTAAACAATAAAGAGGTTTTCATATTGCTCTGCTAATATTTTGGCCTCAGTTTGAAGTAACTGTCTAGTTTCAATTTGCTCATGTCCACTGTCTGCTTAAACTCTCAGACGCAATTAATTGTTCTTTTCATTATTTACGATCTTTATACCTGTTCATTAGGAGTTGTAGGGAGTCACAATCAAATTTATGTTGTTCAGTCATTCTTTTAGAGCAACAGAGAGCAGCAATCTAGTTTCATCCACTGCCAAAGCATTTCCTGTCTGTTAACCCTATTTTATTATCAATCCCTTTTTGCACAGCATCATGTGTTTATTCTCAAAGCTTTCTTAGTACTAGAATGAAATATAAATATCTAATATCAATTTTCAAGTAATGTGAAAATATTAGAAGGACTATTAAAAAGGTTGGGAATAATATTTGAAGAAATTGATCCTCTGTCTTTTCCAGTGTCCAACTTCCTGATATCATAGTGCCTAATTTTTTTTTTTCTCTCCTATTAGAAACTATTGAAAAGGTATAGCTCAGTACAAATGTTATCACCAAGGAAAACAGAAATTTTTACCTTATAGGGGAAGCACAAATCAACACTATCAATGTAAATGTGGTATCATGGTAATGATAAAAACTACAGAGGTTTGAACTGCGAAAACTGTTAGGATTGCTCCAGCTTCAATGAGCAGAGAAACTGAAAGCATCTTTCCAACACATATTGAACAAGCGCCAGAGGAAGGAGGTCCCACACCAAGCTGGGAAAGCACTCAAATATTTATCTTCAGGACACCAAGACTCTTGGGCTAAGTATTTTCTGAAAGGAATTACGTGATAAAATTTGCATTGCTCAATAGTACTGAAGGAAATCAGACAAACTATTAAACCTTAAAAATGGGTAAGCTGTAAGGGAAGGATGCTTTAATTTAACATTATCTTGGTCAGAATGCAATACATTAACATCTGATTGTGGAAATAGGCAAAAGTGAAGAGAAGTATGATTTGTCCTACATTTGAATCAGTCTCAGAAATGGGGTGGAAAAGTTGCCAACATAATTTTATGTTATATGTGTTGATGTATACCAGAGAAGCTGCCTGTCAGGCAGTGCACAATCTAAGTGAAAACAAGGGCAACAGGCACGTTCAGAAAGATGAAATAAAAGAAGACAAGAAAGGAACGATACTATAATGCTGAGAATTATAGTTTCAACATACCAGCAAACTAGTTCCTCAAAATCTATTTGTAGGATGAAAAAAATTTTTAAGATGAACTGGTATGAGAGCAGACTTTCTGGGTGTTCCAAACTTGAGTGGAACCTTGGGTGAAGCATTTAGAGCCAAGAATGGCAATGAAGACCCTTGAGGAGAATAAAGAAACACCTTCTATTGCAGCAACAGAGAAGATGCTGCTGAAAAGACATAAAAAAGAAATTAGTATTTGGCCAAATCAGTTGATTAGGATGGTCCATGTGTATAGACAAAAGGTGATGTGTATAGACAAGAGAACTACATAGGAAATGCTACTTAGAGGCTGTGGAATACGGGATTGGGATATCTAGAGAAAGGTGCATGACGTGGATCTTTTTTAGAGTACACTGCAATAAAAATTTGTGATATTTGAGATTAGAAAGACAAATACATATCAAAGGTGATATAAAGCTAAATAAGGATCACATTAAAAGATAGAAAAGGGAGGCTGTTCTGGCTTGAGTCAAGCACACTGCTATGGTGGGAGGCTCTGCTCTCTGCTTTCGGCCTCAGGAGTGATACACTCCCCTCTTCTTGCACATTAGATAGGAACCTGGCTGCACTTCAGACCAGTCTTTCCTTTTAGGTCAGTTCTTAGCTTGCTTTCTAGGTAAATACTTTGCTACCAACAGGCCAAGTTGAATCTGAGAATTGGATCCAGCATATATAATATGTAAGGTTTCTACTGTAGAAAAAAAGTAATAATAATAATAACAATAATAATGGTGAAACCCAAATGCCACCAAACTGTGCAGTATGATAACCTTAGCTCTAAACTAGCTTCATATTGCGGCCTTAGGCAAAATGCTGAAATTTAAATTCCCCTCTTTTTATATGTCAGACATGAATTCAGATAAAATACACTTCATACAAATTTAAGATATTAGAATCATAAACTCACCATGAAACAGTGAACAAGTTTCATTACCTTAGAAATATACTGACTGACAGGATATAATCCAAATATACATTTTACTCTGTGTGCTCTAATTGCTACTGTAAACTGATGGCGTTACTGTATCAAGAACGCTGTGTACTGCATTTCCCATGCTACATATGCAATCATGTAACTTAGGTATGAGACTCTCATGTGTCTTCTGAAATCATGGAAGAAATCGTAAGCTAATCATGTATTTTATCACTACCTGAAGCAGCACTGTTCAAAATCTTGGGAAAACGGTGTGGTGACTTATAACTGACTCCCATTCTTATTTTTTTGAAATAAAGCAATAATACTAATTCCTCAAGGAAGCTAGCAATCAAGTATGCTGCAGAAAGAATGTCCTAAAGGCTAAGATGTTTCTGTCTGCTCAGAATCTGCAGCACAGAATTTATGCTACTTTAGAAAAGTTTGTGTTTATGATAGGTTGAAAAGAAAACAAATTTCTGATGTCTGAAAGTGCAGCTGTGACCTGGGATCTTGGCTTAAGTAAAGCCCATTGCATGTCTCAGCTCCAAAACATGGAACACATTTTAGATTTAGATTCAGGAGGGATTTCTGGAAATTCAGATCTTAGCCTATAGAACTAGCAAATGGAGCAGATGGATCCATGCTCTAAGCCAGTCTTCAGGAGAATACAGCATCAGTTATTACAGAGGACACTATAGGGTCACTGGTTACCTCAAACTTTATAAGTGCTATATCCATAAAGGATATAGATACATTTCTTTTCTCAATGGTTCCTTTACCTGCAACATTTACAGTTCAAAAAAAGGTGGAGTGGTTTTTTTAGGTAATAAAATAATTCAGTGGGTGCATTTGTATGAGCAGCATGTTTTTCAATAAATTAATTAGCAGTTAATTAGAGGTAGGAAAAGATACAAAGGAAAGAAATGATCAAAGGGAGGAGGGGGGTCAGTATAGCGAAAGGGAGCCAGTGTGGAAGAATTTTGAGCATCACTAAACTAGCATCACTAGGACCACTGGTCCCCGGTTGTTTTATTTACTCACTGACCACTTATTTTATTGTATTTTCCAATGGCTTCTTCATATTGAAGAAAAACTGACCATAGTTGTGCCTGTCATGCCTATCTCAGAACTAGCTCACATCTGCAAGCTCTTCTTGGTTTATGCAGACTCAGTTAAATTACTTTTTAAATTGTATTTCAATGAGAACTTTTTTCTTTCAAGTCAGTGCTCAACAGTGATTGATGGAAGGATGTAGGGAAACATTGGCTTTTCTCAGGATATACTGTAGATGACCTTATGTCCTATGTCCTTGTTTCATTTGAAAAGAATAATTACTAATCAATAGTGAAGGGTTAGGTGACACAGTAGGTTAATTTACTAGCCTTTTGCCTCTGGAGAGCTGGATTCTGGCTTAGGTCACTTGTAAAATGGGTTTGGTGGTTTCAGCCTTGTCCCTGGTGGATGTCTGGCTATATCACAGAAAACAAGCTTGAATTTGATATGTGTTAGATGCCTGGCAGTTTCTGCTTGGGGAAATCTCAGGGTTCAAGCTGTGGGGACCCAGGCGTGGGCAGGACGGGCACACGCTGACATCTGCAAGAGGAAATGCGGCCCCGCGCCGCAGCCTGCCTGACACAGGGGACCTGACCCTCCAGCAGAGTTTGGGGCATGACTCCCACTGCAGCCAGGTGCACGCATACTTTTAAAGACAGGAGCTTCTCTCTCTCCCTGTAGCTGCAGGAGTCTTATAGGGAATGCCTTTCAGGACATGCCTTTATAAAACCATGCTCTCGGTTACGTTTTTCTCAAAATTACCCATCCAGGAAGCTGCTTTCACTTTGTGCTTCAGAAAAGTTCATTATGAGAGTTTTATGAGTAAAAATATCTTTTGTAAACATTTTGTAAAAATTTTTACATGTCTTTGCTCAGCAGCTCTAGATCTTTTATGCTTTGAATGAGCATAATTGACATCATGCAGGAGGTTACCACTGGTAGGTTATGTGATATAAACCCTTATATGATTCTTAGTATCAGGACTGCTTTAGCCTTGATAGCCTGTTGAAACTTTATTTTGTTTCTAAAGTGTAACTTTGATTGCAGTCCTTAGTATAACTTTGATTTTTAATGCTCATACTTGGTCTGTCACTGAAGTGTCTGACTTCACTGAGGGTGCAGAAGGGGATTTGAGAAATTCAAATTTGATTTGTGCTTTTTTGCTGGGCTCAGGGTGCTCCCCTTCTTTAAGTGATCTGTGTCCCATTGAACTGCAGAAGGTGGGAAAGGAAGAGTGAACAAGGTTAGGAACTGCAGGCAGGGAAGAGGCCTCTTGTTCAGCACTCACAGTTGCGTTTAGAGTTGAGTAGAACTACAAATTGAGTATATAAAGAACTGTAAAATACATGATGTATTGATGTTTCGTGTTGGGCACAGAAAACTAATGGACAATTTTGACAATTTTGGACTTGCTCTCCTTTTTTTTTCTCACTGTAAGATGGACTCTTAATACTCATTCTTCCCTTCAGGACATTATAAAGATTGGTGCTTGAGAAGGATTTAGATGTGACTGTGAGTAACCTAATGAGGAATTGGAGGGGATGAATAATTTTATAATCACTGCAGGTTTTGATAGGCATTAAATATGTTCAAATGACCAATAAGGAAGATGAAATGAAAATTTGAATAATCACCCATTTAGAGACTGTGCCAGGGGAAGTCTTGTGGGGAGGAAACTGTGTGAACATGAGTGAAGACAATCATACTACATATACAAAAGAGGATAGTGAAGGCTGGATAGACAATCTTAATTCTGGCATTCCCTAATCCATGTAAGAGTAAATGTGGTGTCCTTTTACATAGCTTTTTTGTTTAATAATGTAGGCATGTTGCATAATAATTCAGACATGGCTGCTGCTGTGTGTCTGGCTGAATTGCCAGTTGTCACCTGAATTTTCTTGTTACCTCTCCACAGAAACAGGCTGACTGTAGCACATGGTAATGCTATCACTGCCTATATCTGCCCTGGTGGGAGCTGCTTGTGCAGGCACAATGCCCTACTGGAACCTGTACACTGAGTTAGTCTTTCCATGGCAGTGAGAAGGCAACTTGGAAAATAATTTCTTAAAGGCCTAAATGCCTCAGGCTTCATGGGGATGTACCAGAGGGACTTCCCCACTGACACCATTTTGATTTGACCTCACGGTTCATTTTCTAAGCTATGAAGACTTTTTAGAAAGTAAATTTCTAACACATATTTCTAATTTGTAATATATACTTATTAGGTTTGTCATGTCATGCATTTTAATTGTGAGTTCTAACTGACTGGTTTAATGATACTTTGCAAAGTAAACTCAACATGTAGGTCATAAGTTCAGAATGAATGAATCCCTGGATGTTTACCAAACACCAAAATTAAATTACATTCTTAATTGTTTTGCAAATACTTTGGCCTAACTAATTAAATAGGAATGACTTTCTGCGTTGCTATAGTGCAAGGAATATTAAAGTCTTTAGGACTCATTTCAAATTAGCAAACTCAACTACTTTCATTGTACACTATGTGGTCAACTAGCACTTCAAAAATAGCAACTCCCGTATCCTCCCAAAACAGACAAACTAAAAAACTAATAACATGTTACAGCTTCAGTTGTAAGAAATACCTCTTGAGGACAATTATTAGGCGGAGCATATTCAGTGTTACTAAATTACCACCTACCTTCCCTGAGGCTCTTAGGGAGTCTTCCAGAGTATCCTGGTGAGTTCCTAGACTAGGAAGAATATGTGCTAAGAAGTATTTTCTCTTTGTCTTGTTGCCTGATTCTTTACCGAATCAGTGAGACATAGACCTCGGAATACACAGGTGGGAAGGTAATTCAAAAAGTAAGTTTAGCTGTTTGCACTGGAACAGCTGAGGTTGTGTTGTGTCTTGGTCTCTTCCAGACATGAACTTCAGCTTCATGTACTAGTTCCCTGTGTTCAACAAACGTGTTTCTCTCTCAAGCCTAACAGTTTCTTTGCTCTGGCCTAATAAGGGCAGGGCTGTGAACAGGGATGCTCATGTAGGTGAGCCAGGCTATTCTGCAAAGGTTCCTGAAACCTTGGATTTGACTGTGCTCCTCAGAGAGCGAGAACAATGAGAGTTGTGTATCCTCTTTGTTTTGTGATGCTGAGCAAGTGGACTTCTCCTTCTCGACTGTGTATAGCCTTTTGGTAGAAGACTCTTTCATATTGTGTCGTGCTGCAGGGGATTGCAATAAGCCAAGGAATTACGAAAATTTGGGTTACACAGTAGCTGTGGATAGAAAGGGCAGATTAAGATTTGGATGTCTTAACCTTATGTATATCCTTGTATCTGCCATAAACCCATGTGTATCCAGTGTATTCTTGCAGGAGGATGATACGGAGACATCAAGGATTTTAAGGATCCTTCTGGCTCTTCAACAGAATCTTTTGCTCCTCTGGGAGATATCTTTATCCATTTGCTGTTTTCTTCCAAGCCCTCGCAGTCAGTGCTGTTGATGTGTAACAAGACTGTTGTGAGCCGTGGAATGCACTGACGAATGTAACCTCTTTTTGGAACTGGAGGAGAAAACTCTAACTGAGATTGTTTGCATATACTTTGCTACTGGGATAAACATGGCCTCTGTAGGTCAGGATATTACCCTTGAGTCCTGCCTGGGTCATTTACCGACTTATTCTGCAAAGCAAATTAAAAATGCAGAAGATAAAGAAAAAATATATAGTGTTTCGCATTGTTCTCAGAGATAACCATTATTAAAATGTTAGTCGTGAACTGCCATTAAGCTGTGCTGGGGAAAAAAAAAATTTGTGACCCTTTTGACCTCTCTGCTAGTGTTCAGAAGAAGTGGTTGTGTGAAAAGCAGCTGATGACATCAACCATGTACTTATTCCAAGTACATATATTCCAAGTATAAATGTCTGAATAAGAGGATTTTAAGGAACATGTTCAGCATCTGAAATTCCACTACAAGTTTTGGTTTAGGAAGTTTTTTCTATAATATGATTTTACCTTTACCTTGGAACAAAACCAAATAGTCACAATAATGTTGTCTTTCCAGAAAGGCAAAAAAGTCCTCCCCAAAACCGCATTAGGACAACTAGTGTCTTTCAAAGTAAATTTTTAAAACTCTGTAAGAATAACAGTTTTGCTAAGGAATGAACTATTTGTGCAGTCATACATGCATCAGAGGTAATTTTGCTTGTAAGAATGTTTGTGCATGCTGCAACACTCTGACAAGTGCATATTCAATATCCTAAATTGGGATGGGCTGTGGAAAATTTAAGCTCAAAGCTACCGTTTTTTAAATTGTGTGTAAAATAATGGATTTTGCTGTTATGAAATTCATTAAAAATCAGTGAAACCAATCTCCCAGGAGAGGAACATAGCAACGAAAACAAACAAAAAATGTACACAAGATAATAGAGTTTTGAAATGGAAGTAGAGCTTAAGCAACTTTTGTATTTTGGAGGAAGGAAAACAGAGCCCTTTTCAGAGAAATTATGCCTCTCAACTGATTTTACTTAGAAGATGGAGAAACGTTTATTTGCTGGGTAGTTTTCTTCTCATGGAAGAGAATGTATTTTCAGGTTTGTGTTAATGATTTTGAATAATAATTTCCTGTTTCTACTAGCAGCTCTCAAACAAAGAGATTTCTCAAGTGATAGCTAAAGAAATGCCATATTCAGCCTTGCTGAGAATGTTCATAGTAAACAAGACTTTGTCGTTTACTGGTGTCAGCTGGGAAAGGGGCTCTTTGCTCCTTGAGCTGCTCATTGTATTTCTATCATTTACCACAGCTCTTATTTTTATTGTGCTAATTACTCGATGAGAGGTTACATTTTGTATATGTGAAACAACAGTTTCAGTGCTTAATATAATTTTTTTTTGGTGGCAGAGCCCCACCTTGTTTTTCACTCGCCATAGTATGGCATGAACTTTTCTATTCAAAGGTCCTGGGATCAAACATCATGAAAAATATAGTTTGCTTTAGGTAAATGCACTATTATAAGAAAAGCATATCTATTTTTGTATCAGATATGTTTTGGAACAGTTTCTTGCCAGAATTATCTATACTTCTGTCCAGAATGAAACCTGATACAACCCTGAAGAGAGTTCATATTTCAAAGATTATAACAAAAATATTTAATTTTTGTTAATAAAGGCCACAAAAATGATAGAGTTCCTCAAAGAGATACAAGAGCAAATATGATTTCAAAGTCCAGTCATATTATAGGTAAAAAGAAGTGAAACAGAGTCCTAATTTGGGTCTGATTGCCCTGTAATCTACAACACCTTTACAGGCTGTCAACACTGAGAATTTGGATCACATTTGCAAATTACAACCTTTTTTCCCCTAGGTGCTGTTTATCTCTATATTTCTCTTTATTGACAAGGTAAACATATACAGTACTTAGAAGTGAGCAATATACAGTACTTAGAAATAAATTTCTGGCTTCTTTATTTGAATAGCCTCAGAGTTCCAAGGCTCATAGCAGAAGAAACTCAGAGGAATAATATTTTTAGTGATTTTTTTTTCTTCCAAGGACAGAAGATTCCGTGAGGCATAGAATGACAGGAATTACTATGCACAGCTTTTTGAGAAGGGTAGTGATTTAAAATACTAAAATGGCTAACCATTTTTAATAGTGTATTCTAATTGCAGTAGCCTCTTTCTCTGAGCAGGCTCTACTAAGAGATAATTGACCTCTGCATCTGTTAAGCACTCTCACATTTGGCTTGGGAAGCATAATTCACATCACAGCCAATTACCTTGTGATATAGCCTACAAAAAACCCCTCAACTATTGGCATAGCCCTGCCATTTCTTTCCCTTTCTGTCTTCCTTTCATCTTTCCTTCTTGGCTATAATATTTGGGTTGTCATATTTGTCAGATGCCCTCTTTGTTCTCTTCCATCTATTCTTCACTGTAGAAATCCAAACAGGAGAAAATAACAGACTCAGAACAGCTCCCCCATTTCAGTGCATAAAGCTGAACAATGATTTACAGTGACATAGAAAATAACTCTCTGTTAAATATTGCTTTTAGTTAGTTTTGTATATAAAGCCTTTCAAACTAGATGCTGAACTGTGTGTGATAAGGAAATCTGATAAAAGAGATTCTGTGTTGCTTGCCGCTATAGAATTGTCTGTTATTGTGCCAGGTACTTTTTAATAAAGATTTAAGAAAAGCCATTCAATTACTCATGGTTCCTTAACGGTTTTTTTCAGATCTGCTATACTGACCATCACGTTGGCACCTGGGCAACTTACACCAATTAAAACAGTGTGCAAAATATGACTCCTTTGGGAATAAAATTCTCACTAACTAGACCTCTGCCTCTGTTACTAAAAATGGCCTAGAGGTCAACTGAAAATCAGAGTGATTAATAGATTTAGTAGAGTCTTGCAAATTGCCAGAGTCTGGTTCCCTACTGGAAATCCTTAACTATTGGACCAGGCTGACCATAAGCCAAGAAATGACAGCAGAAGATGATCTGACTGGTAAATGGGTCTCAGTCCTACTTCAATAACTAATAATCAAAACCTTAAGCTGCTTTGCCACAGGTGGCTGTACTTGCTTAAGCAGGCAGAAAAGTTGTACTTTCACGGCCACTACAAACATGTTTGAAAAGCACCAGTTGGATTTCTCCTGACATTATCTTATCTAGTCTGACTCTAGTTGCTGCTGTCCCTGTCCCTGCAATTGTCAGAAACTGGTAAACCACAGAAATACGAACACTGGGTAGTTCTGGATACTGAATTTTCTGGATGCTGAAAGAGTTGTGACTCACGACTTTATTAAAACATAGATTGCCAAAAGCATTGAAATTTAGATAATCTGATTTTCAAAGATGCATCTGACACTTAAGAATCAGTACCGCATACCAGGGACCTGTCAGAACCTCTGTCAAAATCTCCATAAGTAAAATACTTGTCGTATTTCTGGAAAATAGTAACTTTCTATGAGCCAGATTTTTTTGTGCCTAAACAACTCCTTGAAAATAGGAACTTAATGAATAACATGGACTGGATGATAGGTTTATGGAGCAATCTTCTATACTCTGGTTTGTCAGGTTAAAAGTGTAAGATGCAGTGCTATTTTGTAGAGTAGAATTTCTGAAGTTCTTTCCAGTAATGCATTGATAATATTCTGTGACTGAATACACTTGCTAAGTCTTTAATTTGCTTAATATCTGTGACAAGATAGTTAATAGAGGTTTGAATTTAAAAGGTGATGTAATATATATTGTATATACTGTATTTATATTATACTAATCCCATGCTTCAGGGCTTCCAGTGATTACTTTTGGGGCTAGAAAGAATTTTCCTTCTTTGATCCATAATGGGAGTTCTTTTCTTCACCTGCCTCTGGGCAATGGAGGTAGAGATGTATAAAGTATTTTTAGTGGCACTGAATTCATACATGTCTGATTGGTATACATTGCTCACACACTCAGGATTAAACCAGTGACCAGATTAGGGGTCAGGAGATGTTTTTCCTGTGGCTGAGATTGGCTACCTAAGTGGTATTTTTTAAACCTTTTCCCGTACCATGGAACATCATGTGCTTCCCAGCATTTTGTTGAAATTTTATTTGTAAAATTCCTTTCTGCCAGATCCTGGAAAAAAACCTCTTTACTTTGTGGCACAATATATTTATGTTCCTTACCTTTTTATGAAATAACTGAAGTTTGTTGCAGAGTGCAGCACAGTTTTGGTAGCTGCCATAGGCGTGGCCTAAAATATAGATATTTTATGGAGTAGTCTAAATGATAGGCAAAAAGACATTTCTAACAGACTAGCCCATGACTGCAGTTCTGGACACACTGCTGCATGTATACCCTTCAATTCCTATTTTCTTGTGTTTCAAACAGTCACATCAGAGATGGGCTGGAAGTGATTTTGCTGTCTGGCACCAGGTTTTCAGGTCCAATCCTTCCTTTAGTTTTGCTGAGAGAAAATCAAGCAAAGAATGGTAATATGGGGGTGGAAATCCAGTGGCTGACAGCCTGTGTGCAGCAGTGTTTGGAAGACACATGGAGTACAGCTTGTCGTATGGAGAGCAAATTGGCTGGAGAGGTATGGAAGGTTTTGTTTGTTTCCATTTCTGTTTTGCGTTGAAGAAAATGGCCTCAGTAGCTTCTAGGTTACACACAGTGCTTGCAGACCCAAGCCCGATGCCTCATCTGTTTTTTTCCTTTCTTCTGCTAAAGCTAATAGTAGTGTAAATGTGGGAAATTGTAGATATGTTTCTGATTTAAATAAAGAGTACAATGTGAACCTATTAGATTAATAGTTATAATGAAACCTGCATGCATTTTTCTTGGCAGTCATTTCAATCACTTCATTGTAAGCAATCCAACTTTCCTGTGTTTCCTCAGTGAAGCTTATTTCTAGAGAATTCAGTCTTTCCAAGTGCATTGTCAAGTGCTGATAAATTTTTATGAGCTTCAGCTAGTGGGTGACAGCCACCATGGATATCAGAAATTATAGGAGAGCGCTTAATGTGTTCTAGTCCTCCTCTGGAGTACATCTGCTTCAAGTGTCAAATCATGACTGGTATAATCTTTACTTTTTTTCCCTTGGTTGTTGGAATAATAACTAAAACTCTCCCTAGAAAACCCAAACAAGGTTTCATTAGGATAGTAGATATTTCATGCTAATATCATAAAATCCAGCAAAAGCTGGGATGGTCTGGGGTGACAGACCACTGCATCTTTGCTTACCTGTTCCTTGGTCAGGGCATAAGGCAGTGAAACAAGCCAGGACCTAAACCATTCTTAAGTGACTGTCTCTTGTGCTGAGCTGGGACGTGTTATGAAGATTACACCTGTCATGATAGGATTAGCTATCCACTGAGGCCAAAATTAATTTCATCCCCCCTTTAGACAACTGAGGTTCATAACCTGGAAACAGAGAGGCCTTGCTATACATAGTGAAGGAGAAAAGGGATTTCAACACCTAAGATATCAATATTTACTCTAATATGCTCTTAAATGAGAAAAAATCTACACATTTCTAGGCTAATGTAGGTATTGAAAGCAAGGGACATGAGAAAAGCAGAATATAATGACAGGCTCTGACTTTATTATTTTTACATACTAAGGTATGAATTGGTAAGCACCCCAAAGGAAATTAGCTGTCTTATGTTTATCATCCTGAGAACTCAAAGTATTTTGTCAAAATAGTGAATTTAAAGTGGAGATAAAATGGCTTGCCTAAATATCATACAACAGAGAGAGAAGTGTCCTGGTCTGTAGTCTAGTAAACCATCTAAAAGATTGCATCATATTAGAAGAAGTTCCCAAAATGGACTAGTTATAACTTCTGGAGCAATAGCTCCAAATTTTTGATATTGAGATGCTTGAACAGAGGGTGTGGGTAGTCCAGCAGTAATGAGCTAATACAGATAATGGGATAAGGGGGCAGGAGAGGGACAGGAATGCCTGGACGGATCTTGAGGAGAGGGTGCTGTGGTACTCAGTCAATGCACACCCCTGTGTTCACAGAACAGAAAGGAATCTCCTTCAGTAAAGTGTAAACTAGGTCTACTGAGCCGGAAAGAAGGAAGAGGTTCTAGTGGAGCATGGCAAGAAGACGTAGAGAAGGGGTGATCAACGGAGATAGTGAACTGGGATGTATAGTCAAGAATTAGGGATGGAGTGGGGAGAAATGTGGTAATTAGTTAATGGGGGCAGAAGCAGTTTCTGTATATAAATATTTGACTTATTTCTGTGGAATAATTCACAGTAGAGTTGAAATATCCACTGACACTTAAGTACTTTGACTTCCATGGAAAGAATTGTATACCAGCTAAGGGTTTTGTCGCATCCCTTGATATAATCCTTGCAGATTTGAGCACTGTTCACTTAATTTTTGACATATTTAGTTAGAGTATAATGAGCATGTTAAGAAAATAAAACATCATTATATGTAACACAGATGTACCAGATTTTATTTTTACATTCCTCTGAGTTATAACACTTACATTGCAGTACCATCTGTAATCCCTGGCAGAGCTGAGGCATTCTACAGATATATAAGAAATGACAGGTACCCTATGACAAACAGCTTACTGCCTAGCACACTGAGCAAGCTGATGAAAGAAAGAAGGTACAGAATATGAGCGAACAGGCTGAGCAAGCTAGCGAGGGAGGTAACAAAAAATAGAAAATTAAATTTACATAGGCATGTAAGTCATCTAGGAACCTAACTCAGCAGTCAGTAGGTTTCAAAACTGGATTGTGCATCATTGTTTTCCAGCAGATGTTAGTTTATTGAACACCATGCTATCTTCAAAATGACATGTTGGTTCTCATACCAATCACCCCTTTGTGGTCTATGAGGCACACAAAAGAAGGTGCAAGACATCCTGGGAAAGCATGGGAAGACGAGAAATAACAAGTTCAACTTTATGTCCATACATTACTTACATCATTGAGTACTAAAACCCACCACCTGCAAAGTCAGTGGGTAGACTTATACCTTCAGTGTCTTAAAGTATATTTTAATAAAGCATTAATTAAGTAAAATATTAGGCTGTTTAGGTGACATGGGCTACTAATTTGAATTAATTTAAAAGGACAGTCTCAGGTTCTTACTAGGCTATTTATGTGCTCTGCACTTCCATTTATATTGCAAGAAAAGTCCAGGACATGGCTTGATTGAAAAAAGCTCATTGTGCTTTTTCATAAGAGAGATATCAGAGTCCACAGTAGTTTGAAAACTATTAATTGAATGCATAACACTACAGTGAAGGCATTGCAAAATCAGTTGCTTCTGTTGGGAGTACCACAATGCGAGAGGTGACGGAATATTTCCTTTTCCAGGACACTACACTTGATAGCTTTTGTTCAGTTTTAGAGGGCTTCCACTTGGCTTTGATTATGGTATTTCATTACTGTCCATTTACTGAAAGAAGTTTATTGATGATGTAAGCTTGGTGCATGATATATGCAATCAAAAACCATCAATGAATCACCATGAAAGAGAGGCCATGAACATAGAAAAGGTACCAGTCAAATGATGCTATTAAGTAATGTGTTTGTACCAGCATCCAGCCCTCCCTGAGGGCATTACTGAATCTACCTTAAATTTTTTCTTCAAGATGTCTAAAAAGAAAGAACTACTGGGTCATATTTATATACATTTAAATACCAGTTCTAGAAGTGTAGGCATTTACTGCTGGTAGAAAACCTTGAGGATTTATATACTTTTTGGCATTCTTCCCACAGTGACAAATTGTCCTTTATTCAGGGATTCATTATTCCAGGTGATGAACTCTTGCCAAAATTTTCAAGCTCAAGTAACTAAAACTAGATACGCAGAGAAAAGGTTCCTAAATTGCTCACATATAGTTCCAATTCCTGACAACAAATGAGATAAATTAAGGAATGTTGCACAAGTGAAGCAATTTTGAAAAGAATTTTATTAAGTCATCTAGATGACAGAATGTGGTTGCTTAAGTATGAAAATGCCTGCAGATTTTACCTGAAAAAGCAAAATCCATGAAAGATACATACAGGGAGGACAAGTGAATAAATTAAATGTTTTAATAAGCTGGAGAGTGATATGGCAAGGAAAAAAAAGTAAGTAAGTGGTAAATGATTTATCATTTTCTAGGTAGCACATTTTTTTATGGTTCATTTCCTCTCCAATGTGAAATCTATAAAAAGAATCTTCAAGGAAGTTGTGCAGAGTGTGGGGTTTCATTAACATATTAGAATTACCCTGTAGCCATTCCTTGCTGTTAATCACAAGACCACAACAACTTCTAAAAATACAAACCCACAAAAGGATAACTGTTATGAGCAGATTTCTCCCCTCACCACAAAAAACCCTGGAGTTTAAGAAAAGAACCCAGACTCTTCATTGTAAGTAGGCTTTAATTTCTGTCTACATTGTGTGCTTCTCACTTCTATGGCCTCAGAATTTGTGACTGAACAGCACTGTTTGGGCAGTCTATTGCCTACTTGAGGATGTCAGAAGCAATTACTTTCACAGATTTAAGATTTTATCATATAAACCGGACAACACGAGTGAGGCTATTTGTTAAGCATTTAATCATATTTTATCAATTGTCCAGAGTTTACATCTCACCACAGATTATATCTCACTTTGAATGTGAACAGCAAATGGAGGAGAACTCTAACTAAATGAAGTTGTCTCTGATTGGTATTTGAATGGCTTTCTTGAAAACTGACTGCTTGCCTGAGGCAGGGAAGGCAAGGGTGGGACCTGCGATGTTGAGCAGTGATTAAAACATTCATAGTTCACGCACAGCTCCTTCAATGGGAAAGACTTCAAACGAGTCACAGAAAAACAAAGCTGGTGAAGTGTCTGGAGCACAAGTCCTGTGATGCGCAGTCGGGGGAGTTGGGGTGTTTAGCCTGGAGAAAAGGAGGCTTGGGGTGACCTTTTCTCTACAACTCCCTGAAAGGAGGGTGCAGCCAGGTGGGGGTCGGCCTCTTCTTCCAGGTAGCAAGGGATAAGACAAGGAAATGGCCTCAGCTTGAACCAGGGAAGGCTTAGGTTGGATATTAGGAAAAATTTCTTCCCTGACAGGGTTGTCAGGGAACATGCTGCCCAGGGATATGGTTGAGTCACCATCCCTGGAGGTATTTAAAAGACGTGTAAATGTGGTGATGGGGGACATGGTTTAGTGTGTGCTTGGCAATGCTGGGTTAATTGTTGGACTTCGATGCCCAATGCACTTGGTCTGATCTTAGAGGACTTTTCCAGCTGAAATGATTCTGNGCAAGGGATAAGACAAGGAAATGGCCTCAGCTTGAACCAGGGAAGGCTTAGGTTGGATATTAGGAAAAATTTCTTCCCTGACAGGGTTGTCAGGGAACATGCTGCCCAGGGATATGGTTGAGTCACCATCCCTGGAGGTATTTAAAAGACGTGTAAATGTGGTGATGGGGGACATGGTTTAGTGTGTGCTTGGCAATGCTGGGTTAATTGTTGGACTTCGATGCCCAATGCACTTGGTCTGATCTTAGAGGACTTTTCCAGCTGAAATGATTCTGCGATTCTATGATTCTATGATTCTATGATTCCATGATTCTATGATTCCATATACATGAGGTAAATTATGGCCAGCTTTTCATACAGGGAGCTGCGGTGGGGTTTATTTCGTATGCAGATGTTGGGTAGCACTGTTTGCAGGTTTTTAGGTAATGGATTTGGAGGAAGAGCTGATGAAGGAGAACTGGTCTCAACCATGTCTTCAACAGAAGCTGGTGTTATTAAGATTTTAATTTAGATGAGAAGATTGCTAAAAGGATTACTAAAAAGTTGGGAAAACTTTACTCGTGCCGTCTCATCCAATGTCACTTTTAATTCCATCTATCTCTCTAGAAAAGTCTCTGTGATTATTGCAGTTATACTGGTGGCACTGGTACTAGTCCAGGAGCAGCTCCTCTTCCAGCTTTACCCCTCTGTGTTAATTTCAAAGTGAATACTGAATAACCTCTATCAGGGCCAGCAAGCTCATCATGTGTGAGCTAGTAGGTTAAAGTCAATGTTTTCCTTATAAACTGAAGCCATGTTTTGTAAGCTAATTTTCAGTAATAATTCTTTACACTGCATCATGATACTATTATAGAAGCAATTTCTTTTTTTGCCATTAAATTATTTTGTATTAATACTGTAAAAAAATTAATATCTTTGGACAGTAGGATGGACATTATGGCTTATAAAGATTTCCTCCAGTTTTTTACTCTAAATTTCTATTTCTATATAAAAGACTATTGCTTTTTTTATTTACCTTTAGGTCTGGATAATTATAATTCATTAAAATATTAAAGCACTTGGTTAGGAACCCATTTTTAGCATATATATTTTCTTCCAATTATAGTACAATTTGTCCATTTTTGTCTGTCAGTAATATCACATACTTACATGTATTTAGAAGGCATCTTGTTCATACATTGTCCACGAACAGAGATATTTTATAATACTTTTTTCTTTGCTAAGGTGTTCTATGAGAACAAATTTCAGCCTTAGACTGAAAGAAAGGATTTGTAGTAACAGCAGATACAAATTTTTGATTTTTTTTTTTGTTCTTGCTATTCCATTTTATGGCTGAGGGCCTAATCTTCATATTCCTGACTTAAACTGTAATAAGTTTTGTTTAAGTATGGCTAACAAATGGGTGATTAATCATTAACTAGCAATCCCATTGCCTGACAGCCTTGTACTTGGCACCCCAAGTATTGGTTTTGTTAATTTTATTCTTATCTGATAAATCTGACCCAATGTCTTCATATTTAAGAAAACACTGAAAGACCTGAAGCTAAAAGCGAGCCTCTGCTTGGACAAAAACATACTTATGCTAAAGCCATTTATTTAAAAAACATTTAAACTTATGAGTTCAATGATAATAAACTGAAGTCCTTCAGAAAGTCATTGAAGTTCTCCACGGTTACACAAACACAGTAGACTCTGATTCTGCAACCAGATATACATCTGCTTAAAGGAACATTGACTCTAAGCAGTGTTTACAGGGCTTTCTCAAATACTTGCCAGTGGTTTTATGAACCTTCTCCTCCAGATGTAAGTCATGATATCACATCAGATAATACATGTAATTTCACCATTTGATAGTGTCCCCCAGAATTTATTCTATCCCTCCTCAATACCTCTTTGTCTGCCTCATTTTTAAAGGGGAAATGTTAATCTCATCACCTCAAATCTTGCTACTTTTCTGCTACAGAAATTCCATCCTTCTCTGTGGATCTGTGTATACTTTTTTTTTCAGGTCTGAGGAATCACTGCAGTCTGGGTGTGTGTAGATGGCCTCTATCCAGACCAAAGGCTGAGCTGCCTCCTGACCCAGCAACATGTACCGCCCAAACAAAGGTAATTTCTCCTAAATATATTATGGATTAATCTCAGATAATCTCTCTGTTTGGTTTTTGGTTTTTTTAAACTTCTGAAAGTATCAGGAGTATGAGTTAACATGGAAGAGGAAGAAGGGAAAAAGAAAGGATGGGATCTTGCAATGGGGAGCAGGTGAGGCTATTACTCAAGACAGGATAGCAGGGCAGACACCTGGGAGCCTAACCTTGGCTCTGCACATGTTGGGGAATGCTCCAAGGCCGTGTCCAGGGAGGAAGTGCTGGTGCTTAGCTAACAGGTCCCGTCCTTGTAAACCTTTTCTGTAAAAGTTCCTACACAGACCACATTGCCTCAGTTTGCCTGATCTGTATTAGGTTTGGTGGATTCCTTTTTTGCTTTTAGTTTATGGTGTCATGTGAAGCAACGCTTTAGGGAGAAATGGGTAAAAGGAAAGGTAACATCACTACTGTCCTTAAAAAGCATAAGTATTAGTAAAACATGTCCTGTGGGACATTCCAACAACCCAGATATCTGTTGGAGGGACACCACAGCAGAGCAAAAGCAGTCCTGGAGGTTTTTGGAATGTGTCAATGACAACTTCCTTATGCAAGTGATTGCGGAGCCAACAAGGAGAGGTGCCATACTGGACCTTGTGCTCACCAACAGAGAGGAGCTGATAGGGAGTGCAGTGCTCCAAGGCAGCCTTGGCTGCTGTGACCACGAGATGGTGGAGTTTGAGATCCTCAGGGCCGTGAGGAGGGCAAGCAGCAAGCTCTCTGCTCTGGACTTCAGGAGGGGAGAGTTTGGCCTCTTCAAATACCTACTCGGTAGAGGATGATGGGATAGAGCACTGGAGGGCAGAGGGGCCCAAGGATGATGGCTGATATTCAAGGATCACCTCCTCCAACATCGCAAACAATGCATCCCAAGGGGCAAATTGGGAAAAAGTGCCAGGAGGCCTCCAAGGATGGACAACTAGCTGCTGAGCAAACTCAGAGTGAAAAAGAAGCTTTCAGGAAATGGAAACAAGGACCGTTGGCCCGAGAGTAATACAGGGAAATTGTATGGGAAGATAGGGACAAGGTTAGGGAAGCCAAAGCCCAGACAGAATTAGTTCTGGCCAGGGATACTAAGGATAACAGGAAGGGCTTCTATAGATATGTTGCCAGCAAGGGAAAGAGTAAGGATAATATGGGCCCTCTCTGTAAGGAAATGGGAGACCTGGCTACTCTGGACAAAGAGAAGGCTGAGGTCCTCAATTACTTCCATGCCTCAGTCTTCAACAGCATGTGCTCCAGCCATGCTGCCCAAGCTGAGTAAGGCAAATGCCGGGAATGAAGGCCCTAAGCCCTCTGTAGGAGAGGATCAGGTTTGAGACCATCTAAGAAACATGAATGCACAAGTCTATGGCACCCAATGAGATTCATCTGTGGGTCCTGAGGGATATGGCAGATCAAGTTGCTAAGCTGCTATCCATGATTTTTCAAAAATCATGGCAGTCGGGTGAAGTCCCTGATGACTGGAAAAAGGGAAATATAGCCCCCATTTTCAAAAAGGGGAAAACAGAAGACCTGAGGAACTACAGACCAGTCAGGCACATGGAAAACAAAGAGGTGATTGGTAACAGCCAAACATGGCTTTAGAAAGGGGAAATCATGCCTGAGAAATTTGGTCACCTTCTGTGATGAGGCTACAACATTGGTGAATAGGAGCAGAGCAACTAACATTTTCTACCTGGACTTACGCAAAGTGCTTGAGACCGTCCCACACCGGCATCCTTGTCTCCAAATTAGAGAGACATGGATTTGACAGATGGATAAAGAACTGGCTGGATGGCTGCACACAAATAATAGTGGTCAACAGCTCATTGTCCACACGGAGACCAGTGACGAGTGGTGTCCCTCGGGGGTCGATACCTGGGCCAATGCTGTTCAACATCTTTGTTGTTGATGTGGATAGTGGAACCCAGAAAGCCAATGGAATCCTTGGCTACCTGGCCAGCAGGTCAGGAGGTGATTCTGCCCTTCTATTCTGCTCTTGTAAGACCCCACGCAGAGTGCTGCATCCAGTTCTGGTGTCCCTAACATAAGAAGGACATCAACTGCAGCAAGTCTAGAGGAGGGCCATGAAGTTGATAAGAGGACTGGAACACCTTCCCTATGAAGACAGGCCGAGAAAGTTGGGGCTGTTCTGCCTGGAGGAAAGAAGGTTGTGTGTAGAACTCCTGCAAACCTTCCAGAATCTGAAGGGGGCTACAGGGAAGGTGGAGAGGGACTCTTCGCTGGGAACTGTAGTGACTGGACAATAGGTATAAATTGGAAGAGGGGAAATTTAGGTTAGATATTAGGAAAAGATTTTTTACTGTGAGGGTGATGAGACACTGGAAGAGGTTGCCCCAACCCTGGCAGTGTCCAAAGCTAGGTTGGATAAGGCCTTGAGCAAGTGAGACACATTCCTGCCCATGGCAGGTGAGTTGAGACTAGATTGTCTTTAAGGTCCATTCCAACCCCTTGACGGTTTATGATTCCATGATTCTATATATGTACAAATTTATTTGCTAGCCAAAAGCACAAACAGAATTCCTGCCTTAAGTTGTCATGCTAAATTCAGCTTTTTGATTTTTCTGAGGTTTTCTCTCATACCTAACATATACCAGAAGGAACCACCCATGGGTGGTTCACTGAGGCATCTTTAAAGACGGAAATTACTCATCATCATCCACCCTAAAGAATTAAAGTCATTATTTTCTATTCTCCTTATTAGATTTGCATATGCTGCAGAGCTAACCAACTTTAAGAGCAGGGAATAATAATAAATAATTCCCTTTCCTTCAGCAAAACAACTTAATTTAATTTGACCAGCCACAGGGAAAAAAAAAAAACAACCCAAAGAAATAATCCCTTCAAGAAAAACATCACTCTTCTGCCAACTGTGTTTCCCAAAGTGTCACAGACTGAAAGCCAAAGTTAACACTGCCTTCTCAGTCATATAATGGCAAAGCAGGGAGTCCAGGTTGCATACAGGTCATCCAGTGTAAGAAACAGCTTCTCATCTCACTTGCCCGCACTGCTGCATGACAAACATGCAATATTTAAATGGCAAATGCAATATTTAAATGAGAAGCCAGATAAGGCATCCCTCTTGTTATGATTACATTTTGACCTTTTCTGAGTTGCATAATATTAGAGTAATTGTATAATCGGTCTCATTTCTTCTGTGCTCTCCCTTGAAAGTACCCAACCAGCCGCGATTTTCACCCTCTTGCAGGCAAAAGCTATTTCAAACCACCCACCTATCAGTTTTATCGCCTTCTCTCACTCTCAACTGGTTCATGCCCTTATTGGATATAATATACCTTCCTCCCCTATGGCAAATTGATGTTACTTAAATTGACTTTTTCTGAATGCCATGAATATAGCATGCAGCAGTTATGAAATAGTTGAAAGATTTGGATCACAAAATGCTTAAAAATTATTCCTGATTAGCAGGTAACATGCTTCAGTCTAACCTTCTCTTTCTATAGCTGCTCCATTTCCTTCAAAAGCTGCATTTTTTGGCAAGTTATGATGTAATGATCCATATCATGATTTGAACTAGTGGTTAATCAAATTGTGTGTAATGAAACAGCAGGGTTTTTTTGTTTGCTTCCTGTATTGCTGTTTGCTTTGAATTCTATGCTTTTAATATTTGTGCTGTAGCTTGGCTATGGCTCTGTTATAATTATTTCAGATGTTCAGCTAGCCATTTGAGAGATAGGCTGTTACCAACAGGAATATTGTCAAGGGCACTTCTAAAGCAAATAACTAAACAGGACTTCTTAGGTGCTTTGATGTCCTTTGTTTTTCAAACATTTGCACTGACATATTTTCCTATATAATTATCACAATCACAAACAAGATCTGATCAAAGCATTCTGCTGCTTATGAAGGTTGAAACTTTTAACTTTTCATTTTTGGTTTTAGAGATCTTGTGTTTATGGTTTTAAAAGCATCTGGGGAAGCCCTAGTTGGCAGGTATATATAGATTTGGGTGTCTCCGATACAGTCATTTTTTGTGATTTTATGTGCAGAGCAAGTACTAGATCTACCTTCCAAGTTGATGGTACTGCACTGCAGTGTAAATACTAAAAAGCCAAAGCATTATATTACATGAAATCACTAAGAAGGAAAGCTGTATCACAGCTGCATACAGTGATAATTTCTTCTGCCTTATTCTACAATAAAAGTAGATATCGTACACGATTGACATAGATTTGCTGGCATGCAGAAGTAAGAAAACAGTGCATGGAAGTGGTTTCCATCCCACGGTCAGGTGGCCCATGTACTTTGTTCCTGTGGTGGGGAGGGCTGCAGGTGGGAGGGAGGCTGGGCTGACACACCAGCTCAAAAGGCTTCAGATGCCTCACAGGCCACGAGCTGAACGCATCCCCACCGGAGCTCAGGAAGCAGAGTCTCTCTGCCAGCCTGCCCACAGCTCTCCCTCCTCAGCTGGTTGACTGTGTTCCCTGTATCCAGGACTATGGTAATCTGTGAAACCAGTCCTGCAACTACATGGATGTGAACGCTTCGGCTGTGCTGCAGTAGGGCGAACAGGACTGGGCTCTCATCATGTGGCCTGTCCTTGTCAAACCAGTTGTGTTATTGGCATTGCTGCCACTCTTCCTCTTATCATGACTGTTTTGCTATGTTCTCCACTCTTCAAATGCTTACCCTTTGTTGATCTTCATTGAAACTTCCCATCTTTCTTCTGCTTCCAGCTTTGCTTGTAATGTCTTTCATAACAAACACAGAAGGAGAAGCAAACCCGTTATTTATTTTTGTGCCCATATATGTTGTTGCCCACCCTCTTAAGTGCGTTCTTTCAATGAAATGTAATTTAGCTGCTGCAGCTGTATTCATTGCTTAAAATAAATATATTAAGAGGTGTGGAAAATGGTCAGGTATTCAAGGAAAGTGCTTGCATTTATGCTGTTGCTGACATTTGCGGTGCTCTTTAAGAGGCCTGAGCTGTTGCAATACGTTTCTGCAGGATAAAATGACTTAAGATTCTATTTCAGTCTCTAATTTCTATCATTAAATGAACATCTCTGGTAACACTGAGATGGAACTTCAAGTTTCCAATGCATTTTCCAAAAGGAATAGGAGATAACCCAAGTGTCTTAAGCAATGTTAGAATCACAACGTCAGGACTGGAGGTGAGCCAACACTAGGGTCTGTGTGGCAGCTGTCTCTCCCTAAGCAAGGTAACTAAATGCTCAGTGGGCTGATGTTTAAGAGAACAGATTTAAAAGAACAACTTTCCATGTGACTTTCATGGAACTATTGAGATGCTTTAAGAAAGGCACATAACTAGAAGTTTGCAAGTTGTTTGTTTGTTTTTGGTTTTTTTGGGTTTTTTTTTTGTTGGTTTTTTTTTTACCTTATGAGTTGTGCTGGACATTTGGCTCTACATTGTGTTTTCTTGCTTTGCAGATGTAGCACCCTGCATACTTCTAGAGTTAAAATAAATTGCTGTTTTTCAGTGTTGGAATAAAAAGCAGATTAAAAAATGTGGGGAAAGAAGTGATTTGCTCTGGATAGACATCCAAATGATACACATAGAGAATTATGATGTTTGAAGCTTAGGATGGCAAAGTAGAGAAAGATATTTCATACTGCCCTATTGTATGTGGGGAAGTGTAATCCATCAACTACTTCGATAAGCTTTACCATTTTTTTGGAGATTGCTGTGAAATGATCTCATGAGCTGAATCAATTTAGACATTCCAAACAAATGTCTTTGAAAATGCCTAAATGATGTATATGAAGAAATGACTGTTATGTTTGTGCCTAGAGATCAATGCATTTTTCTTCATTTGCATTATGCTCTGACATTGCTGTAGCTTCTGGAGTTGCATTTCAGTAGGACTTGCTGTTGATTTATTTTTAATTTGATCTTAATCAGCTCTGTGTTTTTATCCCCTTTCTTTTTGTCATTTTATTTACTTAAGTATCAGCACAGTTCCTCAATAAGAGGCTTGGAAAGAGAAAGCTCACATTGTCTGGCTTCAGTAACCATCAGCTGTATTACCACATGCACATCTATCAAGATTAGTTACTTTTCCAGTACATAAAATCCATTTATGTAACAAGAAAATCAAATAAACACCGCTGTGTTTTCTTAAAACCTCTAGTGTCCATGTCTTTCTTTGGCCACATAAAAATGATTTCTGGGAATTTAACAGCATAAGGTTTAGTTGTTATGTTAAAGTCTCAAGTGAACTGAATAAAAAACTGGACCTGTCAATATCCTATCTGAAAAGGGAAAATAGGTGAGGTTGCCTTTTGTTTGAACAATGTGACTTTAAGTAAATGCTTTGTTATTTCAATATCATTTTACATCTGATACATAGACACTTGCCTGGCTCTCTCACCAACGAAAACACATTAGTCTCCTCTAGTTGTTCTGGAGCAGACGTGGAGCAGTCTCCCATTTATACATGCCTCCAAAAAATACTGGTCATCCAAGGGATCCTCGGGAGGTGAGTCAGTGATCTGTCACAGTCCAAAAGCATGAACTCAGTAGACAATATAGCCAAATTCAGAGTGAGGGGCAAACTTGGCTGCAGGGAGTCTGAGAGATGTGTCAGACCTGTGGCTGGAGACCCACCTGACTTGTGATGGACACCTCGCCTTGGGGAGACTGTGGAGCTAGGTGAGCACAGAGGGGCCGATGCCACGGCTGAGACCACAGGCGTAGGTAAGATAAGGTCATGGGGTCTCTTTCAATGATGGGTTTTGGCAGGAGTGTCCTGCCTGCCTCCTTCTCTGAGACCTTGCACTGAGTAGGGGGAGCGCAGGGCAAGGCACTACAGATACCATGAACCAGAGCAGCCTGTTTCTTCCTCAGACCATGGCAAATATTGACACAAGGGCTTTAAATTTAAGGTCTCACTAGGCAGCTCTATAGAGGAGCACCTTCCTTTCCCTGCCCCAATTCTTCTTCCTCCTCTTTTCCATTAACCTTACCTGTACCCAGGATCCTGACACTTTTTGCTTCCAGTGGGGCAGCTCACTAGGCTCCTGGAGTCCCTCACACTGTAGCAAGTGTCTATGCCAGTGGGAAGTCTTCTGTTCCCCCCTGTTTTCCGAGAAGGACAGCTCTAGGGAAGGTTGCAGCAATTCCCTGAAAAATAAAGATTATTACCTCTTCTTATGTTTTCTTTATTTCAGGCATGTTCATAACCTGCATGAGAAAAGTTCCCAGTAAAGTATGAAGGTGGACATTTCACAGAGTCAAACTGGTGCCAAGACAGGCTTTTAAGGATAAAGAATACTATGCAAGATTTATTTTAGGGCGGTTTCTGATTATCTGCTCATCACTATTATGTCTGGATTACAGCATTGGCAGTTTTGTATGGTCAGCTGTTTGGATTGCATGCTCATTATCCAAAGGTAAAAGAAATGTGGGAAAAAATTACTTTAAGAATTTCTTTTTTGCACCTTTTTTCTCTGTCCGATTATATTCCTTTATTACATATAGATTCTTTCTAAAATTAAGAAGGGTTTCTAAACGGATTCCCTGTCAGCAGCAGTAGAAATGGACCAAATTTTTAACTTTTTCCTTAGATTTATGGGTATCTGGAACTCAAGAAAACATTGTACGAATACATGGAATTTTTTTTATGCTGGTCTTTTCATATTTGATCCATAAATAAATAGCATTTGATTCTCTAGTCCTCATTTCCCAATCCACCCGTATCCATCTTCATTTCCCAGTGGAAGTCGGTGCCATTCACTTTGGCACGTTCTTTTTTTGGGGTAGTATTACTACATGGGAACCAGGCTGTGTGATTCTGTGTGGGGAGGGCAATGACAGCTACCAAAACTGGGAAATGCTCCTGGAGTCCACAGAGCAGACATAGGTTATGTCAATAGCACACTATGGGGCACAGTTTAAGGCCCGGAAAGTAGCCTGAAATTATTCTATTCACGTCAGCTCCAGTTCTGGGGAAGCATGAGAGGAGATTGTTTGGTATTTTTAGGGCAAGCCCTTTAAATGTTCCCTAACACGAATTTCATTTTTGGAACCTCTTCCTTGAGAAAGCAAACGAACAAGTGGACATGTCTGTGTGAAAGGTGATCTATGGGGCACACCTTAATTCAAAAGGTGTGTTTGAAAAGAAAGGTAGTTCCTTCTTCACTGGGCATTCACCAAGTATAAGCAAGGCATGACTGTCTTGTGAGCACTATTTTCATGATTTTTAAGCCAACAATGTTAATTTGAGGAAGGACCAGGAAGGACCAGGAAGTTAGGGTGTTTCAAGTTAGAGCTGAAGAACTTGTGCTGGCTTCTGTGATCGTAAATTTCTCCAGTGTACTGTGTTTGGCTCTGGTTAGGGTTATAAATCCTTCATTTCACAAGCACTAAATTCACTTACAAATTTTGAAAAGCACCTTTCATTTTTTCTGAGTGTTGTGTCACAGACGAAAGTTGAAGACATGAGAAATGCTTGGGCTAAATACCTCCTTTGGAGTAGCTGATTTAGGTGAAATATCTAAGGAATGTTAATCCTTTTAGTTTTAGTTATGTTTACAACTAGCCATTTTAAAGTGATGCAATGTGAAAATTCAGATATCGCTAAGCATGCTATATCTGCAGAGAATGGAGAAGATTTGTCAAGTTATTACCCAATATCCTCTTAAGCTCTCACCATTGTGTGATTTTGCCAGGCTTGTAATAATTCACAAATGCAGTAGGTTCCTTCAGCGAGCCTTGCAAACCACCACTTGCAGGTAGTGTAATCTGACACGATCCTTGTAGGCTTTTGTTTACTCTGCACATGCACTAATAAATCCTCAGCAAGCTCTTGTTTACAGTTTGAGGAAAGGTGGTTTTTGAAGATAGCAGGGTCACACAATCTGTGGTACTGCTGCCCCTTTTAACTGCAATCCATGTCAAGCCTCCCTGAAGGATACTGCACTACAAAATGCAGCAGTAAAAAGACAACACTTGGACATTTAAGAAGTCAAGGATTTAAAGAAGCAATCAAAATCAATTGGACCTTGATCTAATGGGTCTGAAAACAGACACAGAGAAGCTTCAGGCACTTTGACTTGAAAAGTACATTGTATAGTGTAGCTGGTGTCTTTTATGTTTGGCAGGTGGAAAGCTCTTTAATGTTTCTAGAAAGCAATGTTCGTATTTGTTCTCAGCCTCATGGCCTCCCCTTGTATTGCTGCCTGGAAGGCCATATATACTCCTCAAAAAAGAGTGATGAATTATCTCTTTCCTCATTTCTGGGCCCGCATTGATATGGCTGGAGTAAATTACTTTAATTCAAGTAATTACTCCAGTTTCACCAGTTATGAGGCCAGCTGTGGGGGGTGGACCCTGACTGGATGCCAGGCGCCCACCAAAGGTGCTCTCACTCCCCTCCACAAATGGATATGGGAGAGAACATATAACAAGGGGTTCATGAGTTGAAATAAGAACTGAAAGAGATCACTCTCTGAATACCATCACAGGTAAAAGAGACTCAACTAGGGGATATTAATTGAATTTATTACTTACAAATCTAGGGCAGGATAACGAGAAGTAAAATAAATCTTAAAAACACCTTCCCCCCCCACCCCTCCCTCTTTCCCAGCTTTCTCCCCTCCCCCTCAGCAGTGCAGGGAGACAGAGAACGGGGGTTGTGGTCAGCTCATCACACGTTGTTCCTGCCACTGCTCAGGGAGAAAAGTCCTTCCTGCATGAATGGCTTTGGTAGGGCTGTGTTCAATCGGAAAGACTTTCTTTGTACTTTGCTGAAGTTCAAATGCAGGTATGAACAAAACGTGATGCTGCCTGGTTCAGAAGCTGTGGTGTCCTGAAGAAGCCACATTATTGCACATATTAAAATATTCATGACACTGTGATTCTTTCTATCTGTTTTTTTTTTTTTTGCAATATTTCTCACCATGTTTTAGGTTGTCCATCTTGATTTCCTGTTTAGGTTAAACTGCTAGACAGAAGCTCAAAATATGTGGATACATATTTTTTCTTGAAGACTTTTGTTTTCTTTAAATTAAAAATGAAATCCAGTCAGTAGTATTCATTACAGACTTTTGCAATGCAGACACCCTGACTCTCTTGAAGTTTGTGGAGAAAAATAGATATTCCCAGAAGGCAATTCACTTGGCTTGTGTGGATGCTTACTCTGGGAGGTGATTCATGCTTTAAAAGTTCCTTTTTTTTCCCAATGCATTGTAAAAGACTCTATATGACTAACTTAGACCAGTACTTCATGCTTCTAAGCCATAGATGTCTAAAGTCTTGTCAGTCTTCCCCTAAAGCTCTCCTATATGCAGGGAAAACAGCACAGGATTAGAGTAAAGGATTGGAATTAATGTGTTTCTTTTTAGTTCCAGCATTATTTTTCTGAATTTGATTGAGTTTTTCTGTGTGTGTATTAAGGATAATATAATAACAATTAAGTAGTAGCATTGCGTGTTAGGTCCTCTGCACATACAAAGGGTGTAGCTCTTAGTAATAGAAATTTTCTTTTGCAAAACTGTAGACAAAACCTAAATGTAATTGCATATAACATATCTATTAAAATCCCATCTATAAATAAATAGAACACAGGGAAAAAACACATACATGCAGATGTAGCCTAGACTAAACCCCAAAAATAGCAGTTTGTAAATTGAAAAGTCAGTAGTGGAATCAAGAATTTCTTCAATGATGATATGTTTGTAATGATTTTTGCATTCAGTTCAGCTGAAAGGGAAGCTGGATTCTAGTCTTAGGTCCCTCTTCGAGGTGATCTCTGAAATAATCAGTGATTTTTTTTCCCAGAAGTTCAGTCCACTGTTTCTTGTGTGTGCCAACTCTCCAGTAACTCTCTGCAAAATTTCAGAGTTCACTCAGAGGTGAAGTAACTTTATAAATTGCAACCTGGCACTTTGTATTTCGAGACTGATTTTACTGGCATAACACTACAAAATCATAGAAATCTCCTCTTGCTTACATGTAAAGCATCAGCCAGAAAAGGTGACTGACATTTTGCCAGCATAAATATTCACTTAGTTTTTAATCTATCAATAAGAATTAGCAAGCAGGATACCCACATGATTATTGGGAACCCTTCTTCAAAGCTATTCTTCAAGAGGCTAAATGCATGCAGCCTGCCTTTCAACCACTCCACAATTGCATTGATTATGTCTCAAGGAGGAGACACTTGGCACTTAATTTGTGAAAAGCATTTTGTCTGAGTTATGTCGTGTTTATTATAACAGTATTATAACATTCTTTAGTCCTGCAGATTTACAGTGTAATTTGATGGAGGAACTTCTGGCAGCAACCCACATACAGTGTTCCTCCTCTTCTTTTCTGGGTGTTTCTCACATTGCAGTGATAAAATAAAGGTCATGAAAGTTGCTGTGCTTTTAGCAGGGCAAGGATATGCCTTTACTGCACATTCCATAATTACCTAAGTATGCACAAAACATGAGTGTGCACTGGGCTTAGTGGCGTGTTAGAGGGCTGTTGATATGTAACATGAATTGATGTGTGAGATTGCACTGTACTAATTGAACTGATTGCATAATTAACTGGAACAAAAGCAAATTGTTTGCATTACCTGTATTTGGAATTTGTAAATTTGCTGTGGGTATTTTGGATGTATAATTTTCAAGCTACGTGCTGTTTGTAAACTGTCAATTTTAACTACTCACTTTTCAGGGCTTGCATTAATCATGAGGTTCAGTTTCTGTTCTTTAATTGGATGACTGAAGCCTTTCAACAAATGATTTTTTTTTTCTTTCTGGAGGGTGCACTTCGGGTATGCAGTTTTTAAGATTCAAAAACTTTTTAAATGAAATTGTCACTTCAATATTCGTGCATAATGCATATTATAAGCACAAATCTAGTGTATTGAATTCAAGCTGTGTGCTAGATAAGGCACTTTGGGGATCTTTTCCCATCATTCAACTTTAATTAATATACCTACATCTTGATAATGATTGTGTGTGTCAAAGATCTATTAAAGATAAAGATCATCTACTGTGCAAGAAATATGTTTGTGAAGCTCTTCTTTTCATGTTAGAGAGTATCTGGAAATGGATACTAAGCCCTTAAACACTGACATCCAATAACCATCTCAATATGGCTCTGGAAAATGTGTCAGATGGAACAAGTAATTAGTAAGTGGCATGAACAAAGAGAAATCACTCCTAGTTAAGTAGAATATTGTAAATAATGGATTTTATTCAAACAAGCAAGGTTCTGAATTACTATAAAGTAAATATTAATTATTCATTTAGTTTAATATTTTATTGCATCCCTCATAAACATTTACATTAGAACAGCAGTGAGCGTACCCTAGAGATTTAGGCTGAGCAAACAAGCTCCCTTCCTGCTTCCCAGGCTTACAGCCTGACTGTCCATCACCACGTAAGCTCCGGGTGAAACGAGTTGAAAATTGTACCACTTGCCGAAACTCCAAGTAGTGTCAAGCTGCTCCATCATGCAGGGAGCCAGAGGAGTATCTGGAACTCTAGTACCTTGCTGAGCATGAGATGCCAGGTGTAATAATCTCATTTAGGTGGCATGTTTGTCTAGATGTGAAGCAGCATGAACCTAGTTCTTATATGCACCTCTATATGATATATTTGAAGAATCAGACTGAGAGATTACTGACTTACAAGAGTCTTGCTGTAAGGGAAAAGTGCCTGACTGAGAGTGCAGGACACTGATATATTCTCATTTAGGGCAAAAGGGTCTAGAGTTAGATGAAACCCTTGCACAGGGGCTCTGTGTGTGGGTGGAATGTTCCTGGAAAGCTGCCAAAGGGAAAACTCCAGGAACTTTTATACTTACTTTCCTACTGTTTTCTGAGCCCTACTTGGAGAGGATTGACTCTGAGGATATGCAGGTGGTTCAGTTTTTGTGGCTTCATTTTGCCAGCATTTTTATTACTATATCTGTATTGCAGGTTGCAGCTTAATATAACCTCACTTAATGCTGGAAAGCACCTAGCCATTACTGAATTGACTTCCACAAAGCCTGATTTATTTTGCTTCTTAATTAAGGCTAGTTAGAGTATTTCTGAACAATAATTCAGTCAGCTGGCTGTGTTGATGTGCTGCTAACTAGGGTATTAAGTCGTGGCTATTGTCTTAGCCATGCTGTGCGACACCTACAAATACACTGTAAGAAATGCACTTAGGCAATATATTTCCTTCTCATGGGTCATTAAACAGGCATGACATAACAACAAACTTCCATCAGTATCAAGTAGGACCAGAAGTTAGGTAATGCTGAATACCATGCTCAACTTAACTTAAAGTATCCCTTGATTAATTTGGAGCACTTTTGTGGGGATGCAATTCCTTATTTTAATACTGCCTTATTTAGCAGCCTTTTCCCCCAGGTTTTGAGGCTTCTAATTTCTGTTTTAATACACGGGATATAGTGCTAAATAAAAATAAATGAGATTGAAGGAGCAGCTGGTTTGAGTGAAATCCTGGAAAAAACATCCTGAGAATAAGAGAAAGCAACCTTCTGGCAAACTTGCAGAATGATGTTATCATAAAGTGCTTATTCCAGAAGAAGTAGCTAAGTAATCTGGACAATCTACTTAAACCTTCACTGTTTGGCTGCTGTGATTGAGGGCCAGAGTTTCACAGGGTGTATGACCCTAAAGTTGAAGGAAGGTATTTTGGAGGTTCTGCCAGGGTGTGTGAATGAGTATTTTGAAGCACCTAACTCTCATGGAGAACCTCAATCTGAAGATTCTTGGAAAAAACAAGGGTGTCTTCACAAGATCTTCATGCCCTTTGGATTGCTCCGCCAGCAACATACTCAGAGAGAGATTTAATTTTCCATCTGAATTATGGGCTTATGTGGTAGCACAGTAATCTTTAAAAAGCCCTTTACCCTGAGTGCAAGCTGCACTGTATGATGGAGCTCTAGATTGACACCAACCTGACAGCCAAGAGATCTGGGCTGTGAACCTAACCCACTCCCTGCTTCTCTGGGTAAACATAAAGGAGCCAACTCAACCAACACGACGGTTAGAAGCCAAATGATTTTGGCTGTCTTCTTTTCCAGTCTTTTGGATTTATCTGATTAACTTATTCCATCTAGTTCTGAAGCTTTTATGTGTGAATTTTTCAGATCTTAAGCTCCATGGCACGTGTAATGATCATGACTACACGTTCAACTATCATTACTTGGCAGTGATTTAACATGACACAGAAAGTTCTCCATCATAATCATAAGAAAAGTGAATCTATTCTGAGGAACCAGTTTTCACTCAATTCACTAAAGACTGGGTGTCAACTGGACATATAAAAATTAAATTCACTGTAAAAGCTCTTGTCTGAAATGTATTTTTCCTCCTGGGATTAATTTTTTTATTATTCCATTTAAATGAGACAAAATGCCCTTTGGGTAACACTTTATAATTCAGTTGTTTTAAAAGGCTCTTGTGGAACATTGCAGTGCCAGTATTTTATTGAAACAATGATATTTGGACAGCTGAAAATGGTGAAGATTTCATGGAAATAAAAATGGCATTAAAATTATGAACTTCTGAAAACTGGAGCAAGTGGGCACTGACAGTTGTCTGTGGGTACCTGAGGATGCAGAGATACACTTCCTGGGCTATTAAATACTCAGAGGTGGTGAATAAAGAATAATGGGCTGCTCCTCTTTTCAAGACAATACCAAGGTCATCAGAATGCCATACAATAATTTGCATCATTCAGTCAGGTCTAAAGAAGTCTTTGATTTTTGGAGTTCTCACTTGCAGTTATTTTACTGTCTCCTGTAAGCTTCCTCCGCAGCTAAAATCTGTACAAGAGGCAAGTGTCCCTCCCTCTCCTGCACTGGCAGGCATGTTTTTATCCCTGCAGCACACTGAAGTGTGTTTTACGCCCTTGAAGAAATATTGCCTGTCCATAGCACTATGTTATGCTTGAAGAGGGTGAATGAAAGGGCCAGACAATTTGACTGTGATAGGGAGAAAGAAAAAGGAAGGAAAGGCACCTCACTTCAAAATGGGAGGTGGCAGGAAGATGGATGAACTGAGGAAGATGCATTTGGGAAGGGAAATGAGTTCTTTCAAGATGAGTGACCATGCTTTCCCTTTCATCTTGCTCACTGATTTCCTTAGGCTCACACTTCCCAAGCTCAGGTGACCGATGAAGCAGCCCATCCATGCACTTCCAGCTGGAGGAGCAAGGAAGAGGATTCAGCAGGGCAAAATGCCGGGGAGATGCACCTCTGTGGCCCTTGCAGTGGCTAGCAAGGGCGTGAAGCCCCACTTTCACCGAAGTTGGGTTACGTCAGCCCTTGATCACCAGCGGTTCTGCTGTAGGTGCTACTGGAAGGTGTGAGTGTGTTGGTCAAAGGTGTTCTACAGCCTCCACTGCACCTTTTGTGTGGGGGGAGCTCTGCCATGACTGCATGGAGCTGGAAAGGCAGAAGAGAGAACATGGATATGGCAATCAGGACATCACTTCTGCAAGGTGCTGAGACATTTATCTGAGCATTCAACAATGTGCTACCAGTGGACCCATTACTGAAGTGCCCCTGAGAGCTGGGTCTGCCTTTCCAATTCTGTTTCTTCTTGGGTGAAAGTGGGAGAGCAACCTTCCTTTTTTTCTTTTTTCATGTTCACTTAGTAAATACTTCAGATAGGGACCATTCGTATTTTGTTTGTGGGGTTATTCAGTAAGTTTAGTTGTTTGTTAGGCAAGCTGAAATTCTTCCATGGTGAAAGACCTTATGCCAAGTATTAATATTTTGAAAATATAAACTGTATTTTGTATAATACAAGACTTTTGTGCATAATTGTATTAATTTTGGCACTGTAAGTTCAAGGACAAGCTTTCCAACTCAGTATTCCTGGAATAATAAAAATAAAATATGAGATTTCTTAAGGTTCTGTTTTCAATATATATTTTGAGGGCCTCATCTTAAACTAACAAGATGATGTAACCTGTTTTTGTCTCTTCCTCAGCAGATGTGCCTCAGGGCAAAGGTTGGTGTTCAAACAAAGATTTTACTTTTTTAAAACAAAGTTGATTGTAACATGAACTGCCTAATCTTAAGAAGCCTTAACAGGATGTTTGGTGAATGTAAAAAATGTTAATTTACAACCAATGCGTGTGATATCCCAAAGTGTCTCAGTCAAGAGCATATTCTTACTAGCTTTACAAGTCCTATATTTGCTTAAATTAATCTAAAGTTTTAAACTAATTTTAAACTGAAGTTTAAAATTCCTGAAGCTGACTAATGCTATTCTCTCTAAAGACTGTGTGCTACTGGCATTATTCTTTTAATGTTAAAGCTCTTTTACCTGGAATGTAAGCACATGAGAATGAGAAAAGGCCCTTCTGAGTAAAGGAAATAAAAGATTACCAGTCTTTCACTCACATAAATTTTTTCCCATTTAATCTGTGATGGAGTGATGGGTATGTTATCCTTAATGCTGATCCCAGAAAACAACTCAGAGCTGCAATGCTGCAATGAACAATGGCATTGGGTATAATGGTGGATGTGTCACCAGTCTGGTGTGTTCTACCCTCAATACAGCTGGTCTGGCTAAAAGGTTTCATCAGCACTGTCAGGCATCTTGGTCTATTTCTGTTATTGTCATACTGTTCTACTAGCTACAATTGTTTTCCCTTCTTTCTCTGTAGTTTTTACAGAGATATTATTATTTTTTTATTTCTAAGAGATAAAGAGGATAACTGAAAGAAACTCGGTTATGATTTCAGGGTCTTGGAGATTCTTCAAAAATTCTTTTTTCTAAACCAGAGGGGTGCAGATATATCTATATCTATATCATCTATATCTATATCTATCTGTCTATGCATATGTATAGGTATGTCATACAGTCCAAGATGGCACAGTAGTCAGGTTTTATAAGGAGTTTTTAAAATTACTCATATACTCATTCAGCACATGCAGATAAATCCTCGATACCCCATCACAATATTGTGTGATCTCTCATCGGCCCCTCCAACTCCCCCACTTACCAAGTGTGCACACACACCCCACCTCCACTGAAGCAGGTGCACTACAAACAGTTTAGCTACAGTGCCTCTTCCCCCGTTCTGCCACTTGTACCTGTCGACCTGGCAATTTGCTAAATCGTACGCGAGCAGTTCAGAAGCTTTAGCACTTCTTTTCCCCTTCACGATAGCAGAGTGCTACAAGTGATCATATGTCCATAGCATCAGGATAAAATATTCTATCGCTTTTCCAACATCTTAACAGCTCTGCTTTCCCTAAGATTAAGGGGTGAAAGTGGCAACAATAATGCAACTGACATTTATGATAATGCCACATGCTGTCACTTAGAATCAGACATACTACAGGATTAGTAGTAAATGTTGTAAAAATGCCAGTGCCTTCCTATGTATTGGGCCCGATTCCTTATTTTCTTCTGCCAGTGTTAATTCGTTGACTTTCTTTATATGCCCTGCATTCGGGGATTTGCCAAAGTCTGAAGGAAGTCTTAGGCAAGTATAGCTCATGCCACTTCCCACTCATTCTTGTCTGATGTGTTATTTTGGTTACAAGTTCTGGTATCTCTTCAGGGTGATTTTTTGGGTCTGTTTTTCTTTGTTGTCTGAAAATTGATTAAATCAATTCTGGGTACCAGCAGGCTTTCTGCCATTCACGTGTCTACCAGAAAATAAAGCTTTCAGATGTTCAGTCTCTTCAGCTGGAACTTCACACAGAAAGGCATTTGTATGTTCTCATGATGAAGCCTAAGCCTGAAAAAAATTCTCAGCAGTGTGAAGGGAGTTATTTGAAGGTTATCAGAATTTTCTTCTCTTTCTCTCTCTATTCTCTGTATGAGCTTTGAAAGGCACTGTATTATGCTCTGTAGAAACTTTCTATCACTCTGAAGAACTTGGACTGAATCTGAAGGAATTACAGTGAGCAATGACCAGATCAATCTCTATTCTGTCTGATTTGGCTAAGTAAAGACAACTTTTTCCAGGACCCCTTAGGGCTTTCCAGGTGAAGTAGGATGCAGCAGTAGGGAAAACAGCACTATTTTTTGCTTTCAATAGGGCCAACAAAATCACAAGTCACATCAGGTAGCTCTTTAAATTGCATACAGAGTGTGAAAATTGGTCTGGAAAGTGGCAGCTTTTTTATTCAACAAACCTTGTCCTTTGGTGCGATGTGAGGGAGAAAGGGGAAATTAATCTATTTCTTCATGTGCATTTTGCATTGTCAACAGTCTAATACATTCCAATCAACTTCACCAATAATAAGGCACTGGAATTTGAGTTATATGTGGGTATCAGAAAGAATAATTTGAAGCCAATGGGGCTGCACTGGTATAAATGAGGAGTTACCCTAGTCTGCAGCTCCCTTTGTTGAGGATGTTCAGTGAAATGAAGGAAGTTCAGCTTCATTCTCAGAATCCAGCATGGTCTTGCAAAGCTTTGCAAATTGGTGGAAAAGCCATAATTAAAGTGAATGCATTTGATATGGAATTGGAAAGATGATAAAAAAAATTGCAATTTTTGGAGAGCAGCACTACAGTTTAATAATTGTGAGTATGCTGTAAAAGACTGGGAATTTTGGTCCTAGTAAGGAAAGTAATTGATTGCAGATGGAGAGATCTGGGCAAAATACATATGTTGGCAGTAGCAGCTTTTAGATTCAGGGGTGCAGTGTTTGGGACTGTGCATTGTGGTTATTCAAGTTTATAAGCACACTTTTATTAGAATGTAAATTTGAATGCCAAAGGCGTAAGCCACACTGCTTTTAACCAAACCAAACAAAAGTTTATTTGCCAAGAAGATTTGAAAGAAGGCTTTAAAAACATTCCTCACTATAGTGTGTGCTTTTCTTACTTTCTTGAAATATTTTTTCTCAGAAAATAAAATTTCCTTCTCTTTTATTTTCAGGCTTCTGTCTGTGCACTGGAGTGACATAGTTCAAGTCTTTGGTCTCAACTGGTGCTGTTTCTTGCAGCTCCTTATATGTAAATATATTGTAGTAGCCAAAATACTTCTTCCCCTCTTCTACTCTGTTCCTTTATTTCTCCCTCATGTTTAGAATGGTATCTAGGGAAAGAAATGAAGTGATTTGAGGCAGAATTTCTATTTGAATTGGAAACTCCTTAACAGATATTTTGTTCACTCTAGAAGTCATCAATTAGACTTCTCTCCAGATGACTAAATCCTCACTCAAAATGCAGGTTTACTTTTTTTTAATTTGGAAAGAATAGGAGCTTGGTCTTTTATTGCTAGTGACTATGACAAAAGCATGAGAAATGAAAACAGGAATGAGAAAATGTCATCTTTGCAAAGAGGAATGGAAGACAACTGGGTGTAATTACTCTTGGTGCCTTGCTGGCAATATTTAATAAATAGTTTCATCAGTTATTCTCACATAAACTGGCTATCATTTCTTCCTGCATGTTTCAGCTGAAAACATTTTACATATTTCTCTGTACTAATGAAAAAGATTGCACAAGGAGGGAGGCAGATTTTGGCAATGCCTGGTGTTGAGTGAATAGAAAGTAAAAAATAAAAATATTGTGTTCAACATCTGGATTGGCCTCAGCAGAGTTGAAAGGAGTCCAAAATGTTTCCAGTCTTGTGTGCTGAGTACAAATGACATAGAAGTCATATTTTAAGTGAATATTTTAAGGGGAAAGCATTTTTTTGGCGTTCATATACCTTTATTTCTTCAACAGCGTTGCTTTGAAGTTGTAGGAGATAAGAAATTTTTAGAATTTACCCTCATCTTATTCTGAATGATTAATATGCCTAAACACCATTATAGGAGGCAAATAAAATGCTAAAGAATATTAGAGAGTTCTTAAAATAAATTATTTAAGAGACCTACCATGAATTATCCATCGATACAAATATAAATAAATAGCTTTTTATCAGTCGTGTAAGCCATCTGAAACAGCTTGACCAGCTACACAACATGAGATTTGCCATCAGGTACCTTACCTAATCTGACATGAAGTATATAGCCTTCCCTAAATCCAGCTTTGTGTGTGCCTTATTGTGCTGCCCTCTTTCTCAGATGTTGTGTCAGCATTTGTTATGCCACCACAGTGCAAAATAGGATGTCAGATAAGTAATGTAAGTTTCTCAAGGCATGTGTTTTGGAGCAACAGACTTTTTTTTCAGTCTGCACCCTTTTCCATCAGTAAGCAGTAATTTGAAGGATTTCAATGCAGCCATTTGGAATATGAGATCCATAAAGCTTAGGAGGCCTCTTAAAAGAGCAGATTGTTAGGAAGGAGCTGAGCATGGGCAACTGCTCCTACCTGTGTGCTGGAGTCTGGTTCTGATTGACTGGCAACACACAAAAAAAATCAGTTTTCCTTAACTGAGGTTTTCTTACGGTCAGGAAATGCGGAGACCTGATAACTTACTAAAGTGTGTGTCTGGCCACCACCACCAATGCCAACAAATTAAGCACAGCCCATAGCCAGCAGTAAATCCCAATTTGTTCCCCTTCCCTAGGTGACCGTGAATTAAAATTGTGTGAAACTGGTATGCCTGAGGATGAAGTATGCAAAGCATGTCAGCATGAGTGTTTTCCCACATCTTCCCAACAGAAGCAATTTCCAGCTTCAGTGCTATTTGGGATTTCTGTGTGGAGTAAACTTTGAATTCATATAAAACTTCACAGGTCTTAGGTTTCAGGACTGTTGTAGTGAAATCTGTGTTTTCTCTGACTCGGAGGTACTTGAGAGTCTCAGGGAATATGATAATCTCTTTTCTGGGACTAAGATTAAGAGAAAAATGAGGTTGACTGAGGTCAAATAAAAGAATCAGACAATATATGAAGACCCAGATTCAGGTATTTGGTGATTTGTGGAGAATCTGAAGACCATAATAAACACATACCCAGCCTCACAAAATAAAGTTGGATTTGGCACAGAAACCTCGCAAAGATCAGAATCTGACTGCCCTCCTCTAGGTCTGCTGCAATTGCTGAAGTCTCAGGTGTTGCTTGTGTTTCCTATGTCCAGGAGAGATTGTCCTCTGACTTTGTATAGAGGGTGCCTCTGAAGGAATGGAGGTACTTGGTTTCAAATGTGGTCCACACAGGCCAAATCTGGGTGGTGCGTGCAGACGAAGCCAAATTTGTTCTCTCTATGACTTCTATAGGAGTTGTAGGTTTCCAGCGCCGTGACATCACTTTTTGGTAAGAAGGGACATCCGCGGGGAATTTTCTCCATGTTGATTTCTGATGTGTCCCCTGCAGCTGCAGCTTAGCCAGTAACAGCCCTGCAAAGTCTCACTATTGATTTCCCTCTCTCTGATTGTTCTCAAAAACAGTCATTAGATTAATAGTCTGCAGCGGGTTAAGTAGAGGGTTAAACCTAAACATCATATCTATTTCACTGTTTGATTTTTATGTTTTGAGGAGCCCTCTTCATTTTATTTTTCTGGCCAAATAAGTCCAATATTTATAATCTCTTTTTATTTGAGTCCAGCTACTTAAAAGAAAAGGCAAAAGCTAAGACAGTGTGATTGTCAGGAAGAATACGGTAGTAAAAATAAACAGTATTTACTTTTTCAGATTTTTGTTCTTTAAAAGCTTTTTTTTGTGTGTGTAAATGCTGAAAAGGGGGAATGAATATGTATTTCCATATTTACAGTAGCACAGTTAACTATCCAAAAATTTTTATGTGCATATGTATGCATGTGTATAAATATATTTATATACCCATATTCACTACATACTGACTTGTGAACTTTTAATGGTACTGGTTCAGGCTATGTCGAAGTGTGTGTATGTGTGCCCATACTGGGACATATTGAGGAACTGGGAATGTGTTAGTTGTTTTACTTGCCTGAAGCATGACTGACAGCACTGTTGTTTTTCTCACTGGTAGCAAGGTCAGTGGGCTGCATGACCAAATTAAATATACTTTGTGGGAACTGCAACAGTTCACTTTGCAGTGAGCTGTGAGCAGAGTAGGTTTTGCCCAGAATATCCAGGGCCGGAATATTACCCTTTGTCACCAAGTGCTACTGGCTGTGTCTTCCTCTTCTCAGGCCCTGAAAATGAGAAATAGTAAATACACAGTTTGTCTGTCCTGCCTTTCACTTTCCTTCCATGTATTAAGTAATAAATTGGCTCACTGTGACACAAAGCTGCAGAGCTTGGCTCCCACTGGGATTGCCTATCAGAACATGCTATCACATGAGAGCCTTGCTATAAAGCTTGTTGGGAGCACCTTCACTAATGGCAAAGCTACTGCAGTATCTGTGTGTACACCTGGAGCAGTATGTGGTGCTACCAGGTGTCTTGTCCTGTCCATTCACAGGCCTTCAGGGAGCTTGACTAATTAATGCACTGAAATAGCCACTGATTTTTATATGGCGCACTCAGTGATTTTCAGTAGAGGTCAGGTTTTAAATACAGGCATTGAGGATAGGGAAGGAAGCTTGTGGAGCTATGTTTGAAATGTGCAAACTTTGTCTTGGGAAGAGAGCTAATTCAATAAGGGCCCAATGCAAACTCTCCTAAATTCAGTTGAAAGGATCCCACACAATTCAGTATGCTTTGGATCTTTGCCTAGTTGCAGTGTTTCTTAAATAGCTCCAAACTTACTACAGGGACTATTTACAATTTATAAATACTGCGATTAAGTTAGTTATCTAAGGCAGCTGGCAAAATTTTAAGGGGTGGCCATACATATGGTTCTATTTATAAATAAGAAGCGATTTTTTGAATTATATTACTTTTTTTTTTCTGTTAAGAATATCTACTTTATAAAACTCTTTAAAGGAAAAATGTCAAGGCATTCGTCTTTTTTAACTAAATGAACAACAGTGAAGTTACTTACATCAGATTTTTAGAATTCTAAAGCATTCTAAAAGCAATTATTTGGAATTGCCAAAGAAGGTGCACCTGAGTAGCAAGCAATAATTTTTAATTCCATCTGTTGCACATACATGTTGGACATTCATTTTCTAGACTGCCTTTTTGTAAAGAAGTTCTGATTGTAATTCAAAAATAGGTTATAGCTTGAAGCTCTAAATGAGTATCTAAATAACCAATAAAGTGACAGCATGATCAAGGTTTTATTTTCTAATCTGGAAACAGATCTTCTACAAAGACCTCTTCAGTAACAGGCATAGGGCTTGCTACTACAAGTGACTATACAGTATAGCAACAAATTTTGGGTGAACATGGGGAGAAAGCTTGCTGAAGTTTCTTCTTGCATGGATTTCCGTCCCAGTTTAGTGGCAGCTGTCCCTCTTGCAGTTCTTTCGTATGTGCAAAGCTTGGATGCACACTTTTGACAGGAGCTCAGTCATTTCCTCTCCAAAAGCAACTTCTCTGAATTTCCTCATTATAAGAGCACTGAGCTAACAGCATCAGTAATTGCCATCAATCATTTCAGACACCATCATCAGAAAGAATTGTCCATCGGTGTTGCTTGCCTGAATTGATTTTCTTCTTCCTTTGAGCTTCTTCTTGTTGGGAAAGTTGTGAAGTTTAGCATGTACTTGTGAAATGCCTTACAATTAATGGGTTAAAAAGGTTCTTTGAAATCGCATAGACATAAAGTGTTTTTTCTACTAAACATTCTGTCATTGTGCACCAGAAATCTCTAGACTGCTGTATGTGTATTAACCAAATGAAGTGAATATAACAGGCAGGTGCCTTGGGACAACCAGTTTTGTTTTCACACAGATAAATATTTTTAAACAATTTATTTAAAACTTGGAAGCGTTCACCAATAAAGCTTATAAAGATTCATGAACTAATTTCAAATATTTTATTTCTGCATATTTTGGGATGATGGGTATAATAAGTCACATCTTAGTTTGGGATACAGAAGACTGCATTTTGAAACCAGTCAATAACAGGTAGTACTGAACAATCTCTGCAGAGCACAGGGCTTGCTGAGAAAGCTATCACGTATTTGCCATGGTGCTCAGAACCCTAGCATAACCAAATGAAAAGGAAATGTAGGCAGGCCCATAAAACTAGATAGGAACTCAATGAATTGCCACTTAAAAGCTTGGTGGCCACTGACTGCAATAAAAAGCTTATTTTTTTCGCAAATTAAGTTTGTGCATGAACTCCATGCAGGTTGTATACTCATCCCTTAGTTGCACATGTAAATTGTCACTTGGACATGCATCGATTTGGTCATATCAGCAGCATGGTTAAGCTTACCAACGAGCTTGGAGATGAGACAAATTGGCATGGAGTGTAAGGAAAGTTTCCACAGCTGCAGTACCACCCCTTTAAACAGGGAACATTGGTTTTGTGTACTTCTGCTTTGGCACCTTTTACTAAGTTTGCTTGCACCCAGAAATGTTTGATAAAAATAAGCTTATTGGGTGGGATTTATAAAGCGTGGTCTCCGCTGGCCTTGAGTGGCGATGTCTAACTCATTACGAATAGTGCAGTTTTCAAATAATCTCCAGTTTGCCAGTCTGGTTAGATGTATTGCTACATATGGAGGGCTTCCCCCCGCAAAATACACGTAAAAGCGTTGTTAAAAAAATAAAAGTGATTCCATGAGTATGTGGTTACCATGGTTATGAAAACAAATTGGGTTTTTGCAGGTGCAAACAGTCTATTAGCAACCTAACAGATCACTTCTTCATGCACTTATTTCCACACAAATTTGTTGCAATTGCCTGGAAAAAATGATGCTCAGTGTCGTGCCCACATCTTGGTGATTCCAAACTTGAGGCATCAGGAGAAGCCAAAAGTTCAGTAGGTTTCAGAAAAGCCTTAGACATTGTTATGTTTAATGAGTTTATTCACAATGATGTAAAGAAAAATGAAAACAACTTGTTACAATGTCTGTGAAAGTCCTTTCACCCAGTGAGAGCAATACTACTGTGTCACTGTGATGGCGAAAAATTTATTTTTGTGAGCAAGCTATGCCATGACTGACCAGTAGAGGTTTAGCCAGATCATCCTAGGTCCATGCTTAGAGAATGAAAGACAGAATAAATGGGTATGCGGCTCAGAACTCTTAGATCTAGCACTTCCTGAAAGAAATTATCATAGCTTGTGTCTAATTAAACTGATGCTGATGTTATTTGATCTTTTAAAAGTAACACACTGTTTTCTTCCTTATTTTTTTTGTGGTGTGGATACGTTTGAAAATGTTATTAGACAGCCATGTTTATGAAACATCTTTCAGTAAATGTATCTCGTTTAGTAGGTATATTTTAACTTTTCTATGGCAAATCATTAGCATATGAAGTTCATATAAAGGAACTACATTGCCATTACCTGTTGTGTAAGTCTTGACTTCAAGTTGTGCATGTGATCCTCAATAAGAGTGAATTAACCAAGGCAAATATGGTTTTTATAAATGATCCATAAATAGTCTCTGGTTAACTCTTGAAATGTGGAAAGACTACGTTTCTTAATTTTTGATGAACAAGATTGCATTCTAATTTAGGCTCTTAGGCCAAATCCTACCCCATTATGTGCCTGCCTAATCCCTGATACATGTCTGCGGTAGTTTACAGCTTCTCATTTTTGATGACACTGGCAGTAGATCCCAAAGAAAAGTTCACAAAGAACAGTGAAAACCTCGCACTTGACTCCACCTGATTTTGTTCTCTTCTCTGTGCCCATTCCTTGTGCACAACTGATGGCAAACTGACAGTCTTTGGCACTGATACTCTCTCCAGAAAGAAATGGATTCCCTTTTCCCCAGAAGGGAAAAGCACCAGTTAGGAATAATCAGCTGCCCAAATGTAAAGTGGCAATAACTGTTTGGGTAGCAGTTTCCTGTGAAAGGCTATGAGGAGTACCATATCTGAATATGAGCCTACATGCCATATTGTTACCAAACAAAGAAATCCTTGCATTGTCCCCATTAAACAGATCTATGGTGTGTAGCAGGTGTGAAATGGACCTCTTTGGCGTCGGTGAGGCTTCAAATAGAGCACAGTTTCCACACCTGAACTTTAAGAAAGGCATGGACTAGCCAGAGAGCCTGGAAGAGGGCAAACATAATGATCAGTGAGCTACAAAACATGACTGTGAGGAGGTTTTAGTACATTTTTCAGCTCTTTTCAGTCTATTAAGAAATTTTTGAGGACTTAGGAGGGACATAGTATAGTAATTTGCAAATAAATGAAAGATGTGAAAGACAGCCATGCTTTCTGTCCATGATGAGTAAGACAGAAGCAGTAGGTGAGGCAACTATGAAACCCTTGTAATAGTAAGGACAGCAAAGAGCTAGAATGGGTTACTCACGGAGGTTATGGCATTGCAGTTGGTGTATATTACATAGAACTTTTAAAGAAATGATGCAGATATAGCTGGATTTGCTGGCGGAACAGCAAAAGGAACAGTTTCAATGCTCGTTTCCAGTCTAGTAATTCTTTGATTTACCAATAGGTTGGTATGTATTGCCCTGTCAACTTAAGACAATATTGTTTTCAGGATGGGTTGAATCATATTTTCAGTAAGAATGTTAATTAGACATGTCTAGTAGTTTTACCATAGGAAAATGCACCTTAACTACCTTGATAAATGTAGCTAAGATGGGAATAGGAAAGCTTATTTTTTTGTCTGTTTCTTTTTCTCATTTTTTTTCTATAATGCTGATGAATTTATTGGCTGATTACAGCTAAAAACATCTTGTTTGCATTTTGACCTTTAATGATAGTATTGCAGCAGTATAGTTATGCTCCTGCCTATGTGCAAGTCAGATTGACCATCAACCTCTCAGAAAATGGAATGTTTCGAATGAATTTGAAATGCCACAGATGATGTATTTAGTTGCATTTTATTGTTTTGCCTATTCCCAGTATAAAGCCAGTGTCACACGACTTGATCAGTCTCAGTGATTTCTCCTTCTGTCGAGCCCCTCATCTTCAGCTGTCAAGATCCAGCCCATTCACCACTGAAGCTGTCAGAGCTATCGTCTGTGTCTGAAGGAGGAAGGATGGTGCACATGGAAGACTGGACAGGTTGTCTCCAAGTCCACCTTTAGGAGTGCCAGTTGTTATGTATTCATAGCATTTGGGCTTCCTCAGTAGTGTTTCCAGCAGTGAGAAAATGCAGTCTGAATAAAACCCACACAGCTGAAGGACGAAGGCTTGGCTATTTGTGCTACTGCTACAGATGGACCCCCTTTAGTGTTTCTTTATAGCGAGGTGTGAAGATGCCTTCTACTCTGCATGCATTCTTTCGTCTTGGTAACTGGAAGGAGCTACAGGGAAAACTGGAGTTTCAGGCTATCTTTTATGCTCAGTGGCGATGATAATGATTTCAATTAACTGCTTAGAAAGTTAGTAGTGTTTTCTTCACATAAATAATTCCCAGCAACTGAAAAACATTGATCTACACTTTTCCTTGACATGTATGGGTGAACATTCCAGAGAGAATAACATCACACAATTTCCTCTTACTTATGAAGGATGATTGAGTGGAGGGGTGAGTGATCATTCCTAAACAACAAAAACCCCAGGACCTATAATAATTAACATAGCCTTTGTATATATATCATTTCACTCTACTGGCTTCTGCAACAGGCAGGCAGGATTCAATGCTAGTGCCTTCCTGCTTCGGAGGCTGAAAGCCTTCTATGTGACAAGTAAAGTCCTTCTGGGGCAAAGGAGTCAGATGGTCAGTTTTTTCCAAAGAGACAGACTTGGCAGGTCTTTACTCGGTGCCTCAAGGCAGGAAGCTCGAAGAAGATACTCAGCATTGTGAGTGTACACAGTGGGATCAATTTTTTCTTAGCAAAAGCTGCTCTCTGATGCCTCACAATTTTACAATAAGGGTCTTTATTTCAGACTTCTTAATTTTAGTGTACTTAGATTGTCAAAAGAGCATTTAAAAAACCACCAGTAACTACCACTAATTCCAGAGTGAGTTCTTATTCTGGTAGGTGTCTGGAGCTTTCTCTAATTGGTCTTAGCACTCTGACAGGGAGAGCACACAGGTCTGCCTTTGATTTGAATTGGAACTGAACACTTGTATCAGTGAAAATATTTGACAAGTACAGCTGTCCTATTTGGGATTAGAAAACTGTTATGTGACAACAGTAAAAATATCATTCAGAGAGTCTCTTTTTTTCTGACAGTGTATGATTAGCCTTCACAGAAGAATAAAAACAATATCTTGAACCTCAAAGTTAGTCTATTCACTTCAGTAAAGAGCTTATTTCTTAGATGCCCATTCTGACTGTCTGCCAATTAAAAACTCAAGCAAACCATATAGGACTTGGCTATCATTTCCTTGATCACACAGTTTTCTTGCTGACAGGTATGAATTTATGGCAGCAAACCTTGAGCAAAAGCATGAAGAAATTGGAGGAAATGTGAGTTCAAAAACTGTTCTGATATCTCTGAAACATTTTGACAGTTTAGAAATAGTTTGTTTTCAAGTATTAATAGAGGAAGTTTGGGAAATTAAGTGCTGAATTAGTAAAGTAGCAAGACATGATGTCTCTCTAGGGATCAATGGTCATATCCAAACCAAATTACTTCTGTACAGTAAAATAAACAGTATCATTGCCATTTCTTTGACTTGTGTCCTTTTGCCATAGTCTGGCTGTCCCCATATGATTTAATTTTGCTGATTTAAAAAGAAGGAGATAATTTGGATGTAGCTGTGTAACTGGAAAAGCTTCCAAGTTAATTTCTGATTCATACCTGAGAATTGATTGGGAGAGTTTTGGGTGATCTGGGCAAAGAGTATGGCAGGGACTGTTTTCACCATTTGGAATAGGGAATGAACTCAGTGAACCTGAGCTTTGGAAAGTATTTCCTGCTATGGGGACAGCTTGAGACTTGGGTTGGTCTAAGCTAAGTTCGGTGGGGAAACAGACTGAAAAGAGGTTCCAGCCACCTGAATGAACAGGTAGTTGTTCATTCCAGCCTACTTAAAAGCTCTTCATGTTTTGGTTATTCTCACTGCAGCAGCTACTTGACTGTGGATCCTTCTGGGGTTCACTTTCCCTAGCATACTTGGTATTTGATGTGGTTACTTCCTAGAGTAGTATGGTAGTGCCAATGGGTGCGCTAAGGTAGAGGAGAGGTATTGTCAAGGTTTGGTCAAAGGTAAGGTATTGTCAGTATGTTTCAGAGATGTCAGAATGGTTTTTGAACTCATGTTTCCTCCATGTCTTCTGTATCACAGCTTAACAGTAGTGCTGTGAAGAGCTCTTGCTGAGACTCTCTTGCATAGACGATGAGAAGCAATGTCCTCTCTCATCTCATCTCCTTCGAATTCACAGTAATCACACTATCTTTGGGATATAAGGTGGTACCTGCAAAGATAAACAGAACAGTTTTTCCTTTTGGGGATCTTTCTAATTTTGGAAGTGCAGCCAGTCCCTAATGAATCATGACTTGATTTGGTCTCAGGATGAATCTCATAACTGTGGCTGACTCAACAAACACAACAAGCTAAAGACCCTGATAAAAGGTTAAATACTGGAGAGTGACCAGGTGCCCATGGTGTCCTGTACCCCACTAACACAATGCACTCCCTCTCTGTTTTTCTGGTGAAATATCATGAGACAGGTTAGCTTCTCTTCCAGCACATTTCCAGCTCATGTGTAACTGTGTCTGCCATAAATTTCCTGTGTGACACTGAGTTTGTCACATGTGGTACTTCTGCACTCATCCTGACTTGGGTGCTGTGTCATAATGATGAACTAGTATCATTTCTGAGGTGAGTTGCTATCTCTTCAGGGAGCTGTGCTTTGTGGGCTTTCTGGGCAAACCAGGTCACCTGGAACTAGGCTGGAATTTTTATTGTACATTGTAATGTACAATATTAGCATATCCTTGACTACTATGTCTCATGTATCTGTTTTAAAGTAGGACTAATAGTGCTTAATTTCTTTTATTCGTTGATTTTATTATCTATTTGGATATTAAGCTTTTCAGGAGAACCTGGCCTTTTTTTTTTTTTGTATCTGTATAAAAATGCAATTTCTAGCACTACATAAGCCAATAATATAATACAATTATTAATACCGTTATGATGACTCTGACTGGTTTTAAGGGATGTTGGGTCATTATTAAGAAGTTGTGAATTGCCTCAGATAGGTAAATGATTTTGCAGCAAAATTTCACTTCCTGCAAATTTTAGGTTATTCTATTTTTCTTTCAGGCAAAAATTAAAATTTTAAGTGCCTACTGTCCCTTAACTTTCTTTCCCTAATCCCTTACTTCCTCCTCCTCCCTCTTGGCTCCGTTTCTTATCCTTCCCTCTTTCCCTCCAGGGTGGGATTAGACTAGATTTTTTTTGCCTTGTGGATTTCCAAAATCTCCAGGGAGATGAGAACTTCAGAGGAAGCTTCTTGTATATAGGTTGCTATATGGCATATGTGAAAATATACTTCTAGTGCACCAGTCATGGGCCTCTTCGGAGTATGACGTTGATCCGTAGGAGTCCATGGATCAAAAGTTGAAAAACATTCACTTAGACAATTATCACAAACATTGATGATTGGAATGTGTATTTTTTGGTGAAAACACCTCTCAGACTTTGTGGAGGTTTGTCTGTGAGCATGTATGTATGAGTGTATTTCTGAGACTTGTGAACTCATACTTTTCCTTCACAAAAATTCCAGGATCTTTATGGTATTGTTGGACTATGTTATACCAGGTGCCTCTTGGTATTATTGCTTTAGGTGTTCACTGGATAATAAATAACAAATTGAAAGTTCTTATTCAAGACCTCCTTATGGCTCAGACTTCTAAGCCTAGTCCCTGGATTCAGAGCACAATTACCATCATTATAAGACAGGTGGTAGCAACCTATGTAAACATTTCCTAGTGACGAGTGGGAACACAAATAAAAACTCTTTCCTTACTATCAGTTCTGGACATCCAATGATGTAATCTTTGTCTAATCAACCTTTAGGTGGGAGGGATGGGATGAGATTTGACAGTATGGCAGTGCCAACCACATTATCTTCTAACACTATGTCATGTTTTTCTGGTCACTTATGAAATATATCCACCGTTGAAGAAATGTATTCAAATGTCTTTGTAAAAAAGTCTGGAACGATTCTGCCAGACTGGTGTTTTCTCCTCATCTCTTTTGTTAGCATAAATCTAATGTGCATTCCATTTGAAGAAGTCCCATACAAATGTGGGACATAAATTACCTCAGTGGAGTTTCATTGTTGAGTGGCTGTGTACTTGTTAAACCTTTTGCAGCAGACATCCAGTAAGTTGATGTCCCCCACAAGATCAAGAGGTAGCAACTGTGAGACTTCTCCCAGCCACTCATAGAATAGTTCATCTACCTCTTCATCTGGGCTGGTGGTCTATAACAGACTCCCACCAGGATATCTGCCTTGTTGGTCTTCCTCCTGATTCTTTACCATCATTAAACTCTAGACAATCTAAACTTTCCCTAGCGCACAGGGCTACTCCATCACCTCCCCTTCCTTGCCTATCCTTCTGAAGAGTTAAATCATCCACTGCAGCACTCCAGCCATGCAAGTTAACCCACCATGTTTCCATGATGGCAACTAGGTCACGGTTGTCCTGGTGTGCAATGACTTCCAGCTCCTGTTTGTTGCCCATGCTGTGTGCATTGTCGTAGATTGCTTCCAGTACCTTTTTGGAGGGAGAAACTCTAACGTCTACATGACCATTCTCAGGGACTTCTCTGGTTCTTAACACATCAATAACCCTTGTGTCTTTGCAGTGCGTGTGCCTCCATCCCTTACCTCCACTGAGGTCAGACCATAGGACCTTGCTAGCACACTGTCCCTCAAACACTGGCGTGCTGACCCCAGGCTTATCTCTAGTAAGCCTGGTTTTATCCTTTTCCCCCTTCAAATCTAGTTTCAAGCCCTTTCAATGAGTCTTGCTAACTCTTGAATGAGAAGCATTGTTTAATATATTTAATTTCTTTCTCTTTTGTTAGCACAGGAGAGTCAGGGGGACGGCTGCTTTGTCTGACCTCTTCTCCATGGGAATAGTAACTATAATGGGTTTAATTAACTATGTGGTATTGACGTAATTAGTTATCCCAGTGATTATACTTCTTTAATAAAAGCACTTCATTTGGGATGCATTTCTCTTCTGCATGTGCAGAGCCCTACACCTATATTTCATGACTGTCTAGACATCAGAACTCTGTGCATATTTTAGCATCCGCCCTTGAGAGAGAGGTTATCTTGCATTGCTTAAGATAATTGGGAAGAAATTATTTGGCCCCCTGGTTTCAGATTCACTTGCCTACTGAGAGTAATAGAGATGGGGGGAGGGATAGTAGCTCAGTTTGGGGAAACCAAAATGGGGAAAGGGGAAGGGCTGGGTTTGGAAGCTGCACGCCCGGGCACTGGCTCTTTCTAACTTTTCAAGCCTGGAGTCAGTAACACTAAAGGGAATGGAGAAAGTTTAACCTGTAGGCGAAGTAAATGCTGTATATCTCGTTTATTTATATGTATTTATGTACATAGAACTATTACTGTAGGTGTTTATGACATAAACCGACATCCATTGTGTTATATTTACATATGCCAAGCCTCAGTAACTCTGCTATAGTTATCACACAGCCATATCAACAATAAGGAATGAATTTTAGTTTTGAGTTTGGTTTTGCCTTTTGTTGGCTTTTTTTTTTGTTTTCCTGGGAAGTCACTGTTCTTTGTGTTTCATCCCTCTGGCTAATCTTGAAGAGCAATGCTACAAGGAGGAGAGATTACCATATGAAAATGTCATTTTGTATCATATGAATACTGAAAGAAAAAAAAAAGAACAACCCAAAGGTAAAAGGTCTAAGGGAGGAGATTAATTCACTGTTCATGAATCAATCTACCACGAAACACTGAGTGAACTCCTTTAGCTTTCATCTCAGTTCATAGCTGGGGGGAGGGATTCCTATCTGATAAAATATACTCAAAGATTAATGCATTCTGCACACAGCCTACTTCATAGGTAGGAGGTGTTATTCCTGTTTCTGTTGCTGTGTTTTATCTAACATTTTAAAAGTTTTTTTCCTCTCTCTCTCTCTATCTGCTCTTCTTCATCTCTTTAGTTTACAGAACTGCTCTGCAATCCCTTCAGTCTTTCTTCCTTTCCCTGTTGAGAGAGACAGACTGAAATCACTGCAGGCATTTGAATGCTTCATGCAGCACAGGAGTGAACTCTGTGGGTCATTTTAACAGCCAAATACATAAACAAGTTCTCAAGAAATGGGGAAAGCCAAGCAAATGAGGAAGAACTGGTTGTGAGACCTGCAAATATGGCTTGTTCTCTAATCATAAGGAATGCTCCACTGAAGCCTCCATCCCTCATTAAATCAATAAAATCATGTGTCCTTTATTTTAATCCTGTATTCAAGAACCAAGGATAGAGACTAAGGCTTTTCTTTTCATTGTTTCTAAAAAATCACTGAGATGATATTGACAAAGGTTGATTCTTTTACCTTGGTGTTTCAGAAAATGTCAGTACGGAGGCAGGTGCTGGGCATTCAGCCACTTTTTTCAAAAGCAGAAAAGGAGATCTGTGACAGCCTCATTGCAAATACTGTAGCTTTCTGAGACATTTTGTTTGGTTTGATGTTGTGCTGCAATGACGAGAGAGGAAGGATCTGTTATGTACAGCTGCATGAATCTCTGGATTGAAGTTTTTACAGCCTTAGATCTTCTTTTATACAGTAAAGGGGAGATGAAAGCAAATAACTCACATGCCATGAAACAGGTACTGTGTGGCTCTGAAAGGCTTAGCATTCCTGGTAAGTATTTGATCAAAATTCAGACAAGGGAACTTTGCACTGTCATTTGGTGGAGTGACAAACATGGTAAAAATACCTCCAAAATCTTCATTATTTTGTCAGCTCCAGCTTGATTGAATTAGCAAAGAATGAGTCACAGTTAAAAAAAGAGCCATTCTCCCCTGAAATGTATTAAAGTTTGGGTGGTAAAGAAACACATGTTTATTTCCTAAATGAAATGCAGGCAGAATATGTATCAAGCCATGGAAACAGTAGTGCTAGTTTCCTATGCAAGGCATGTTCAAAAATTATCTTTTACTGAGATCATAAAATGGCTCCAAATCTCACTGTAAATGGGGTTTCTGTTCCCCACAGTTATTTATCCAGTGTCAGATCTTGTATATCTTACATGAAAAAATGCTTGGGTGAAAATGGTGAATAATGTAAATACAGGCTGGTTGTTTACCAAAGATAGTTCATCTTCAGGGAGAAGTTTTTTTTTTTTCTGAAAACTGTTCTGTCTGTATTTCTTTTTTGAAAGATGCCACCAACACTATTTCTCTGGTCAGTTTAGGTAGGGCTTAACCATTGTATATGTTAGTCACAAATCTGATATAACATGTGCTGTTATTTGTGGCAACTTCAGACACTGTGGTTATTGACCTAGTCTGCTGTTTACTTAATTTTTAAGAATGTTACATGGTGATAGACTAAAAAAGAAAAAAACCCATTCAGGGAATGGATCTACTGATTCTCGGATAATGCTGGGTAATAATAATGAAAGCAGAACAAACACACTAAAAGCACTAAAAGAAGAGTGCCTTACAATAATGTGGATCATTCTCACCTTCAAATAACATATGCCACCACACAACCTTTCACTTGGTCGATGAGTAATTGTTGTTTGAAGTCAATAAGACCCCAGTGAAAATCCTTGAAATGTTCTACATGTACCATGTTCACAATTGTAGACCTATTAGGCACTTAAATAAACTAAAGTAACATGAGTCAGCAGAGTGCTTTGCCCACAGATCAGCTTTAACTAGTAATTTGCTTCCAAGAAGTCATTAAAAAAAAGTACTTATAATACATCAATTAAGTTGGCACGTAACTCATGCAGTCAAAACTTAACTGGTTGCTGTAGCACTAATGTGCAAAACAGAAGTGCAGTTGTTTTACCAGTTCTAGAAGCAGTGAAGGCCCACAAAGACGACTAAGGGCCTGGAGCATCTGTTGTATGAAGAGCGTCTGAGAGAGCTGGGACTGTTCAGCCCCTTCTCTCAGGAGGAGGCTGAAGGGGGTCTTACCCAAGTGTATAAATACCTCATGGGAGGGACTCAAGATGAGGCATCCAGGTGCTTTTCAGCGATGCTCATGGCAAGAGGCAACGTGCACAAACTAGAACGTGGAATTCCATCCAAACACAATGGAACATGCTTTTACTGTGAAGGTGATCAAACACAGGAACAGGTTGTCCAGAGAGGCTATGGAGTCTCCATCTGTGGAGATACTGAAAATTCAACTGTACATAGTCCTAGGCAACCTGTTCTAAGTGACCCTGCTTGAGAAGAGATGTTGGATGAGTACCATCTCAGGAGGTCCCTGTTTACCTATTGAGTTTCCAAAGTAGGACTTCAAGTGCTTAGCATGAAATTAAAAAAAAACCAAATTTCTTGAACTGCAGTAGCTGCTATGCAATGCTCTTAAGCAAACCAGACCAATATGATACCATCAAGAGATACCTGTCTCTATTTGCAGACCCTAACATATTGATAGATCACCCTTCAATCAGTCTTTAAATCAATATAATATGGTACTCTGTAATATCTGTTTCTGCTTGTGATAAACCCATTTAGTACATTATACTTCATGATAAGTCACCAACCATCTTCCAGTTCTGTTGGCTCCTTTCTGAGGATATTAACTAGGGATGGCTGGAAGAGCTCTGGCTGAATAACCAGAAAATGTCAACCACTTACCACAACTCAGTCTTTTTTTGAAAATTTTTGAAATTCCATTTTGAAGAAAAAGGAAACAGCAAAGTTGTGATGGACTCAAACTGTCTTGTTTTTGATTGTGTCAAAATGTAGTCCAATGTCTTCACTTTTAAATATTTTACATGGGCATTGTATATATTATTAAACCAAATTGAAATTATTGAATTAAATCGGTGTTTATTTTATTTTCAGTAGTTTAAGTTCTGATTCTGTCTGAAAGGTAGAGAATATTTAGATAATCCCAGAGAATTATCTGAATTCATTGAAAACAAATTCAAAATTCTCTAAGGACTGGAAATCCCCATCTTCAGAGAGCTCACAGAATGCTTTCTATATGCATGCATCAAACACCCCGGCAAATCAGTTTAATAATGCTAAGCTGCATGTTGGCTGTGGAAGATATACAGTACTCTGATGCATTTCATATTGTACAAGATGTGAATATGAATAGTGTGAAAGATGTCACATAACAGCAAGGATGATACGAGTAACAAAAGACTGCGGATACTGTTATGCAATGCAGCCTAAAGCATAACTGAAATTGATATCTACTGTGCCAGGCTCTACCTATTGATGGTCATAGATTTGCGTGAGTTAACTATAATCTATATTCCATTAAAGATTATGGGAGGAAAATATTATAAAAGTTAACACTGCTTAAATGATGCAATTGCAGGCTTCAGTCATGCAACTCCTTTACTAGCATCACTATCAGTGATGTGAAAGTCATCACTGCAGAAAGATAGAAGTGGGAAACCATATTACTATCACCCTCATTACTTCTGTATTTTTGGTTAAGAATCACGAGAACATTCCATTCTGGAGAATTTCAAGAGCTATTTTACAATTTAAGTGGTATTTTCTTATTCAACCTGTTTGAGCCTTGAATTTAGTCCATTCTATTTATTCACATTAGTGGCATAGAAATAAATCTGTATCTGTATCTCCTCTCTCTAGCCTTGTAGAGCCACTACAGCTGTTACTTAGAGATCCAAACTTTTCCTGTTAAGCCTATGAACAGAATAGCTAACATGGATTTATTTTGGCTTTTGGCTCTGCCAAGGAAGGAATAGTCTTGCAATAACATTTGGCTACAAAATCTTACAGTGGACTATGAGTCAAGAGTCCCAAAAGACACACCTGGCAGTCAGAACCAAGGTTAAGTTTGAAGAGCTGCCTGTTTAAAATGTGTCTTTTTGCATCAAGAGAGGGCAAATGTGACTTGGAAGTTCAGAAGCTTTGGTGACATAGCACCAGAATATGTACAGTCATCTGGTTAGAACAGCAGGCAGATTTGACTAATATACCTTATTTTTTGGAAACTGAGTTTGAATCACCTGAAATGTGGGAAAAAGACTGATCCTTTACTGTGCAGCTGTAACCATAAGTACTGGAAAGTTCAGCAAAAACCCTCTTCTAAGTTTTCTAAGCTAGCACTGATACTTCAGTCAAATTTTTCCTGTATCTGCATCATGGGTGAGAAGTAGTAACAGGAAACTTTTGATGCACACTGCTTGGCCCATGGAAATCCCCGGCTGTGCATTTTAATACAGGTTGTAAATTAATACCTAAAACAATTTTTTGCAAAGCAAACACTGTTTGGTGAGCTTTACAGAGTTTGTCAAATCTTGTCATAAATGATTTGTCAAATGCTTTAAGTCACAAACCCAGACAAATAATCAAATAAATCATAGAAATATTATCCAATGAACTCTGCCTTTATGAATTAGTGTCATTGTGTTATGCTTCAAAACAGCCAAGCTTCATGAACTATTTAAAGAGCCCAGAAGTGAGATGAGTTCAGTAGGAACACAGAATGGCGATCTGCCCAGTCTAAGGGCACATCTCAACTGGGCACACTCCTAATAGAAGAACAAGGATCCTATAACCAATACAATCCCAGTCAAATGTAACGCAAAACTCTCTGGAGCCATCAATATAGTAAAAAGAAAAAAAAAATTCCTCAGTAGCCTGGGAAATGATGGTGCACAATTAAAGATGAAGGGAAAATAAATGAACTTTGGAGACCTTTTGTTTTATCAGCTTTGACTGCATGAACATCTTCCAACTACTTCTAATATGCCCTCAATGCTAAGTTGCACTAAAGAAAATTAGGAATGCAAAAGAGTAGAGTTGTAGCCACTAATTCAAATATGTTATATTAAACAGGAAAGACATGTCAACAAATACTGAGAGAACTCATAGACTTACTAAAAGACTAAAAGACTGAGATCATGAAAGTTTCTAGTCAGATCACAGGCCTCTGAATTGCCCCTGTACTGAGCCTATAAAACTCAGTATTATCTTTCTCTGACTTGAGTAGTTAACCAGAAATCCAGATTCCATTGAGTAGTTTAATTCAGAAGGAAAGAGAAGTTGATGCTAAAATCCTATTTATTAAAAAAAAAAATTACAAAGTCTTCTTTTCTTCAGTACAACAAATATGAAATGCGGCGAGATGCTATCTTTCCTTGAAGCTCTGAGCTTTTTTCTAATCAGCACTTACCCCATGCAGCTCTCTCTCGGCTTGGCAGTGGGCTGTGTTCCCAGTTTGTGTTCTGGCTTTGTCTGCTGCTCTTTTAGTCTGTTTTTTTCTATACATTTCAAAGATACATACTAATTCACAGATGTCATTAAGCCACAGTTACACTAAACTATCTAAGAAAGGGTTAGCTAGCTTGTTCTAATATTTTTTTTTTTTGAGTTTGTATCTTCCAAAGAGATCGCTACATTTTCCAGAAAGGTATCTCAATATGAAGACATCAAGAGACTGAGTCCTTTTCTTCCCTTGGCAGGTTGTTCATATGGTTAATCACCTTCGCTAGCAAATATCTGTGCTTGATTCCTCACCTGATTTTTCTTGAGAACAGTTTTCAGCTTCTGACGTTTTTATTCTTTACTACATTTAAAGGCCTTCAGTAACTGGTGAGTCCTTCTTATGAAAGTACTTATACAATATGATTAATTAATTAATGTCTTGGCATGCTTTTTGATGAACTAAATAGAATGAGCTCTTTAACTCTCATTGTAAAACATTTCCCTGAGTACTCAGATAATTTCTGTGACTCTTCCTTTGCCAGTTCATCAATGCTGCAAAGTGTGGGCACCAGAATTGAAAAATAAGTATTATTACTGTTGGTATCCTATAGTGAGCTTAGTTACTCATCTCTGCTCTGCTTTTCTGCATTAGTCTTCTGCTTATACATGCAAGAGCTGAATTAACTTCTTTGCAGGAGTGCTGGGATTCATGCTGAGTTACTTATCCAGTGTAGGCTTTACAGTCTTTTGGAAGGTCTCTGTTTTCAGTGATGTTGCAACACATCTAGAGTAATGTAGTTCTAAAGCTTGAATAGGTTGGGAGGAAAAAAAGTAAAGAACAGTCTGCTGGTTTGCTTAAGTTACGGCTGGTAACTGGTGTTGTAAATGAGCAAGTGCACAACTCTGAGTCTACCAGTAACTATTTGCAATGAGCTGCTGTGTACTGAAATGGCTGTGGTCCGTGTTGCGTGTAAAACTGGGAAGCTTAGATGTCCTACAGAAGGCCTTGACACAAATATCCATGGCTGTGAATTGTGGTCTAAGCAAAATCTTATTCCATTGCAAAGCCTTTAAAGCAACCATCCTGAATAATCAGCCTGCTCAATCACGGAGTAGAGAAATTTCTTGACTTCAGGGTCATGACCTAATTTGCATTATTTTTTGAAGTTAGATTAAGAGAAAAGGGAGCACATCTCTCACTACCACCAAGGAAAATATATAGCACTACACAATGAAGTGGCCAAAGGATAATATAAATTGGAAAACCAGAAGATTGCTCCCTAGAGACCTAATTTCTTCTGTGGGTTATTGTAGCAAGAAGAGCTGTTTTGTTTCTTTTAAATATATATTAAACATCTGGAGAAGTCATGTGCCTGGTGTGACCTAAATGTAAGCTAAAAAGCTGGGGGGATGTCATGGTACCAAAGTTTGTATCACAAAATCTATTGTGTTAAATGGGAAAACAAAGTCCACTATTTTCACCTCTGGTCTGGAAATATAAGCCCACAAACCTGGGCAATATCCTTTTTGCTGAGATCTTCCACTTATCTATGGGAGCTTTTAGTTTTCTCACTCTGTCTTCTGGACTATCTCATGCAAAATAGGGCTAGGTAAAAAAGACAATCTACACAAAGATTTGATGTCAAGATAAAATCACTTGGGTAATTTCTATTTTGTCACATTCTTCCATATGTAATGCAGGATGTGCAACTGGTCCCCTTCACAAGACTTTCAGGCTATCTCCATTATATTAATTTGAATAAGAAATCCTCATAAGCATTGCAATTACCATTCAGCTGTATCTATATTTTAACAGAAGTAATAATTCTGTTACTGATTGTGTGATGAAATACACACAGGACTTTTTTTCACAGGGAGAGATCAGAGATACATACAAAGCTAAGTTAAAGTAAAGCTAAAAATGAAGCTAAGTATATGGCCCTTCATCTGAAAGCTGTTTTATCCACATTCTCAATCCCCATTTCATTTCTGACAAAGCCTCTCTGAAATCCATGGCTTTGACAGAATTGAAGAAATCCAGGTTAGACTCAGTTTGAGGTATGTATTTGGCCAATCTTTTTTTAAAAAAAGAGTTGGTCCTTGATGTATTATCTTTTTGTAAAATGTACGTTGGAAAACAAAAAGATTTGCAACAATTCGAAGTGGAAGTTCATGAGATTTACAGACTGTATACACTGATTAGTATTTGAGCTTATTTAAAAGGGATTCCATGGGCTTTGCCAGGATCATATATTTTGAAAAATCCACATCAAAGTACTGTTAATAATACCTTGGATTTTTTTAAAAAGTACATAATAATTTAATATTAAAAATAGAATAAATTTTCACTCTGGAACAGGCAAATTTATTTTGGCAATATCAGAATCAGGGTTGAAAAGGGTAAGATACATCAAGTTAGTTTCAAACACGTAATACATAAAAATACTTCCTCAATCTACTTTGTATTGATGGGTAATTTTTTTGGCATATAATATAGATATGGTTGACAAACTATGCATATGTTTTGCTAAATTTGTAAAGTTACTTTGTCTGAAAAAACAAGTATAAAAAAGAAAAAGTGTTAAAAATGAAGAATTTTTACTTCTGAAACACTGTCTGACCCTGGTTTCCTGCAGTGGGCATGATCCTGACCCCCACCAAAATGTTCATTTCCCATCTCAGCCTCATCCCACCCTTGTCCCCAGGGAGGTGCCTGGTGCAAGGGGCTGAGGCTGCCCTGGTGCCCCCCAGCTCTCCTCCTCCTGGCTGGGGACAGGGCCCTGGCTGTCAGGGCTGTGCCCACCCCAGGGCTGGAGAACAAAGGCGGCAAGAAAACCTAAAGAAGGAACAAGTTGCTTCTGACCAAACTCAGCCATAGAAAGGAAGGGTAGCCGAGGTGGGAGCAGGGCAGGTTACCCAGGAGAAATATAGAAACACCATCCAAGAATTCAGAGGTGGGCTTAGTGTCTTGGTTTGAAAAGACAGGAGTCTGCTAAGGAAGGCAGGAGCCTCCCTTGGAAGAGGAAATGCACCCCTCTTCCCTCCGAATTAATATAATTCTGAAATTGAGGAGCTTTTTGAGAAAAAAGAGTAACAGTTCTTTATTAATATAAACAACAACAGTAACTACTGACAGAGTCAGAATACAATCTGACACCCTGTTCAGAGTGGTGGTAGCAGTCCAGATGAAAATGGTTCTCGAAGCGCTGATTTGGTAGAAAGAAAGGTCCTGATGGTCCAGTGAAAAAACTCTTGTCCTCTGTATATCCAGGAACAGGAGCTTGGAGGTACTGCACAGTCCCAGAGTCCAGTTTATATTCAGGTGGGAATGCTTGGCTCCTCCCCCCTGGGTGGAGCCTCTTACAATGGGATGAGATGACTCATGAGTCATGTGGTGAGTTCTTAATGGCCCATTAGCAGAGATAATGGGCCCCCGGATAGCAGGAGATAACAGTGCCTCGGGCTGTGGAGATGGTGATAGAATAAACCTATTTTTAACCTAGGACACTTAGGAAAACCAAAGCCCATCTGAAGCTGAATCTGGCAGGCAAAGCGAAGGGCCATGAGAAGAGCTGCCATAAGCAAAGCAACGGGTCCTTACTGGTAATGTTTGTGTTCAGCAGGTCCAAATCCAAATAATTGTGCCCATTGACAGGACTGTCAATTGGCATAAACTGAAATACAGGAAATTCCAAGAAATAAGGAAATAGTTTTACTGTGAGGCTGGTCAAACACTGGAAAACACCCAGGAAGAGAGGCTATCCTTTGAGATATTCAAAATCCAGCTTGACATGGCCTTGGGCAACCTGTTCTTATTGACCTTACTCTGAGCAGGGTCATGGATTAGGTGATCTCCAGAGGTCCGTTCCCAGCTCAGCGGCTCTCTGAATCAGAGAAGCTACCTATGCTCAGAACACCTGAAAATTAGGCCTTTTGTTTAGAAGCCTCTACTGGAATTTGTTTACTTCCTAAAGTCATAGAAGAAAGGTAAGCCATTAAGACTCTGTATTAGGAATTAACTTTCCTAATTATCTGACCAGTGTTAGTCCAAGACAAAAATCAGGTTATTGATTCAAAAATTTATTATTAGAAAATTAGAAAAAAAGAAATGGAATTTTTAACCTGATTTCAAGGTTTGGTATCAAGGTCTGATATCAAAGAACTGAGTTAGAGGTGGTCTGAGTCATCTCTTCAGGAACTCTAGACATTCCTCATACGGCTTCCCATCAAAGTCCTTCACCATCTTTGTTGCCCTCCTTTGAACACTCTCTAATAGTTTAATGTCTTTCCTATATTGTGGTGTCCAAAACCATAAACAGAGCTTGAGGTGAGGTCAAGTGCAGAGTAGAGCAGGGCAATCACCTCCCTTGCCCAGGCCTGGTGGACCCCAGGACATGGTTGGCATTCATTACAGCTACTACAGCGTATGGTCTCCTTTTACATTTCAGTAAACTGAAGCAATGTCTGCTGGAGCTAAAACCCCATTGGTTCTAGAACATGAAAATGTTTCTTTTGTTTCCTTTAATAGAATGGCAGACCATGCTTTTTTTGGCCAAATTTTGCCAGTAAAGCCATTATTCTGGCTGGACACATGAATTAATAAAAATAATTTTAAGAGATGGTTTTACAAGGATGGCTACTTGTTGTTGTTGTTTTTGTTCTTCATAAAAAGATAGAAAAAGTACAGAAATGCTTCTTAGAACATATATTTAAACTATACAATGGCTTATGAGACAGGTAAAATAGAGTCTAAGGCATCTCTCTAGATTACGCTATAACAAAACTAGTCCTGGCTGGCAGACATTCAAATAGAAATATTTGAAGTTATTTCCAGATTGCTAGAATCGTGCTATTCCTTAAAATTATATGGTATACATAGGCAATTTTTAGGCATGATGCTATAAAGGATACATTATTCCAACCAGCTGAGAAAATTTAAACTACAGAAGTTACAGTGAGATCTCTTGCAGAGATGCCACCCTGTTTGTGCAAAAGAATAAACCTTACACAAAAAGCCAAATGTCTGATGGGTGCACATAAAACAGTGAAGTCTTAGGAAAACAATGTTACCATTAAGGAAGTATTCCAAATGCCAACATTTTTTTTGCTGCAGGTTCCTTACCTTTTGATTTTTAATGAGTGATTCATTAGTAATGTTCTCCTTTAGGCCTGGATAACTGTTTGTAACATACCAAATTTTATCTATCTAGTCTAGAATTCAGATGGACATGGCAATAACAAAATTTCTTATATTTTTAATAATATGTTGTTTTTTTTCTCTTAGAAAAAATGCAAGTATTTTTCACACACATGATGTAAAGTCTTGCTTAGATTTATGGTGCGCATATTGAAGTTATTTTTATTTCAAGAATTTTCTTGCTGTAGCTCCCAGAGTAACTGAAGTGCATGTTTTCATTGCAACACATACTATGCATTCCTTTCTTGGAGAGTTAACAGTGAATGACATTATCTGTGACTCTCCAAAACATGTTCATTCCAAAAGAGTGGGTTTTCATGAGTGAATAGTTAGTTTGTGCCATGCTCAAAGGACAAATGTTTCACCATGCTTGCATGGAACTACAGGAGTGTGTGAAATACTGCTTGGGATCACAGGTCTTTATTAAAAGAGTGACGCTGTGTTGGAATATACAGATACAATGGCTGTGATTCAAATAATAATAATAATAATTAGTATTAGTATTAGTATTAGTATTAGTATTAGTATTAGTATTAGTATTATTAATTATTTTTTTTTTCCAGAAGCAGTAGCAGTTGCCTTACAGTGTGCCTAAGACTGCAAGGGAAGATCTGCTGAAAAGAGCCTACATTATAAGTGAAAGCAAATTGCTAGAGATAGATAGAGGAATTTACAGAAGCAGTAAGGCAGATCTATACAACAGACACTGGCTTCATCTTACTAGTACCTAAACTCTTGACAATTCTCTCTGGAAATTGATTGGGAAGAGAGATAACTAAGAAAGAATTAAAACTCTGTAATGAAATGTATTTGCTAGCTAGAAACTTCTCACAAACAGAAAGAAAAACATGGGAGGAAACATGAAGATTTTAGTGAGCGAATAAGGGCTGTATTAGTGGAATGGGAAAGAGTAAAAGATATTAATACAGGAATACTGTCTTTGGACAGTGTTGTGCTGTCTAAATTCCTATACTGCTTTCAGTATAGAAATACTGTCATGCAATCTCATGCACTTGCTTTATCTGTGTAAGCAGATATCTGCAATGTAAGACTGGCCCTGGAGATGCTAGAATCTGAAAAATGTTAAATATACCCTGCAAATGAAGACCTAGGGAGTGATATGAGTTGTAGATACCCTACACAGGCAAAATGATGGTCCAGTATGCATGGAGGAAACTGTGCTTGAGTGAACAGAGAATCAACCTGGGACTTCTGTTTGATCTAAAGAAGATAGACATATAGCAAAAAGACAGCTTTGTGAGGTGCTTGCTCAGAGATAGCAACTGAAAGAATGTTTGCTTAAGTGATTACCCAGGCTATAGGTGGTAGCTGAGTTAATGTTTGCAGAGGAGATTACCCAGAAATATGGTAGGTGTAGCAGGATGGCCATTTTCCAGTTTAACATTTTAATTTTGGAAAATGCTACCTTGTAAGAAGTGCAATGCTTTGTAGAGGAAATTTTTCTTCTGTGTCAAGAATTTGACTGGTAAAGATTACAGGAATTTTGACTTATGAACACAGAATTTCAGTGGACTTACCAGAATTATATTTGGTGAATATCTGGCAAGAAATAGAATTTTTTGCTATTCTACTTCTGAGTGGAACAAATAGGAAGATCTCAGTGAAGTAGAAATCTTGGTTCTTATCTAGGCTGGACTCTGTGGACCCTGTGGCGACATGAAGCTGTTTCCTGTGTTGAAAATATCAGTCCATACATGGTAAATACGGAAGAAGTGGTGGTTGTTGGACAAGGAAGAGATTATCACAGATTTTACTGAACGATTTCCACTGAATAGATTCTCTGTTGCATGTCAGTGCTAGGAAGAGATGAGTGGATTGGAAACAAGGTCATCTGTCTTGGACAAAATCAGTAGGACTCTGTGAGACCATACAGACAATGCTGCTGCTTCAATCCCTATGAGTACTGCTTTCAGCTGCCCCTTAAAAAACTAAATATGGTCCCTTGGAATCATACTTGGGTGGGTGACTTCATGAAACCTATGCCAACTTCTGTTTAATCTCAGCCAGCAAAGGCAGTAACAGTGTTTGGATACAAAGAGGGCAGAACCCTTTCACGCTGTGTTCTGCCTCTTCTTTGCTAACCAGGGTATGTGTAAGAGCTTTTGTCGAGACCATGTGTGTTTCTGGTAGCTCTGCTGAACTTCAGAGCAGAGCTGGAACTGGGTGCCACCACTTGTCTCCTGTAAATTTCCCTGACCAGAAGAAGAAATGGAATAAACAGGGTTGATATGCAGAAGTACTGCAGCTTTCTAAAATATACAATATTCTTGCATTGGTGGCTTTTCCCACTCTACTTGAGTATTATTTCATTTTAGCTAAATCTTAGTGTTTTCATCATTTTATAGAGTTGTACAGCAGATGTGATGGGAAAAGACAAATCATATGCTGAGCAAATACTGAAGGAATCTTATATTCTCTCTGTTTTGTGCTCACTAGAAGCATGCAAATTTGTCCTAACTCAGCTCTTGCTAGCAAGCTTCTGTACTAAAAATCATGATCATATGAGCTGCTCATGGTACAATCATGAGAAAACCGTTTGTGTGTGAACCAGCTGAGTGTGCTCACAGGGGGAAGAATTCAGCCCAGCAATGCTGTGCATTTAATAGCTTTATCCATTCAGCTTTATAGCTTGCCATTGGATGCAGATGTTTTATGACTTGTAACAGTTTAATGTGTCCTGGTGGATTACCCTCCAAGTTTCTCTTCATCAAAGCACTTGCTCCAGGTAACTGGAATGTCAGATTTAAATGAAGTGCGATGCGAGAATGGGGATTGTCAGATTTCAAATGAAGCACACAGTGGTGCTAACTAAAGTTTTAAGCATGGTATGACATTTCCATGGCCCATCTTACAGGCTCTCTACAACTCTTCTTCTTTCAATGTGCAATTATTTTAGGGAAAGAGGTGAAACAGTCATATACAGCATTCTAGTACAGCAAACAGCCAAGTTAAAAATTATCTGAAAAGAGATAATGTTTCACATGAATTCAAAGTCAGACAAAAGGTGTAACAGACAGAGCAGCAGCATTTCATTCCCCAAAGATAACCAGGCCCCTGATGGGCACGCTGTTCATTACATGAATGGTGAGCCTTTACCTCACTCCTCCTTTGCTCCTCCTCCTGTTACCTACGTGTCCCTTGGGGCCATGAATATGCCCAGCCCGGCTTCCCCTGTCTTTCCAGACATTTCTTCCATCTTGATCTTCCAGACAGGCATCCTTTTCCTTCCCATCTGACCGCACCCCTTTCATTGCTCATCCCAGTTGCTGTGGTTTAGCACTGGTGAAAAAACGGAACCCTCTGGAATGCTTTTGTTGCTACACAGAGCTGAGTGGTCAGGGGATCCATGCTGGTAGTCCCTAGGGTCTTCCAGTGCCTTCTTTTTCTCCTTTTGCAGAAATGTACTGAAGCAATAAATCTAGTGCAATGATGGAGAAAAACTAAGGCAGGGGATCTCTGGAGACAGGGAGAGGAAAAAAAGGACAGTAACAGTGCAATAGGGCTTGTGCTACTTTTGCCTGCCTCATGTCTTACTGTCACGTTTTTCTGTAAAGCTTACATACTTTGAGAGGGGAAGGGAAAACAAAAATCCTTTCTGACAGAGGCTGAATTGCCACAAAGGTCCCACATGGCAGTGAAGTCCAAATTTCTCAACATATGGAGAGCCAGCATTAAGTAGGTTATCTGAAACCTAGAGTCACAAAGGTGGCACCATAAATGGTATCTTTTCCTGAGGCAGAGAATGAAGTAAAGACAATCACAGTGCCAAAAAGACAATGCATGTCATGCTGAACAGATAGAGTACAAACCTCCAAGACCTCAGAGTGTGTCAGAGAAGAGATCTTTAGGTCTTTTTGACAGGTTTTGCATGTTTGACTATTATCAGCAGAACAAAAGGTTGCACATGGTTATTACTGAGGTGCCAACCTCCCCTGGTTCACTCTTTTTGTTTGTTGTTCTAAGAGGAGTGCAAAAGAGTCACTTATTTTCTGTCTTTGCATATTTAGGCTGTGACGGCTGCAGAAAAAGTTTTCAGATTAAAAGTCAAAATAGAGAGCCAGAAAACACTCACTCACCTGAAAGGAAACAAATTACTTTTATTTTCAAAAAATGAGAGAGCTTTGGAAGTCCTCAAAGTGTTACTTTATAAATACCACTGATAAAATAATTTGGATATAATGTATGGATAATATATTTTGATTTTCATTTACAGAATACTTGAGAGCAATATTTTCCATTCTTCTGGCTATCACTGCTGTTTGTATTTTGTAGATAGTGAGACAATCTTAGGATCCTAGCTAACATTATTGTTCTGCTGCACTAAGTACTTTTTGTAATTGATGGGCCTGCTGGCCTGAAACAACTCAAACTATATTTTAATATAATAATATTTTAATAATAGATTATAACAATTTAATAATATATAATAATATTTTAAGGTCTGTGAATCGTGTCATGTTTCACTTGGGTCTGTCAACTGTACTTCCTCATATATATGGTATTGTTTCTATTTTCTAGGTTGGATGAAGATAACTCACAACAATGTTATTCCTATAACTGCAGCAGGCAGCAAGATTAAGATCTGAGGGAATTTCAATGTATAACCTCCAATTCTGCTTCCCAAGAGTATTTCATGCAGGTTACACTGAAACTGAAGAAAGAAGGACAGAGTGAATGTGACTTTATGTAAATCTATTGAGAACGTGGCATGAGTATTCACAGAACGGCTTTTTATGCATTAGTTATTCCTCCATAGTTAAATATATGATGCTCATCAACTATGGCAGGTAAATCTGCACCTGCAGAAAGAAATCTGGTGAGAATATGACAAAGGTCTTGCTTGGCTGAAGCACAAATTACCAATAGACTTGGGTTAGAAAGTTAATCTTGTGATGATGATGATGATGATGATGATGATGATGATGATGATGATGATGATGATGATGGTTCACTTGGGGGAACTGTGGGGGGTTTGTAATATGAGTTATATCAATTTGTAGTTATTGCATAAATGCAAATATTTGGATGGAGTGTTCACAGTAGTTTGCCACAACAGGAAAAAGCAGCGGTAGAGGAAGGATTTTTTTTCCGTTTCACTTACGTATGTAACCGTTGTCCAAGACACTCTGTACACTCCATGGAGAGATACAGACACTTTAAGGAAGTGATTCATCTCAGTTTTAGACATCTAAAATAAGGCAGATGGAGCAGTCTAACTCTCTCCACAGAAGAACTTTTAGTCTGAATTGCATTCTAACAAGCAGGCCCACTGGTTAAAGCAATATGACCACCTGCAGGCAAACACAGCTCGTGTCTTAGCACCCTGCCACCAGCACAGTCGAAGACAAAGTGATAGTGCCTGTCTATATAACAAATCCTTTTTCAGCTGCAGCAGAAGTAGCTCATCTGATGAATCAGTCACAATTGTGCCCAAACGTGTAGTTAAATTACACAACACAGAACACAGTATTCCAGTCTATCAGGAATTAACCCCCACCACGCAGAAAAGTTTCAGTTTGCATTTCTGAAGTTTGTATTAAGTAAGAGCAATTCTGGTGTGGCTGTAAATTCAGATACTTTTTTTCCCCCAAATAATTGAGTGGGATTTGGATTTAATTTTGCAAAGATGCAGAGCATTTTCTAGATGCACAATTCCCTGACTATTTTGAAGAGAAGGACACGGTGCCTCATGAGATCAAGTCCTCGCACCATGCAGAATGCCTGTCTCTGAACTGCTGTGCTCCTTGGATGTGTAACATTTTGAAATGCCCTGCAAAACTATCACTTACCCTCCACTACTGCTTCCAGATGCCAGACAGAATGAGTCAGGTGTCTGATCTTGGCTGATTGGCCAAGCTCTACCTATAATTGATGGAGAGAAGCACTTCTGGGGGGAGATTCAGCTGGTCTATGGAGACTGTGAATCACATTGCCTATCTCTTGCCCCTGGTTATTTCTTGGCACCCCTGAAGCACTTTCTGGCACCTTTCAGTTGCACTGATACTGCTCTTCTTGTCTGTGGCATTCATCAAGTAGCTTAAATTGTTTGGGTTAAAAACCCCAAAAACCAAAAACTAAAAACCAAACACTCCTCCCCATGCTACCAGTTAAAAGGAAATCTATTCCCTGCCTCTACCTTTTTGTGTGTTGGTGTAGAATTCTATGAAAACCAAGTATTTTTAAAACAGCAATGGCAATCTGTCCAGGGAATTAATTTAAATAAAAAATGTGCTTTTGTTGTGTCTTATGTGCTTTTGTTCAGGCATTAAAGAATAAAATAAAAGGATGTGTGTTGAACAAAATTGCCTGCTTTGTAGTTCTTTTTCTTAACTCTCCAGTTCTTTCCCTGTCTGGTTCAGTCCTTCTCAAGTCCGGCAGATCCTGGGGGAGGGAGTATGTACTAAATTCCTTTCACCCTTGGTAAACATACTTTGCACAATCTAAACCAGGGTAGTGTTACACTGCTTTGCTGGACCTTTTGAGAGCCCTGAAAGGGAAAAGAAAGAAAAAAAAAAGGCTAGTTGACATCTGCATTTTACTGGAGTAGCTACAAGTACTGTCTGTTGTGGAAGAGAGGGAGAGGGACAATGCTCAGGATTTTGTACTGAAAGGAGCTAGCCTGGATTTTTGGGCCTCCTGTCTCCCTTCCTTCCTTGCCTGAAGGGCACTAAGCCCACCCTCCTTCCCACTGGAGGGGAGCGGATACTCCATGACAGGCAGGCTACAGGAAGGACATTTCACTGCAGATGAGAGACAACCTTTATTTCACATTCCAAATGCAATTTTCTTACAAAAGGATTCAGCCTTTTGCATTTTAATAATATATAGGTCTTTTTGTCATTGGTCCTATTTTCACAGCCTTTCCTTTCTCTCTGAAGTAAATGCTGCTCCACACAGTTTCTTAGGATCTGCTATAGCACTAGTAATTGCAATGAAATACTTCATGTTTAAATAAATAAATAAATAAATAATAACTACTAGATTTATAGCGAGGGTCATGGATGCTCTTGTGGACATCTGAGTCCCTGCAATTGTAACTTTTGTTCTACATCTGCTTTAGAGAGAATGGGATTTCCCCAACTAATGTTAAGTGCTTTTTGAGATGGTCTTTGGTTACTAACACAGGGAACTTGGTTATTTCCTATGTGCCCAGGACGTGTAAGAGCAGACTCTCTTGTTTAGTTATTTTGGTCCCCCAAGTGCATTCATTATTAAAATTACTTACCACAGTCTCCTCTCATGCCCCTTTTGCAAGCAGCTTGCTGTGATGGCTTGATATTTGGAACTCAAGCTGTTGGTAGCCAGCCACAGAATTGACTCTGTGCCTATTCCTTCAGTGGCCGAACATAACCAACATAGAGGAAGGGGCTCTGGGAATCCACTGAGGATTTGCTTTTCCCTGGGAGAAGTAGCAGATAAACAGGATTAGAGTATTTACACAGTCTTGAAATCTGGGTCGACTAGGTCTTGCCCAAGGCATCCTTTTATTTAGCAGCAAGATTTGATTGAGTGCAGCGTCAACATTTAGCTTTCTATCCTCACTTCACACAAGCTAATCATCTGAACAGAGGTGGCCCCAAATGCAAAAGGTGTGGTCAGGTTTTCCACATGGTTTGTGAATTGGCTCAGCCCAAGGCTGTGGTGGATGGTTTGGGAAGCACCATTCATATCCTGTATCAAGTGGTATCCCAGCTCTGCTGAAGTTCAAGCCTTAGTTTTGCTATTGATCTTGTCTTAATATAGATGGGAATCGAATTCAGCAGTGAATTCAGCAGTGTGAAGGGTTTTTGTTAGGGCTTATCTTCCCTGAGCAGTCAAATGGTAGTGTTGAACTTCAGGGTGAGCACAGTGCCTGCAGCTGAATTTTGTGTGTGCAAAACCACACGTTGGGCCTAAAGCTGCTCAAGAAGCTTCCACTGGTGTCAGCTCTTCCTCCCACCCTGTCCCTAGTGTCCTGCTTGCTTTCCTTCGCCGCTGTTTTCCTTGTGCTGGTATAGCAGCACTCAACCAGGCCTTCCAAACCATCTACTTAAAAAATCCCCTCGCCTTCTTTCCAGGAAAACATAACAAAACAAAACAAAACAACCTTTCAATGAAGATAATTTCTTGCATGCAGTTTAAGGTATGAAACAAATGAGGTGGCACAAATGGAGGGGTTGTGGATGTTTTTGGAAGGAAGCACATTGTGTAGCATGACTATATCTTACACAGCATCAAAAAATCTGAAAATCTAGCCTAAGACCATGATTTGATGATAAAAAATAAGTAGTGGCAGTTCTGACCTCAGTCTCCCTGTTCTCTATTGTGCGTTTTGGTGGGGTTTTTTTGCTGGGTGTTTTTTTTGTTTGTTTGTTTTT
>VZTG01004094.1:612977-744387 GCA_013397845.1 Melanocharis versteri
GTTTCCTGATTTGGTGCAACCCTGCAAATGGTTGTGGTGATGGAAACAGGAACAAGCAGCTGGGAGCAGGGAGGAGGGACAGCTTAAGCTGACATTTGGTGTCATTGACCACAGCCGCAGCATTTCCCTGGGTAAACAGTAGCATGGTATCTTCTCATCTAGTGATATTTCTAGGTTATCTTAATTCTAGTTAGATACACTTGTCTCTATATTTATTTTCTTCCCTATTGAAACTGTGCTATGAACAAGTTAAAACAAAGATATCAGACTCAATTATTTTATGGTATTATCATCAGCTCAAGGAGAACAGTCTTTTTTAGCTTTTCTGGGCAATTTCTTTGAGCTAATACCCAGAAAACTAGAACCGCAAGGAAGCAAGCAAGCCAGTTAGCTTTGAATGACCTGGGTGGACTGCTCGCTTGGGAACAAGAATGAAAAAAATAAACCAGAGTTTATCACAAAAGATCTTTGCCTTACTGCAGCAGTAAAAGTGATACAGAAAAACATATTGATTCTCTGGATGACTGATAAAGCTACAGCACTGAAAGGATTCTTTGCAGTAAATCCGAGTTTAATTTTTCCATTCAAATGCCTTGAATAATGCAGCCTTCATCTGCTGGTCACCTGTCTGCAGTGCTGTTTAAGATGATGACAGCACTGTTTATCCAGGATAGGATCCTGAATTGTCCTGCACTGTCACAATTCCCAGGAGCTTCCTTGTGTGAAGAGTGTTGCATCACATCTAGAGTGATTATCTGAGAACTTGCCCATTGCACAACAATAGGGAGGCTCTTCATTGTTTCTTTTTTTGGCTGTTATTCTCAGCCTGGTGAAGCTACTGCTGAATTTTCATTAAACCAGCACCCTTGCATGTGCACATGACACGTACACATGCACTTTAGGCTGCCTGGCAATCTGAACTCGTTGTATATTCATCGTGTTTTCCTTGTGGCAGAGTCTTCTTAACCAAGACCACTAGGAAACACATTACACCGAAAGGTTTCTCTTGTGCGCGTGTGTGTGCAAGGATACGTGCGCACAGCACACACAGAATGCAAAACGTTCGGGGCTCTAAAGAGCTCTATCTCCGCGTATCTCTGCCTGAATGGTATCATATCCCACAGCCGTGCCTCCCCCCCTCTGCCGAACAGGATAATAATGTGGTGGAAACCTTGTGTCTGTGGGGGGAAGGGTTTAAAAGCATCATACTGAGGCTGGGCATTCTGCCAGGGGGAAGGGACAAAAGTGAAGTGCGCCTGGAGGTTTTCTTTTTTTAGACAGTGATTACTGAAGGGGAAAGAAGGCCAGTCATCATAGGACTACAAAAAGACAAAAAAAGTATTTACTGTGGGCTATTGGCAAATACTTAAGTCTCACTTTAAGCAAGAATTCTTCACCGGTGATAAAAAAAAGGCACAAAATGATTGTGCTTGAACAAGAGAGTCCAGGCTCACCAGCTGTTTCAAAATTAGTGATTAAAATGAATGATATCTCTATGATTTCCCTTTTTTCACTCCCAAACATGCACAGATGTATTCATACTCATAAAATGTGTGTCCTTAAGGTCCCAGGGACTTGAAGAAAAGGAAGGTGCAGAGGGGACGTCTTTGAAAATGAGTGACTTATTTTTACTTAAAAACTGAAAATTCGGTGTATGCAAGTCCCTTTGAAGAGATAAAATAACAGAGTTATAGAAACAGCAGGTCAGTAAGTCTCATTTGCCCTGAGCTCTCTACAGAGTCATTCAGCTTCTTGTTACAGTGAAATGCGGAATATTTATACTACTGAGAACCTCTGGCATCAGCAACAAAAGCCTCATGTCTTGTTGGCAAGGCAGGATTGACAAAAAACCTCTTCTATCTGGTGTTTTGATTTTTTTTAAGGAGCGAGAAGGGGGGATAAAGTCTCCATCAGCCATGTGAACCCTGTCATTGTATTAGCACTTGTGGACAAGAATATCTACAAGATTCCACTGTCTTTTCTGCACCTAAAGAAAATCGTAATTATAAGCTTTGAATTCACATTCCTTGTTAGATGACAGCATGTTTAGGAAGCTTATGTCCCTGTTAAGCTTCTGACTTTTGAAATTAAATTAGATATGGCAGAGGGAGGGCTTGGGGGATGAGGGAATATTTTTTGGCAAGTGAATGCAAAACTGAAAAGCCAGATTTGCCAAGCATTTTTCCAGGGATGTGTGCATGATTTGCATGTCCCCACTCAGTCTCATAACACATCCTCAGTGTGAAACTGATGGGGAGTGGTAGGGAAATGCCAGTGGTGGCTGAGAAATTAAGGGCAACATGAACAATATTTGGGTTTTTTGATGCAAACAAAAGGATCCTGGTGAATCAGCAGATTTGTTTCCACTCCCCCCAAGGAAAGTCTTCTTTTTCTTTTTTAGTAAATACTTAAAAATGAAACTGTGATCATTGCATTAGCACTGGTTGGTGAACCTCAGAAGGAGGTATCAGAATCTTTTGTAGCTAATCCAAAAGCACAACAATGCATTTTCTTTTAGAAATCAGAGTAAAAATCTTTCAAGATTGAATTCCCTTGTGAGATTTCCACTTTTATATGTGCAGAAAATATCATGAGACTGTTCTTGCATATCACATCATTGCAGTAATTCTCACTGCAGGAATTGCTGTTATGTGTGAATATTAAGGTAAATAAATAGCCAAGCTAAAAAGTTTTGAGTTCATTTCAGGTTATAGGCAATGACTTTCTGTTGCTGATGCACTTTCTAAACTGCTTCCTTTGTCCTTAGGCTTTAATTTAGCAAACCACTTTAAAGCATACTCAAATATAAGCATCTGGGTTTTCCCATCAAAGTCACTACTCTATTCACATATTTAAAGCCAAGCAGGTGTTAGAGAATTATTTCTAGGTAGATGATGCAGAGAAAGATTTTCAAAAAAGAGCCAGAGCTGTCTGCAGAGGAAGCAGGTGATTCTGCCCCAGTCTCCTTCCATTTATTGAAAATTAGGAAGTCCTACTTACTGCTCTGCCCAAAACCTCAGTGTGCTCAGTGAGGAAGTGGCTCAGTTTCTAGCAAGACTGTGGTGACTTTGGGAAGATTTACCCCTAATTACTAAGCTGTCCTTGTATGGCAGCCACCTGCAGGATGGCTGGTGGTATCAAGGTAGCAGGTATCAAATCCAGCACTTTTGAAGTGAGTCAGTGCCATCAGTGAAGCTCAAAAGTCTCATAAATTATTAGATGCGATTGAAATATTTTTTTATACTATGGAAACATGTGAAATAGTTGAAATTTTGACTTCTGGAGGAGAAATAGTGCTCTGTTGAAAAGCAGTGTTCTTTGGTGGTGTTGAGCTTTATTCAGATATCCTGTAAAACTTTTGGCATGGAAAAGGGCATACATAGAATCATGCATTGTTTTCTGGAAACCTCATAACGTCAGTGAAAATGCAGATAAATCAATGGTGGAACATCATGAAAAGACAAGAAGAATTGGTTTATGACAAAAGATTAAAAGAATCAAATTAATCTAGCTTGTCCAATTAAATATCAAATCGTGATGAATAAACACTAAGACTGTGAGCAGCAAGGACAGACATTATTCAGGAGTATTTAGAGACTTATAACTGGGAAGATCAGGACGAGAGTAAGCAGTAGACGATACTGACTGGGTATGAGTAGAAATGATCTATAATGATATAGAAGAACAGGCTCACAAAAGTAAAAGTAGGTCAATAATTAAAAGTGTATTGGACAAAACATTGGAAAACCATCAAATCTCTATCTTAATATCTCATTCATCACTATGATGATACTCCTTTTAGAGAACATAATTTCACTTACACAAGAATGTGATAGTGGTCCATCTTTTTCTTATTTCACTATCTCTAATCTCTATTTCCTTTTCTGCCTCTACTGTCCATTTCTTGCTGAGAAATGTGCATTGGTTTGATGCCTAAGATTGAGTTCATAATCAGTGGTGTCTCAGTTGTTACTTTTTTCTCCCTTCCCAAAGAGATTTCTGAGGGCCCTATGGTACATGATTTTTGTCAGTATTACTTTTCTTCATCCTGTCTGCACCTATTAGGTGCACCTAATAGGAATGCTCAGGAATGTCAGGATGATTGGTCAGACTCCTTCTCCCTAGCCCCAGAACTGGGGCCATACTGCTTTTCTGTAGTCTCACAAGACTTCTCCAGCACCCACCCTTTACAGTCAAGAAGCCCAAGCAGTTGATTTTGCTGTTCTGATCACTGCTGAAAACACATCAGACTTAGTCACTGATTTGGTTAAAAAAAGACCAAATTTGAGGTGACAGTAGAAGCCATCAATGTATGCATCGAGTTTAAATTTTTCCTGCACTGGCACACTCTACTTCTATTGGACTGGATCCCCCACCATACTTCCCAGTTGCTAAATTTTATTACTTCCTTTTTAGTTTTTCACCAATTTTTTTTTTTTTTCTTCCCAAGGAAGAAGAAATTTCACTGTGAAATGCAAAATAATTGCATTTACCTTCATGCCCATTTCAGTGTGCTCTCACAGGTACCTATTTCCTAGTGCAGCACTTCCATTTCACTAGATAAAAGGACCTTGCAGAAGCATCTGTTCGCTTGCCCCAACTGTCTTAAATGCTACGGTGGAGGCGTCCAAAGCAGCAGGACTTCAGGGAGGGCAGCCAAACTTCAGTGATGATCCTGGCAGCCACAGGCAAATACTGAATCAACTCCATGTGCAGGGAGAAAGGGTTGAACGTGCTGGTGAGGTGCTTTAGCTGTGTGCATATTTAAGTTTGCGTATGCAGAGGAGTTGCAGAAAGAAAATAAATGGCTGTCCTTGTGATTGGCAAGGGTAAGTGGGGGACTACTGTTGGAAGAACACTTGTGGCTCATCGTGCAACTGTGGCAATGTGATTTCTACAACATGCCTGTGTTTGTACCATGTGGAGCCATTGCACGGTGTACATGCTTGACTGAAGTACCACTGTTTTGCCCCAGGCTCCTTAAACTCAATAGATTTAAACAATTTGGTGTCCTTAGCATATTTGGCAAATGTAAGCATCTTTCCTGTCTTAAAGTGCATCAAATCCTCATGACTTCTTTCCCCATCCTTCCTTAAGGGGCATGTTTGGCAGCCCCTGTGGTAAAACTGAGCTGCATTGAGCCCTGTAGGACCCAACTGTACAGAGAAATCTCGTGGCACTGAGCTCAGCACAAAATCAGGGACTTATACAGGACTTATGTCCGTATAAGAATGATAAAACAAGTTTCACAGTAATTCCCGTGGCACTCTCAACCTGAATCTGTGCCTTATAACACCACTTATATCTGTGAAATAGGGCAAGGCTCTAACATTGGCATGGTAGCTGATACCTGCCATCACCAACTGGAGCAAATTCAGTAGGAACAGGGTGGGAGGCAAATTTTCATATAAGAATGTGAAGCGTGTTCTGGCCATTGTTAACATGAAAATAAAATTTCTTTCTGCCTCTGTTTTCATGGTCTCTTAAGAATGAGGATTAATTTATTACTGAGAAACTCTTATTCTGGAAATTATAGAATGTAACAGAAAAACCCCAAATCAGCCTTTGTTATTCCAGAAAAATACCTTTACTGTTTTCTGAGTACATATGGCAAGCAAATGCATACAGCTATTTTTGCTGGTATCTGAAGTTCGGAAATCGCAGGCTTTATGGAGGAAAAGTTTTTTTCATTACATAGAGTATGGCTGGCCAATAACTATCTGCAGCTCACTGTACTTTATCTGAAGCCAGCAACAGATCTCTTACACTGAAAAGCTGTTGCTGGTTTAGTTATTGGTTGTAGCACATTTGAAACAAATGGTTTAACTGCAATTTATCCAAGTCTATAATTATTCAAATTGCTCAAGGGGCTCTGTAGGTTCCATCCCAGCTGGAATTCTTCTTCTTACTTTTCTTTAAATAACATAGAATGTGTTAAACAAAATACACATTGTTTTTAATTTCAGAACAATCTCATGCACTGGTTCAGCTGTCCCCATTAGTCTTTCCATGCCATACTGTTGCAGCAGCATCTACTAGAGGGTTTTTTTTTTGAAGTTTAAATATCTCTCCTTTTTCTTTCCTTTCCCTTTTTTCTTTCCACCTCCCCCTTTCCCCCCCTCTCTTTCCCTTCCTACCACCCCTTCCCAACAATTGGCCTACAGGAACCCACTCAAAGCTGTAAACTAAGAAACTTCTGTGCATTTGGGAAGTTGGCTGCATTTCTGTAAGTGTTAGTGTTTAGTATTTATAATTTTCCTGAAATTTTGTCTTGGCATTCAGAAAAGAAATAAACAGGCAGTTGTAAAAAAAAATAATTGAAAAACCCGGGATCCTCTGGATCTCATAATAACAACTTATTTTCCCATCTTTCTTAATCAGAGTATCGTTAATTCTTTAGATGCAGAGTAACAAAATGTGACATGCAATAATGAACGGCTATTAAGTAGCTCCAAAGCAAATACTGACTAGTCCACAATTTGTGGCAGATGAAAAGTATCCTTGTCTCCTTGATGTGGGGATTGTATTTTTGACTTGTGTATTTAACTAGTAGCCATCTATATTATCATATCTTGTAAATTACCAGAAATAAAAACCTGTGCTAAAGTTCATGGGTAAGACTGGGGGGTAAGTTAGTAATGTTTGGCATTGTCTGGCCCACTGCCTTCAGTGTTTGATCAGGCATCTAATCAGGAATGGTACCATCACAGTTACCATTTCTCCATTTGCATTCATGTCTGCTTATTGTAGTCTCTTTCAGTCACACTGTGAGTGGGAGATAACGGGGCTAGGATCAGGATTACACAGTATTAGGTCTGAAGCTTGTTTCGAAAGTCACACTTTACAAAGCATTTATGTCTGACTGGCTTACCTGTAGCAGTATTGCCTGTAAAACCCATTCTGCTCTGCAAGTGAATGTAGAAAAAATGATCAGTTCAGTCTTGTTTTGTGCCTCAGGTATCATCTAACTCATCAAATCAGAAGAAAAAGGAAGTTTGACCTTTCTGACCACTTGAAATGAGGACATAACAGCTGCCATATGGATCCAGCCTGAGGTCTCCCCGTACTATTGTATGTTTTTTGACATAGACCCATAGGTGGAGGGATCCTGACAGGTTTACTTGTGGGAAAACAGATTTCTGGAGTGATTAGAGGCATAACTACTGGGCTGATACTGGAGCATTCTTGCTGGGCCCTTTCCATCCAGCTTTTACATGGTGGGATGAAATGAGTCCCTTCAGTTCCTCAGGCTTGTTTATAAACAAATCCAGGAAAATTATTTTGCCAAAATGTAAGTCTTGGAAAAGAAGGCAGTAGGAATGGAGAAGTTAGAATCGCTTGTCCTTCCTGTGGTGTTTTTTTTTTTTTTTTCTGTCTGAAATAATATTGCTTTCAAAGCTGGGATTCAGTCGTCACTGAAGCCTGATGTAGTCTGGTGGCTTAACTAACACTTGACACTTGATGTTTGCAGTGGACTGGGAACAGACTCTGTCAGTCATCATGTCCCTTCCAAGTGGTGCTGAACTGAGCAGCTTCCACCTTAGAGGGAAAGGCTTCGTAACAGAATCAACTGTGATCAATGAAGTGTAGCCTTTAGCTGTGTCTACACCATGCCGTGCTCCTGGAACAGTTAGGTTAGTAAGGAGGGTAAAAATGCATTTGGGGATATATGGCAAAACTTAAAGCGGAAGCCTTCCCTGCACACAGGTAGACGCAATTCATTTTCCCCTAGTTTCTGCATAATTATGACTAAGTGTTAAAAGATCTGCTGCTTTGGCTTCTCATACAGTTTCAGAAATTATTTTATGGCATTATTTTCAAACTCAGGCTTGTGCATCCTCCAAGTTGCTCTTCCCAAGGGGCATTACTGAAACAAATAAATTAAAACATCCGAGGCCTTTGTGTAAGCCTTGAAACCAGCTAAAATTTAAAACAAAAAAGCTCCATAAACAGGTCCTCAGATAAAAAGCTGATGTGACTTAGCTGCAAGTGGATTCAGAAAAAAATCCCATTATCCATTTTAATTACATAGAAAGATGTAAGGACCGATTTCAATTAAGTTTCATATACAGTGAGCTGTGTTCAATACAATTGCTTCCATTTACACTAGTACAAGCAAAAGAAAGGCTGGGACCATTTTTACTACTCTGGATATTTTAAATAGTTTAGTAAAACTTACACATCTAAATCTCTTATTATCACTTCACTATGGCAGTGGTTTATAAGCAGGAATGACATTCTTTCAGCAATGTCCCTGCTGGAAAGACTGTTCCCATTTCACAGCCAGGGAGCTGAGGCATGTAGGTCAACAACCTAAACCAAAGCCCAATTTTTAGCACTCTTATGAAAGACACTTGGCTTATTTAATTGTGAATTGGAGGTAAGTTTGCTTACATCTAAACCAGACTATAATTCTGTAATTTGTTCATAAGGCAGCTGTGCCCAAGCATAGCACTCAAGGATAAGGCAGAAAAGCCTCAGCCATAAATTTCAGTTTTGCAGAACTTTTTTGTTGCACTCCTGTGACTCTTCCAGCCTATTCACAGTCTGGGGCACTGAAACCAGTAGCATCATGGAGGTCAATTTCTAAAAACACCAGTAGGGCTAGCACAGAGCTGGTTTTGGGGCTGCGCCATCTGGAGAGAGACGTTGGTGGCTCCCACCTTCTGGCTCATTCTGAGAGCAGCAGGAGCTTCTGCCTTGTACAGATGCAATTTAATGATGATAGAAAATGGTAGCATATTGTTTCTGTAAGAGGCAGTCTCTCATGGATCCCACAGCGTTCTTACCAGCATGTTTAACCTCTAATCTGGGAAAGAAAAATACCATCTGGTACACACCATCCTTGAAAGTTTGCTGTCCCCTGCCTCGATGTGTACCTGGAGAGCTCATCTGAGTGCTGCACTGAGTTATCTGTGCTGCATGAACCTGTCCAGGCCGCAGAAGAAGTGAAGCCATGCTAGTGTGATGTGCTGAGTCAATACAGCTGACTTTGCAGCAGGGCTAATGACCTGGTGCGGAATGCCGTGCTTGCCTGGTGAGGCTGCTTCCAGTAAGGGAGCTGGCTTAGGTAGTGCTCCCTTAGGTGTCTGGCCAGAACTGCACCAGGCCATGTTCGCAGATCCATAAACTCTTAATGTTTAACGAAGAATATTTTCTTCTTGATTTTATTTATCTTTTCAAGGAAATGTCACACTTTTTGCCCCTGTTTGCCTGTTTATGCAGTGTTAATCCTTTCTTCACTATTGAGGTGAGAAGGATTCTGGCACTAATAAGAACTTGCTGTTAAGCCCTGATAACCCTGTCTCCCTGCAATCTATGCCTTACCTCTGCATTGTCTCTGTAGCAGAGAGCACAGGAGGGGCTGCATGTCCACTCTCAAATAAAATCTGCTGTTAACTGGCCTGTGGATTTAAATCACCACAGTCTCAGTACATGCCCTGGGTAAACCGGACTGTGCTGACAGAAACTGAGATGCTTTATTTCTGATCCACATGGATTCTCCCTTCCTTAGGCAACCTGCTGACCTGAGCTCAGGGATCATCAGACTGATGCCAAACATGATGTGGAAAACTGGCTGAGCGCACTGAAGGCCCAGGCTCATGGGCACCCACCCACCTCTGGAGAAGCTGGGATGACAGGCATGGCCCACCACACCCAGCTTTCTCCTTAGAGGTGGTCAAAAATTGCCAGTGCTGACTGTATTTCTGGTCATGAGGGAAGGATATTGGAACAGCTTTCGGTGAGTAAATACCATGCCTGGGATTGACCTTGCTGGTGAAAACGCTACTGCTGTGTGAACACACAGCTTGTTCTGCTACCCCTGTGAAAGAAATGAGGTGAGATTTACAGGTGTGACCTCATGAGTTACTGCTGAGCATATGAATCAGAGCCCCGGCCCAGTGGTGGCATATGTCCCTTGCAAAGAAGTAATTCTTTCTCATCCCAGTTCTGCAGTTCTTTAATAATAAAGTGTCCTCTCATAGGCAAAATGAAAGTGTGAGCTAGAAGTTTTAAGAAGGGGGCTGGATTACAGGCTTCTGTGTGCATAGGAACAGACCTAACGGGCTGCTTCTGTGATCTGTTTGGAAATCTCAGCCCTATTACTGCTTTCATTCCTTCAGGAGGTTGCAAATAGAGCTGTTTTGACTTAAAAAGATTCCTCATGTACATGCTAAAATGTGCTTATTTCATTTTTTAAAAGTGTCTGTAAAGTACCTTGGAAATAATTGGTCCTGATGTTTAATTAGGTAGTGTTTGAAAAGCACTTTGAAAATGAAAAATGGAGTAGAAGTGCTAAATATTCTTGCCTAAGGTTGATTAATTATGGACAGTAAATCTTACATTAGCCCATGTGATAAATGTGAGTGAGTAGACTGCATAATCTATTAAAGAAACCCAGGTATATACATTTTTCCTTCTGCATATGGACCTGGGGATGATTATCTGGAGGTTGGAGAATTGTGTCTGCTTTATAGCTTCTCATCCCCTTTTTCATTCAATACTGCTGAAGACTTAAGCAGAGAATTCAGGATCTGGCTTTCCAGAGCTAGCAGAGGGGCAATCCAGGGCATGGGAATCTGCCGGGCTCCTTCAGAAGCTTCCACTTTCAACTTCACAGGAAGTTGTTAGACAGTGAGGCTACATCTCTATTAGTAAATCAAACACGTCCATCTCTTTGCTGCTGAAGTCATCTGGCACTGGATTGCCTGCAACTGCACAATTAAACACTTTTACCCTTTGAGAGCAAGGTGGTTGTGGCCAGGTGCTCTAGTGGGGAGAATCCCTGGCCTGTGCTAGCTCAAGAAGTCTTCCTGCAGATTTCTTGGGTGAGTGCAAGTCGGCCTTGGGTCAAAATCATTCTAGAAATTTAACAGTGGTGATGACTGAGGCTCAGTGCCAAAGCCTGCCCAGCACTGTTTATTTTACCAGTACAGATGTAGCTTGAGGGGCTGTGGCCTCACCTAGAGCACTTACCTTTGTTGTCTTCAGGGCACCTTCCACTGATGGAAGAGTACAAAGCTGGTTTCCTACAGATCATGTCAGAGTTAGATCATGCCACACGACGTGTGCATCTTGCCAGCCTCTCTAAGCTGTGGCTGTTTTCAGGCAGCAATACTAATATCTGATCTTAAAGGGCTGATGAAGCCAACCACCCTGCTTCACTTGCACTGCAGAACAGATGATATATTACAGGACCACTTGGTGTCTTTGACAGGTTTTAAGTGGGGCTAATGCATAAAGAGCAAATGTTCTTATCACACCTAGACCAAATATGTGAGAGGTCTGTGCTAGTTCTTGCAAATATGGTAAGTGCCTTGAATAAACTGACAATCACTTACCTCAGATAAAAAGTCTGGAGAAGCCTATAGAATGAAAACAGAAAAGGAAGGAGATGAGTCCAGAGACACTGCATGAGAATCTGAAGAAAATACAGAGAACATATATGCCTTTTTATTTTTTTTCCTATATGACAATTTGCTTATATGCTATAGAACACTGAACTTTTAAGGCTGGATGAGCAAGTTTTCTACTTGAAATTGGGGATTAGGTCAGCTGTTAACATTGGCATATGGGAGTCAGCAATGAACGATTCATGTGAAATTGTTGCTTTATGAGGGTGTTACTTTGAGATATAAGGATAACCAATGATTAGTCATTAATGTTGTTGACTTACAAAAAGAGGCAGGAGATACAAATCACAGAACCAATTAGGTTGGAAAAGACATCCTAGATGATCGAGTCCAACCTATGGCCAAACATTACCATGTCAGCTGGACCATGGCACTCAGTGCCACGTCCAGTCATTTCTTAAACACCTGGAGGCTTAAAAACCTCAAGGAACAGTGACTCCACCACCTCCCTCGGCAGTCCATTCCCATATTTAATCACCCTTTTTGTGAATAAATTCCTCCTAATGTCCAACTTGGAACATCCCCTGGTGCAGCCTAAGACTATGTCCTCTTATCCTGTCTCTGGTTCCCTGGGAGAAGAGGCCAACTCGCATCTGTCTACAGCCTTCTTTCAGGCAGGTGTAGAGAGCGATAAGGTCTGCCCTGAGCATCCTCTTCTCCCAGCTAAATGCCCCAGCGCACTCAGATGCTCCTCACAGGACTTGTGTTCCAGGCCGTTCCCCAGCTCTGCTGCCCTTCTCTGGACCCACTCCAGCACCTCAATGTCCTTCTTGAAGTGAGTGGTCTGGAGCTGGATACAGTATTCAAGGTGTGGCCTCACCAATGCTGAGTACAGGGGGATAACATCTTAACTGCAGAACTGCCACTGAGGTCTCTGATGCAGAGTCTAGGGGAGAGTTGGACTCATGGCAGTTTGGTCAGAAAAGCACAGAAGCTCTGCTTTTCAAATTCAGGTGACAGATCCTAAAATGTTAAATTATGATCTATTTGGAAAAGATTGTCTCATGTCCACGAAAATGAGTCCTGACTACACACATCAAGACTTCAGCAAAAGCTCTGGTTCTTTTCACCAGGCTTTGGTAAGCAAGCTATAGTGTGAAGAGGTAGGGAAGGTCAGATTTAGGCATTAGGAAGTTGAGGCAAAACATAGGGCCTTAGGCATAGCCTTTGCAGCCGCCCAGAATTTCCCTTTCTCTGCATCGAATTGCCCAGCCCAGCCTGGTGGGAGGAGCTCTGACAGGCGCCTGTGAGCCTGAGTTTGATACCTGGTCTGCAATGCGGGAGGAGGAAAGACTTAGATCGTGAAGACAGGACACTTCTGGAGACAGGGGGCTGTTAGATTGTCACAGGTTTCTGCTGAAAAGAGCAGCTTGCTGCTTCTTCTCTTATACCCATCCTCTCGCGTCACTTTCCCATGCCAAAACATTTCTGTTCATGTTTAGGTAGCAAGGTGATACTTTTTGACATGAAAATTCATCAAGTAGATTCTACAGAGCTCTTCAAAACATCTCTGAGAGGACTATGATCGGGTTATGGAGGAGCAGATAAAATGGCAAGTGACCCAGTGGGTAAGAAGTTTGCATGCATGGTGTTCATTGGAAAGAGGCAGTGGGAAAGAGAGAGATATTTGAAAATACATCCGAGGGCTGAGGAAAGAGAACAGAAACTTGGAGGGCAAGGTCTTTTTCACGTTTAAATGGAAAATCCACACAATGTGCATCTCTCCTGTTTCTTGGACTCCTAGAAACTCCTAGAAACTTCTGAAATCTAGTTAACTAAAGGCATGCTATTTAGCACCTCGCTTTTGATTGATCCTTCTCTCAAGAAAGTGTGAATGAGATGCTGAGGTGTGAACAGGGACCATGAGATATACATCTATGGTGAACTACACACACCCATTCTATTAGCATAATTCACTTGTGTCAGGTGCTTCATGCAGCATTTCATTTATTTCATTTATTTTAGCAAGTTTGTCAGTTGCAAGAGAAGCTTTAGAACACAAAAGAAAGAGATCTAAAATGTTTTCCTAATTTTTGCATCAGGAATTCTTGATGATATAATATGTGATGATATCTGCTTCACAGTGCTATGCAACTTGGTTGCAAACTATCACGAGTGACCTATAAACCAGATTTATTTGACACTAAGTTCAAGCTGAAAACAACTTCCCAGAACCCTAGAAAAAGCAGTGAAACTCTATATACTCACTCCAAGGAGGCTTGTACACTCTTTCAAATATGCATACTTTTATGCACAGATATAATCATGTATCATATTCTTGCTGACCATCTGTTTGCTTCCTGTGAGCTCTGAAATGATTCAGTTGCTATGCCTTTGGGGAAAGCATTGGGTAAGACCTGCATGTAAATGTGAAAGGATGCATTTGGGGATACGCTAACTCCTGTGTGCTGGAGCCTGACGTGGCATGCCTGGCTCCAGCTATCCTGTGAGCCCTCCTGGTTGGGCACCCAAGGTGGCTCTGAAATCTGTCGCCAAAGCTGGAATGGCGGGACCACCTAACAGCAAGGATGGGTGTGAAATGTAGACAATGCAAAACCTGACTTAGTTTAGGTTGCCTGCAGGGGCTAGTGGGGTTCAGGAGCACACAGAAAGCAGATGGCTTTTGGGACCACTTGTCTGAGACAAAACCATGTATCTATCTATATCTATATCATCTATATCTGTATCTGTCTGTGTCATTGTGGGACAATGCAGACAATAAAACAGAAGCATACAAAGAGGAGCTGTAGCCACTTTTATTTAGGTGGGAGTGATCAATTTGACAAATAGAACATCCTTAAAAGGAAAGACAATCATAAGAAACACTGCCTTCATGTATGTCACTCTGGTGAAATCTGGCTGTCAGAGCTGGAGCTTGATCTAAGGCAGATTTACCTGTCCATGAAGGAAGTTCTGTAACAAGTGCAATATTACATTAACAGTACATCTCTTCTTATTCAAAGGTAGTACACTTGTGCATTTCAGATAGGTCTGAAAAGACCCCACAGCTGGCAGTCATGAAGCTTTTAATTTATATTTCCTCAAATCCATCTTCTGTGTAATGTTTTCTGTTTTCTTCCCAATACACAATGTACCTCTGTCAACCTTTATAACCAAAAGTATATTGCTGTCCCAAAAACCTACACTGCTTTTTGTATAATGGGTTTTATTTCTGGCCTGATTTAGGAACTTACAGAAATATTGCCCTGACACAGGAGCTGAAAACCTTTACCTTACATAGATGTTCTGTTATGCTTTTTTTAACCAACCATGTTAAAATCAGGGCCGCTTGCAAAAAACTTCCCTATAGTTCTCTGCTCTGCAAAGGGCTGGCACAGGCAGACCCCACAGTTGTGCGCAGTCACATGCAGAATAGAGGCATGGATTTTCCTTGTCAAGTCAATTCACAGTCGCAGGCAATTGAGATTTCATATTTTGATTAGAGTTTTTTCTTATTTTTCTTCTTCCGAGTCAATGATGAAGGAAGCTCTCAGATCCTCCCTTGTATTTTTGTCCCAGTGAAGTAGAGCTTTCTATGGTATTTTCTTTCCTCCAGAGCTATTCATCACTAACACTGTGTTGATAATGTGATGACAGTTGTTGCCAAAACTTCCCCGTTCACCCTAAATCTGTTTTTCTTGGTATGAAAATAAAGATCCGAAGCTCAGCAGAGAGGGAACGCTCTGTGGTATGAGAGCTCAAGGTGACTGGCAGGAAGGTAGTTATCCAAGGACAAAACCCAGAGTGGGCGGGCAGCATTTTCCAGATTCCAGAGGGGAAGGGGAGAAGAGGGCTGTGAGGCTAAAAGGGGTGGGATGGGTGGGATGTGCCTACTGGGGGCTGGGAAGAGACAGTGCTCCTCTTTTAAAGGAAAATGAGCAGCCAGCAGAAACGAGATTCGTCTCACCATGGGGTGAGGGTGGAGAACCCACCAACTGCTGAGACAGTCAATAGGCAGATTATTCATCACACATTGCTAGGAGATTAACTCAGCAAACGTTCTGACAAAACTGATTAGAGCCTTCATCCCGTACGGGGGAACAAAGAGACACCAAGTTATTACACCCAAGCCAAATGCCAGATGATGACTACGCGTAGTGGAAACACAAACTATGGAGTGATTTTTCCCCCCCCACACACACTGGGATGACTCTCCCTCCCTTTGTCACTGGAGTCATCACAAGATACAGTTTGCAAATACAGCTACCTACAGAACGTTTCAAAAGCCAGATTGCCATGATGTAACAGATAAAGGGCCCCCTCCCCCCAGTTTGCTTGTCTTAGAATGTTGTCTCAGAGTGTTATCTTGTCTAGAGTCATCTCTTTTCTAAACTGCATTTTTTCCCAGTATTATCGCCACAGCTTACAATTGCAGATACTTAAAATGAGCAAAATACTTGACTAACACTTATAGTAAGGTTTGGAAGGTTCTCCCTCAGGCAAGTGTAAACTTTGTGAGTGCTTCCAGTATCAGTGTTTGCTCAGTCGCTAGCACTGGTAATGGGGGAAGTGGGTATGGTTTTTTACTGTGTGAGCTAATTACCATATTTTCTAGCCTTGCCACCTCCTAAAACAAGAGACTTGATATCAATAAAACTCAATCACTTAATTGCAGAGTTCTGAAGACCGGGAATGTCGTGAGAAACAGCCTGACAAGGGAATCCCTTTCCAGACGACTCTGATTGTTTTCTTCTCACAGTCAAAATTTTAATGAGTCATGCAAATGATCAGACTAAAACTGCCAAATATCTACTACCTCTAAGAAGTGCCTGCTAACAAGTGTCTAAAATGCGGCACGGCTAAAGCCTAAGCACCAAGCTCAGCACTGGTTTAGATATACCTGTGTAGGTTCGCTGTTTCTCAAGCACGAAGTCTCCCTCTAAATTGTCCTGGTAATGTGCTGACACTTTTTGTGTCAGGCCATCGTCTGTTAGGACTCTGAGACGTAAAATTAGACAGCCCAGCCCCCTGGGGAGTGAGTAGCAGGAGCTGGGCAATGCCATTGGTATCTCTCCCCTCTCTAAACCCTTGACTCTGAGTGTAAGGACATTACAACTAATTACATCTTTGGACTGTGCTGACATGAATAAACCATTTGAGGTTAACTGTCTTGCTCCTTAATGTCATAAAGCCTTCTTTTCACAGAATTAAAGCCTTATTACATAAAATTGTGTCAAAACATTCCCTTGTGCTAGGTTAGATAATTTAAACTGGTCTAAAAAACTTGGTTTTCAGGAAGGGTTGGACTCACTCATTGCAGTAGTGCCCAAGTAATCTTTTATTATGAGTGTGTTTTTTCGTGTGTCAGAAAAGTGAATGTCAAATATGCAGTGGCTTTTGAAAAGCGATGTTTTCTAATGTAATAAGAGAAATCTCCTCTGAATGTTAGGGAGAACACTGGGACAGTTAGGAATGCACCAAGATTGTTAACTAAATTACCAGTTGCTACCTCATGGTTATTTTTTAACTTGCATTTACCTTAGCTAGGGTTGTCAGTGTCATCTCTTTAACATAAGCAAAGGGGAAGGAGACAGCAAGTGAGAAAAAGATCTTTCTATTTAATACTGTGAGCCCTAGACATTGGGTTAAAGAATGCTTTACATGTTAGAAGCAGATCTGAAAGAAATATTAATAACAAAACCAGAAAAATACAAAACACAATATGCAAAAGAGCGCAGTAGTACATATACTGTAATAATATGTAGATATAATAGGAACTGTTACGTACATGAACATTTTATGGATCCAGTTGATGTGTTGAGGTGCAGCAGTAAAAAATTAAGAAACCTCGGGAGAGTTGCAGATAGCTTACATAATTTATAGCTGATTTTCCCCTAAGTTGTTAATAGCTTTATCTAGCAAGATGATGCATGTATGATAGCATTTTACAGCTAACTTAAATCTCAAAAGATGCTGCTGCCAACTGTTTGGGATATTTTTTTGTTTGATTGTTTTTTTGGTTAGATTTTTTTGTTTAATAGGTAACTTATTCATCATGCAAATGATTCTCAGAATTTTGAGGCCACACCAATCATTAGATGATCTTTGAACAGATAAGCATATACATCTGGATTGCTCGAGCAAGGCAAAGACTTTTCGAAATGAAGGAAACAGCTTCTCTTTTAAAAAACCTTTTATATCCTTGTAAAAGGCAATAAAATATATATCAAACATAGATGATACTGACTACTCTTTACAGTTGCTATTAAGATTTATGGTCCCTGAAGTTAAATATTGACTTTGGCATCACCTTGGTCAATATTTATCTCTCAGATCAATAAATCTCAATATTGACTGCAACTGAAGTCACCATGCTTCTCAGTGTTACTTCTGAATGATTTATATCAATATATTTTCCTCTCCCCTCAGTATATATTTTACTTTCCTGTGTTCCTTTTTGATGGGGTTGGAGGATCTTTTTGAATGGGGAAACCTTCCCTCTACATAGAACATCATTATTCTGATCATCTTACTTTACTCCTTTCCTTATTTCTTTATTAGTTCTACTGTGACTGCATAAACCATTGGAGCATGAAAGGATTTTTCCTAGTGCCTAACTAAATGTATAACTTCTGAGAGCATACTAGGCTGGATAATTTTCATTATGATGTTACATACTGGAAGTTATAATCATCATAATCATCCTAATCAGTATTAGAGCTTTCTGTTATTATCCTTAAATTTCTATATTAACGTGTGCTTTCCTGCTTCTCAATGTTTTCCCTCAACTATTAGAGTTCCAACACAACTGAAAATTATAGTTTATTTAAAATTTATTTATTTAGTCCCACTTGGCAAGTTTTTATTATCTTATTTCCCCAACACAATTCAGTTCATGAGTAAGTTGGTGACATGATCACAACCAGCTTTTCATATATATAATTTTCCTAATATTGGTGGATTTTTGTGTTAACAGACCCTTGAGGCTAATTGAACAAAGCTCCTTTACTGAGTCCAATTAGAAGTGAAGTTCTTAGTGAACTCCTCTGAATGTGGTGTATAGATGCTGGTTAAGGCAAAAATGGGTTTCTGACTGACGTTGTTGTATTATCCTAACCTGAACCTTTGAAAAATTCCAGTATTTTTTTACATAAAAGATATGTGTGTTATTTCTTGAACTGTTTTCTCACCAGTTGAAATCTACAAGCATGTTCGGTGGAAATAGCCCCTTCCATTATTTTTTCCCCCTGTTTCTTTCTGTTCTGTTTTAAGATGTCTGAAAAGCCATCTCTCTTTTGTTCCTCTGTGTGAATGCTGCCTGTGCCCTGACTATGTTGAGCCTGCAGTGGCTGCTCTGCAATCCCATCCGAGGAGCAGAACCAGCCCAAGCACCCTGTGAACCAGAGCGTTGTCCACCTACTCCGTCTTTGATCCAGTGTTACCCTTTTTCCACTGTACAGCTCCAAGCACAGTGATAGCTCAGTTAACCAATAGTAATATAAGTGGTCTTTGCATCCATATCAACTCCAAAAGTAGGCACTTGAATCCTAGAGGATACTAATATTTTTTACATTATAATTCAAATACTTGAGACTGTAAAATGTCTATATGATCTGTGCTCACACTTGAAAAAAGAAAGAGTAGGAGTTTCTATAATTTCCAAGTTATATTCCTGCCACTGGAAAAAACTAGAGGAATGCTAAAGCTAAATAACTGAATCAAAAATATTAACCTGCTGCCAAATAATCAGCCAACCTTTTTTTTGTTACTGTTGTGTTCCCATGTGGGGGTTGCACCCTACAGAATAAAATAGTTCTCTTCTACTGAGAGTGTCATGGAACATTTGCCAAAGAGAAACAAAAGTCTTTCTTCCACTTCCGCCTTCTGATATAAACAGCTGCACTGCTGCATGTGATAAATTATCAGAATGGATAAAAATCTTCCTTTCCTTCTGTTTTCTTTAGAATGAGATCAGAGTACTCAGATGAACACAGGCTCTCTCCCTATCTGAGAAACAGAGTGAAAATGGCTTCTGATGACCTTCTACATTATGTGGGTAGCTCAGCTAATTAGGGACACAGCAGAACTCCCTTGTGACTTGCCCTATCATGATCTTTCTCAACTGACACAGTTCAACCTCTGACTGCACCAGCAAAAAGCAGCTTTATTATGCTCCTTGTAATCAAGAGAAGAAATAAGTTTTCCTCTACTTGGATGGAAAACAAAATGGCTGGAGGGGAGGAAAAAATATAATTCAGCAGTACATTTGTGAATGCCAAATGAAACTGAGCAAGAGTTTGAAGTTGAAATACAAATAATTTTATGGTCTACTCCTTATCACTTATTAAGGTCCTAAACTTCTGCCATTAGCAAAACTGAATAATTTTCTATACTTCCTGCCTTAAACTCTGCAGTAGCTCTGATGTGCACTTACCAGCCTGTTGCAGTCGAGTCCAGGGGGAACCTGTGTTTCCCTGGTCGTGAACAGGCCATCCCTGCAGCTACTGGACTGCCAGGGATCAGAAGAAGTGCTCCAGAAATGCTTTAAAATGCCAAGGCCAAGAAAATTATATATAACAGTTTATTAGCTCTGTTTGTTTTTATTATTAACATCAGTACTATTGGTATTAGAGATATCATTGACAATCTGTTTTAGGAACAGGAAGTAAATTTGGTATGAATATCCTGTACAGTAAATAATTTACAGGCTATTTAGGGGCAACAGTTAATAATGTCAGCGAAGAGTTCTTCAGTGTCATGCCACAATTCCAAACAAGGTGGTAGAGAAGCATTCCCTAAATGCTGGACTGGTGACTTGGCTAACAGTATACCTTGCTTCTCAGACTGCCAAGAAAACAAGATTGAAAATGCTGGAGACTTTGCACTGCCACCCAAGCCAAGATTACCCATCTTTCTCTCCCAATGAGAGAGATGATGTTTGCTGATGAGGACAAGAATGTTAATGTTTTATCTTCCAGTGCAGCTCACAAGCTTAAAACACCTCATTGGATGTGGCTTCTGTTTCCTCACCTAACTGCGGCAGAGCTGGGTGAGTAAAGATGATGGTTAGACCCTTGAGAAATTGTATGGAGAATTTATCTGCCACTTGAGTGAGCAAGTTGGATTTCTTCTTCCTCAACAATAAGAAGGAAATTCCTTCTGTAGGTCCTACAGATCAGATTTACAGCCTCTTAAAGGCATCTGGGCACACGTGCTATGCTTTGAAGTCCTGCTTCGAAGTTGAGACCTACCAAATACTGTGATGCTCTGTATGTCAGATAAGGGTATGAGGCTGGAGGGACTGATCTGAGAACAAATTAGAGCAATCAAATATATTTACTTTGGATAAACAACAGCTAGTGGGTTGGGAATGCATAGCATAAAACTGACAAGTTTGAGAAGGCTGTAAACAGCAAAGGCAGCAACATAATTCTGAAGGTTCAAGTAGATTCAGCTAAAGAGTAAGGGCTTGTTTACACCGAGAAATTCACTGTTATAATTATGCAGCATAATTATACAGCATAATTGTAATTATCCTGGAATTATTCTGAAGGAAGAGTGTCCACATGGGGAGTTATGCTGATATAAAGATACTACTGAATTTCTCTGTGTAGACAAGCCTTAGCAAAAGAAAGGATTGTTTTTGTGTAAAGTCTCTGTGTGCTGCTGTTACTAGTACCACAGAGAATGTAAATTGTAGTCATAGCTTTTAGTTGATTTAATCTATCTAGTTCAAGCCTTGTCTCCAGAGAGAGACCCCCTACCAGCATTGGCTTGCGTGGCGCATATTCCCATTTCATATGAAGAGTCTTTGCACTTTTCAGTCCCCTGATTCATCTGAGCCTGTGTCCTGCTCTGCAGTTTAGCTCAGCTAAATAGCTTACATGACAATAGCTCACTCTCTGCCCCTATGGCACTGTCATGCACAGCTGTAAGGCACCTGTCACAAAGAAGATTTACTCCAGTCTATTGCTGGTGTGTCAGTATCTAATAGGGTTTTTTCATACTTCTCTGGATTTCAGTTAACAAGCCTTGAGCTTCCTCTGGGAAACCATATCATATGCTTAGGCCTGTCTCTGCAAAATGCTGTTCTGCATTAATGATACCAGAAGAGACAAAGTGATACATTGCCCTCAGTTACAGATGCTCATATACAACCACATCTATAAACCATTTCCATTATTTTGTTGTTTATCATCTCATTGGACTAGAAAACCTGGTTAAAAATGTGTGCCCTCAGTGAACAAAGTCCATCGCTTCCATGTACCTATGCAGGAAATGGTGCCACTCCTTTAGGTGGAATAATAAAGCTTCAGGATAATCGGAATGTCCTTCTTACATTTGTTTGTGCAAGTAGATTTATTCCTATGGTTTGTTTAAGATTTCAAACTGAGCAATCCAGAGGAGTTTAAATATTTGAAGGAAGGTTCAGAAAGCAAACAGTATGTCAAGGAATCACTGTGATAATTAGTTTGAATAATAACATCGCTACTCTTGCCTTGTCTATTCAACAGGAAGACTGTCATAATCTTCATTTTATAGATGAAAGACAAAGAGGGGAAGTGGCCTACCCAAGGTCCCAGACCACCTCCCAGCTGGGAGAAGCAAACTGGTGTGCAATATCTGTTGGACAGATATTGCTGAGAGGCCATGCACCAAGGACAAGTTCAAAATGAGATGTATTTTAAATACTTTAAGAAGCTGTGCAGCTGCATGTAGAGGAGAAGCCACTTTCCTGCTGAAAGAGGAGGTTGGGAGGTTTCAATGAAATAGAGGATTTTAAAGTGCGGCTGACTGTGGGATGGATGAGATCAATTGTCCCAGAACTGTGTTTTTCTATGGCTAAACCTTTCGCTGTTCTTTGTTAATACCTAGAGTTTTGCAAACCTGACTGTTCTGCTTGCACATTGCTTGTTCCATGCTCCTTTATTTAAAATGACACCTACCTCTTATTCATTTTTGTCGATCCAAAATGAAGAATTACTTTTTTTTTGTCTTCAGCTTTTCACTGTTTCCTCCTTTCCTTTTCAATTGTACCAATTTTAAAATAAGAAAGCACAGCAAAAATAATATAGCTTATCTGCCTGTAAACTCTTCCATGCCATAAAAGTCATGTCCAAATTAAGTTTTTAAAATGGGGAAATGGTCTTGATACAGCCTTTCTCTTTCCCAGTTTCTCTTTCCAATTTTACGACACATTTTTGTTTAATTTCTACATCCCATTCTTCCTCTGCCAATTTGTGGACTTTAAGGTAAATTCACAAAATGACTTAGGAATCATCTGGAAGGCACTGTGACCTCACTGTGATGCTACTGCCCAGGTTGTGTCTTCATGCCATGAATGACCCCAGTAGACCTGGCTGAAGGCAGGGTTCAAACAGGCTAAAGGTCTGACCTGTTAAATATAGCTCTGAGGGAAAGCTTAGGAGAGTGCTACACTACCTGCTGCACCTTTGGAGAAAATGGTACTTAGCTTTTCCAGGTGGGTTTGCTGAGAGCTGTGTGCCCAAACTGATGTAATGTAAGGCGTGGGAAAGGTTTTGTCTTTGTCTAATGCTCCAGTGAGTACAATACTTCCCTAGGATGCAGGATATCCAGATTTGTCTTTATTTCTTCCTTATGAAGACTGGAGGCAATCTCTTTCCCCTCTCGGAACACTGTCATCAGCACCAGGTGCTAGCAGGAGGCCTCCTCTGATGAGGCTTATAGCCTTATTGCTCCCCTCCTGAGACAATTTCTTAATCACCTAGGTATTAGGAGCTAGTTTAGATACCTTTGCAAAGCACGTCTCCAGGATGAAGCATCTCCAAGGTTAAGCAGCAGCTGAGTGGGATTTAGAATTAGCTTTGTGTGGAGAGTTAGACGGTTTTACAGATATATCCTTTTCTTTCTTTCAAACTGTTTGCCTTACCTTCAATTCTAGCTCCATCACTATTGTGTGGGTTCACCAATTACTAGTCCACGGTGCAGAATTCTTCTTTTTCCAAGCCATTATTACATTTACAATCACACTGGCTTTTGAAGATACCATGACTTTGTCATTATGCAGAGTTAAAGTCAATGTTGATTAATTCAACCTAGCATACACTTTCCAGAATTTCACAAAGAAAATGAAAGCAGGTCTTTAAACAGAGTAGGCAGTTTGAACTATAAACTCTAAGCACTGTAGCTCAACTAGCTCACCACCTTTTATGTTGCTGCCTTCTCTACACCTAGAAAAAAAGAGAGAATCTATCAACCATCATATTCTAGCAATGTACCTGGTGCAGGCAAAGCTGAAGACTTCTGTTAAATTTTCTTCCTTGGAAGACAAGGTTGAATTTTATTTTACATAAACACCCAAGCACACACCCTTACCCAAAACCAGGACCAGTTTTCTCTTCAGAAAATGTCAGATTCACAGTCTTAGGTGGAACGCAAATATTTTGGAACACTGCCTTAAATTTGGCTTTCCAGTACTTGAAAGATACTTGTGTTGGAAATAGTGTCCTCTCTGCCGGAACACTATGGCACTATGGAATAAATAAAAGATTGTAAATTATTGCTGCCTAACATTATTAGTAGTAGATTTTGCTGTGGGGAAGAAGTTGTCGAGTCTAATCTCCTGTCCTAATTGTTAATTATTGTTGTCTTTGTCTAAAAGAAATTCTGTTATGAGACCAGGTAGCTTTATTCAGTTAAAATGTTCCAGGAAGATTCAACACCAATCGCATTTAAAAATAAACGTTCAATAACACAATGAAGAAATATACAGTAGCATATCTATTACATGTTTTTCCTCTTGATCTCCAAACAATGTTTTCTTGCATTCCCTGTCTTTTCAAAATAAATTCTGTGTTGATGGAAGCTGTTCATTTGACTGTCCTAGGGAATTAACTCTTCTTCTGTAGGTGAGTTATTAGTGTTTTCTGCATGTGGACTAACCATTGTTTATAAAGCCCTGTGAATGCAATCTGGTATTTATTTGGTAAGAAGTGTTGAAAACTGGTTGTAATCCTGACTTTGATTAAATAAGATGTAAATTTAAGTAACAGCGATCTCTTCCCCTCATAGAGACCTTTTTTTTCCAGTTCTAGAAAAGTCTGAAATTTGTCTAAATATGAAATTTTACTCACAAGCCCCAAGTGTGCTTGATGAAAGCCTTTTAGGAAGAAAGTCTTTCTCTTTAAGACTAGGTCCCACTCATACCAACATATCAGTGTGTTTTGACAAAATCATAGCTCTCTACACTAGCATTAGTAAAAATCAAAGGTCACACATATGAATTTGCTATGGTAGCTTAACAACTTGTCATGTGTCAATTTAATTGTGCTAACTGTTGATAGAATTTAGGCACATGCTCTGTCTGCTCATCTGTGAAGTAATGAATTCCTTAGCTCCTTAGTTTGAGCTGACCATGCATATCACTGCTCAGCTGGTGGGAGGTAACTTGTTAGCCATAACTTTATTGGGTATCTATTCTTCAGCTGTCATTTTTTTAGAAATATTTTTAGGATTGTTGGTATCATTAAGAGGTACATAGGCCTGTACAGACCTAAAGATTGAAGCCACCAAGACACTTGCTCGCCCTCAGCTATCAGGCCGTAATCCTTTCAGACCTCAAGAGTCTCAACAAGACTCTAACCTCTGCGGTAGGAGTTGTGATTTTACTTGGTTAGTATAGTAGAGTAGTATAGCAATCAGCCCATTCAGGTAGTGGCACTGTATAAACATAAAATTTCTGCTTTATTCTCAGCAAATTTGCTCACTGTAACGCCATCGATCTCCTCAAGCGTGCAGAATCTATCTTTCTTTTGTTGGTCCACAGCACTAGCTATTTGTGCTGTAGATCATGATGAAACATGCTGACATACATGGAACATATGGCAAATTCCAGTTTTGAAGCACCTTTTTCTGAAGAGTATCTGTCTGAATAGTGTTTAATATCTGTCCTTTTTTCCCCCTCAACATCAGCTTAAACCCACGACTCCAATTAATTCCTATTTATCTCAAACTGTCTATTGGCAGCAGTCTGTTCTCTGTATTGCCAAAATACATAAAACAAGTTACAAGTTACAAGTCCCATGATTTTTCATGGTTTTCTTTACAATTCAAATTTCAGATGAATACCTTAACATTACAATGAGATGAAAAGAAGTGAAAATTACCTTTCAACTCAGAAAAACAAAACAAACCAGAGCTTGGATCTAATTAACCTTAGCAAGAAAAGGAATCACTGAGAATGAAAATCTCTCCAACTCAAAGAGGCCAAAACAAAACCCTCTGAAGTCCTAACAAAACTCTTGAAATAGGATTTAACTGGTGTTGTTCAGGCTGATGTTGATGCTCTGTATGGAGATTAATTTTACCCTCGTAAAGGAGGCTTCCTGCCAAATACATGAAGTCTGTTTTATTTATGATTTTAAGTTCAGAAAATCCTGGAAGTTCTCCACTTGCTCCCCTGTATTTCAAAGAATTAGGTTATGGCAAACATTACAGGGAGTGAGTATTTCCTCATGCCTGGATATTTACTGACATTTTAGGTTCCAAAATTTGTACAGGACAAAGATTTCTCGGGCTCTGTGTTTATTCTTTACTGTCACTACAGCAAAGTTTTCAGATTTAAATAAAGTTGGTTAAAAGTTGGATAGATATAATAGTCAGCTCACCCCAAGGAGGCTAATAAGCAAGACAGTATGAGCAAGCCTCCAGAGAGGAGTACATGGCTTTACCTTTTGCTCCAGAGATGTACTCTCATGGTTTGCATAAAAATAGAGAATCAGAATTAGGGACAGGATTTTTAACATCCCCTTTAGGCAACCGGAGCATTGATTCCATCTTAGTTTTAACACAGGTAGAATCTTCCAACTCTGAGAAGAACTGACGTTTGTAAGTATTTTAATTTCCCTTTTCTAGTAACTGAATTACTTTGGGGAATGAGAGAATAAAAACCAGGGTAACAAATCAGGTTATTTGGACATTTGAAACAGCATTATTAGCTCCCCATCCTCTGTGAATGCCCAGAGAAAATACTGTGTAGGTGATACTGGGGTACATACAAAGGATGACAGAGGTCTTTCCCTGCAGCCCAGGCTGTTTCACAGATGAGATCCAATGCTGCACAGAACTGTGGTATCTGCTGGCAAAATCTTTATGGAAGGTGCCAGAGGGGTACGTCATGGAGATCTTGCAGACCGAGACCCCCAAGCTGTAACCTCTTGTTGAAAACGATTGCATCATCATTAACTTCAATACCACTTTTGTGTATGTGAATACTTTGCTACTGGATGAGTGGCTTTCTTCACTGTATTTCTCAGCATCACTCCAGCTGTCAGAAATTGAAGCTTCCCTGCAGACATAAGCCAAGCCTCAGATTATGGCTCAAAAATAAAGAAATGGGCGTAGTGTTAGAGCAGCTTACAACACTTCTGACTGTCATTATTTCTGCTGCTGTTTCTGCTTTGCACCATGCCTTCAAAACCACATGCTTCAGTGCTGGAATCCTCAGTACTTCTGTAAAAGTATTGGAAGGGTAGGATAAGATAATCATATTCCATTTTGGTTTGGGATTGCTAAAAGTGGAACAGACTACAGGGAATAACTGCAAGATCAGGACTGTTCTATATAATAATTCCAGATGAAAGCTTCAAGTTCAGCATCTATCAAGTGTAACACAAAACGTACCCGAAAGAGTATAATTTTTCAAGATATCCTGCTAGGCCTGATGATCCCTTCTTTTAAAAACGTGATGTATTATTGAAAGTGGAAGAACTTTACTATCAAAAGAGACAAATCTATATCTGGACATTGGTTACAAGAGTGGGTTTGCCTGGCCTGGCTATGAGATCTTTCTCACCTCATGGAAGCTAGATAACTGCATGGCAAACCTGTTATATTGGTCAGGAAGAAGGATTTAAAAATTTTTTTCCAAGCAGAAATTAAAGGCAGGGAAATTCGAGTTAAAGAACATGGTACTGTCTATGCCTTGACAGGAAGAACACTGTGTGTATTGTTCTTCAGGTAAAATTGCATGAGATGAGCTGCTCTAAGAATTCACAACACACTGGAAAGGTCCTTCAAAAATGCTCTCCTACTTAAGTCACTTACCCCTTTTTTTCAAATCATCTCTGCAGGAATGGGGAGATCCCACCTCTTGCGCACCCAGACTTCTCGCTTCTGATTTGGCTCTCACACTCACTAGACCCTCTTCTGGGACAATTAAATTTATTAATCAAGAAGAAAAAATAATTCAATTTTTTGGATTTTTTTTTTTATTGCCACATTAGAGAGCTGTTTTACAAAGGAGTCTGACAAATACCAGAGCTGGTGCCAGAGTGGAAATGTGTGGATGATGTGGATGGATGAATGTATGGAAGATATATATCTGAAGGGAGGGTGTCAAGAGGATGGAGGCAGGCTTTTGTCGGTGGTGCTGAGCAGGAAGACGAGAGGAAATAGGCAGAAACAGGAACACAGGGAGTTCCACCCAAACATGAGGAAGAACTTTATTATGTGGGTGACCAAGCACTGGAACAGACTGCCCAGAGAGGTTGTGGAGTCTCCCTCACTGGAGGTATTCAAGAACCATCTGGATGCAATCCTGTGCCAATTGGACATCTAACCCATGTGCTCTAGGATGCCCCTGCTTGAGCAAGGAGCTTGGACCAGATGACCTCCAGCGGTGCCTTGCATCCTGACCTATCCCACAATTGTGTGGTTCTGTGAAGTGGCTGGATCTTCCCCTTTTAGCCACAAGGAGCTCTTAGATTTACTTATTCGTCTTTTATAGCTTAATCCTTTCTAGCAAATGGAAGTACTAAGAGCAATTCATGAACTAATTTAATTTGCACGTGGGACGTTTTTAGTGAAACTGATTTTGGAGAGAGGTGCTCTGTTATATTTTCAAGATCCATTTGGATGTCTGCTACACTGCCTTTCTACAGAGAGTTACCAAAATGAGGGTTTCTGTACTAACCTCATGTGTTTTACATAATTACCATTTATATTTTCTAAAGTGGCCTTTGAGGGAAAAAAAAAAAACTGTATAAAAACTGTTCTAGAGGGGAAAATATACAAATATGCTCCAAGTCAGCAAGAAATACCTGCAAACTTTCAATGAAGTGTTATTCTGCAGGGACATCTACAATTTTATAGGATGCAATTTCACAGTTCAAGCTTGGTTTGCCATGTGTGGAGAGCAGGCTGATTGCATCAGGTGGTGGATCATTGTTAACTCATTGCAACAGAGGACATAAATGGCCTTTCCCCACAGCAGTCACTAAGAGTGACATGGTAAAGTGGTTTGGCTAGGCTGTTATTGGTGGAGAGAAAGTTCTCCAAGCTGTAATATGAAATGAGTGGAATGAAAAATACAGATTTTTTTTTTTTTTCTAATTAAGATCTTAGGATTTTTGTAGCAATGACATGCTTCACAGTTTAAGAATGATGATTCTCCTGTCTTCTCCAGTTGCAAGACAGCATTTGCCACCTCACCACTCAAAATACTTCACAGTTTCCCTTCAAAGTGTTTTTTAATGTCCTTCTTCCCTCCCATCCTTAATATCTATTGGTGGGACACTGGTAAACTTTGACTTTTTAGCTAACTGCCAGTTCCGGTAGTTCCTGAATCCTGAAACTGTTCTTGGTGGGATCTTAATTTTATTCTGTATTTGCACAATAACTTGCATCTATTTTTGTCCATAAATATGATGAACCAGACTAATGCAAATAATAAATATGTATAATAGTAAGCCAGCTGTACTGGCCTGAAAGTTTATCTTTGTATTATTCAAATACAGATATTGACATACAGACCTAGTGTAATGAATCATCACATTTTGACAAACGGCATAGAATAAGATATAGCAGCTAATTCTTAGGAGATGAATATAATGTGCTGAAACAAGTCATTCCACTAGCCTTCTACCTAACAGGAATTAATGGAAGGCAGATACCACAGAAGATTGTCAAAAGCAATATGGAGGCCAGTCTTTGAGTTTGTCATGGAAGCAGGATGCTACAAGTTTTACAAGAATTTCTGAACTTGCTTGAAGTGGTACTTATTTGTGTTAATATTTTGGTTTGCTGTTCCACCTCTGCTCTCCATTTTCTTCTTTGTAACCCAGCAACATTTCTAGCATATGCGTATTTCACATAATGTTGTAAATGTAACCCGAACCTGCAAGTTATTTTCAACATAGTGTTCAAAGCTTCTAAACCTTGATTGCACAAACCTCTGCTGTTCAACTTGGCATGAGCTTGCAGCAAGATGTGATCCCGGTGATTCCCTGTGTCCAGGTAAAATAGTGATGCTGCAGTAGCACTCCCTTGTCCCCATGGAAGCAGAAATAGGTAACTGCTGTCCCTGCACTGTGTCATGGGCCATCAGAGAGATGGTGAAACAAAGTGAAGCTACTTGGCTAAGACAGTAAATACCATAGATTACAGGCAGGGAGCCAGACCATTCGTAAAAGTGTCATGGGATGAATAAAAAAGCAGATGACAGAGCATATTTGTGGAGGCCAGAGGACCACACAAACTTTAGACAATAGTAATAACAATAGGAATTATTAATAACATTCTTGTTAGCGTATGGGCCAAGACAAACCACAGCATCACAAAAGCTTAGATAGGCAAGCCAGTCTACCTGGGGGGATTAGTTGGTTGTAATAAATGAGCTGTCTGACCAAGTGTGCAAAGAGATTTCAGAGTTATTGCAAAGCACGGAATTCCAGTTGTGTTCTGGAAGTGCTCTAATTTGGAAATAATAGTATTGTGGGACATAAACTATTACAGTTTTCAACAAGCAAGTAGCTACCCACTTGTCAGTTTTTCTGTTAACAAATTACCGATGAAAAAAGATGGAAGCAGAGGACATGTCTGCATGTGACAACCTGTATTAATGTTGAAGGTATCAAGGCAGAGCATAAGAATAGCCATAGTTGGACCAAAGTTGAACAAAAGAACCACCTAAGCTGCTATCTGAAGGTGGCCAAAAATGGGTAATGCTTTTGGATAAGTGATGGACAATACTATAGTTAATGAAGTCATAGTTAAAGTAATAGTTAATGAACTTCTAGCAATCTGCAGTCCATGTATTTCCCTAATCATGGAAATTTTCTCTGTTCTTAACAGATATTGATGCCTTGTCCTTTTAATACTCTAATAAATACTTTTGGGAAACCATTTTGGCATCCATGATGTGCTTTGTCAATAAGTGATTTGCCTGTACTTTCAGAGAAGAATATCTCATTTCATTAATTTTCAACATACCACCATAGCTTTTCATTTGATGTTCCTTAATTCTAAACAGACACATCTGTTGTGGTTGTATCACCTCCAGTTGTATCTTTGCTATGGGCTTTTAACTATGCTGTAGCTTGATTAACATGGCTTCACTGCAAAGGTTGTCAGCGTAATATTTCTCATGGTATTGGTAACAGAGTAGGCTCCAGAGTCTTTGGTCGAATATACAGGGATGTGTATTGGTTGTCATCAAACAGTATCAGCAGGACAGCATTCTGCTGATGAGCAGCAGAGGACAAGGGTGGATTTCCAAAGAGTCAATTTCAGATCCCAAGTGGACACAAAAAGCTTCCTAAAATGCTTGTTTTTAATTTAGTACCCAATTTTACCAGAAGGTCATGATAGGTATGAGGTCTGTCAAAAGAAATGTTGGAAAAACCCCCGTTTTTCTGTGGTCTGGAAAACCGTTTGCCTTTCCACACTGCAGAAACACCATGGAAGTTGGAAATGCATGCAATTAACACCATAACTAAGAACTGAAGCTGAACCCCATTTCAAATTAATTGTATACCTTTCCCATTTCCATGATGTGGGCGTTCACCTAATTCAAATTGTCCTAAGGTTCAGAAAGGATCTGACAAGATTTGTGTAGCTGAACTTACTGGATAGATTTTCAGACAATTGCATACTTTTGAAGAGAAATAGTGGTACTGCAGAATATTAAGGTAGGTAGTTGAATTCGGATTTCATTGAATTGTTTGTGTTGTTTATATGGCTTGTTTTATACTAGCAAGTGTTCTTGCATTGAGGGAGAAACAAACCACAATCAGTTCCTATTCACCCTTTTATGCTATTGATTTTATAGACTTCTGTCTTGGGCATCCTTTTTTTCAAGCTGAAAAGCCTTAGTCTGATTATCTGTTCCGTGTACAAAAACTATTCCACACGTTTGATTTCCCATATTTCTCTTCCTTGAAATTTTCCAGTTCTTGTATTTGGGCAGGGGGCCCAACATGGCACACAGCATTCAAGCTGTCTGTCATCATGTGTTTATATACAATAATGGAATAAGGATGACTCACACTTTGTTCTTGCTGTCCTTTTTAGTAGATCCATTATTTGACTAGCTATATCTAAGATCTTAGGTATCAATGATTTATGTAGAACCTCAAACAGAATTGATCACAATTTCATATTTCCCATGAGCAACGTCTAGGACTTGGGTGGCATCACGCAAGTGTGTAAGGGCTTCTGAATCATATCCTGTTTTAAATGAGAATTACTTTGCCAGAAGTACTAACTATATGAAATACAAAAGACATCTTGCTAGTTGCCCAATTCCCACATTTATCTTCTGTAGAAGTAACACTAGATTAATATATGATTGCTAAGACATGCCTCATTTTCAATGTATTGTACCTTTTAAGGTCAGTTTTTTGTATGATTTTCTTCATGATTTTGGGTGGAAAAAAGCTCCTAATTCCAGGTGAGTTACATGAGAAGGATGATTTCAAGTGTAGTTTGCTCTGAGGTTTTGAAATCATTTGGATCTGAAGCTTCCAGTGAGACTGAAAAGGGTAAAGTTGAAACTGTGTGGACTCAAATCAAGAAAAAATGTACAGATAAACTCCCCATGAGAGCAACCTCTTGAGTTTCAATGAAATTTAGTGACAGTGAGCTCAGATAGTTTCCAAGTCCCCAGTGCTTTGCCTGCAGCATGAAATTACCAACCCTATTTTCATTCTTACCTCAACTTGGTTTTCATGGTTCATTGTGCAAGAATGAACAATGATTTCTTTTGTCAGTCATCCAACTGAAAATTGTTTTGCTTATTATTCAATATAAATTGTTCCTCTGCTAAAACATAAGATATCAGCATGTGAGGATTTATTGCCCAATTTTACCTCTCTCATTTCTAAAACATGAGAACAGTACTTGCTGCTTTGGTAGAGAATGAGAAACGTAGTAAAAGGGGGAAATGTAGGTTTCTGTACTGTACAGAGACAGTATTAAATAGCTCCAAAATTTTCTATAGTTCATAGCATTAGATCTGGAAATCCATTACTTTAGAAGTGGATTATGGAAAAACGGCATCTTCATTTTGAATATCAAAGGATAAGTTTTCCAAAGTGTTGTGGTGAAATAGGAGGCAGCATCCTGTTGACTCAGAAGCCTTTGAAGTTCAAACTCCTAATATAGTACTGGAGAAGGTACAGCTGAAGTTATGCAGACTGAACATAGCACATATCACCTGAGTGAAGAATGACCTCTGAGTTACAACTAAGTAGCAATCTAGCTCTAGGAATTTAGCAAGATAGTGGTCTTAAGTTTTCTCTTTACACATTCCACAACTAAAATCAGAATTATTCTTGATCACTTAAGTGGACAACTGAGAGTTTGCTCTGAGCCTGATAAATTTAAAGACCTTTAGTTATAGTGAGGTAGCCTTTTGCCTTGAGCAGGCCCAGAGGGTATAATTATAATGAAATAAGTGTAGATACCTTACCATTGCTATGAAACTCCTTTACTTATAGCTGTACCTTCTTTGTGGTGTGACCACAATGAGAAATTAACACTTCTCTGACAAAGAAATCCAATAAGAGCTAAAGCCACTAAACAAATTAACCGGTTTATGATCCATTGAATGTATCATTAGAAGAGGTTTCTTGGTCTGAGTTGTAAGGGACATAAGGAGGAAACTGGTCCTGTTTTCAAATATTATTTGTATATTTTGCATTAAATAGTTACTTGGTAGACATCATAAATTATTATTGAAGAACAGGCCGAGTGCCAGGACTGTTTGAATGAAATCACCTGTTCTAAGCTGTAGAATAAAGCCTTTCTCTTCTGTATTTCCTTTCCAACCAATGTGTTTTGAAATTTTTTTCTTTAAAGTGAGACAAGTTCAGCAGAAACAGTAGAAGTTATATTTTCATTCAATTAATAGTTTGACTACCAAACAATTTAAACTCCTCTGGAGCTACAAGGAAGGGCGAATATAGAGTTTGAGCAAAGAACTTGTTGTAAGTGAAGGGGTTCTTTGTTTTCTGTGCTGCCTGTCACAGCCTCAGGAACCAATTGAAAAGGACTTTCAGAAAGAGTCATTTTGGATTGGTTGTAGAAAACATCTGTACTTTTGGATGGTCTTTGGAAATTTACTGAGGGGCTATTTTTCAACTGACCACTTAATGCTTTCTGTTGGTGGGGACCAGTGCTCAGAATAGCGCAAAATGGTGCACAGCGGAAAACCACACTGGAAGATGTCATGTAGGTGTTTGGGCTCAGAGTAAATACACAGAACTGAAGGCTAGAGAAATTTTCACTCAAGTGAAAATCACTGTTGTGATAAACTCCATGTTTAAATTTTTAGAAAGACATGTCCATGTCAGGGAAGAGCAAGAACAGATTCCCTTCAAGAGGGAGGACAAGTCAGGAATCAAAAGTGACCTTCACAGAGGCAGGGTGCTCATCAGTTAGGAGCTGTCCCACAAGGTCTGAACAGGATCAGGCTGGTGATAGTGGCAGGCTTCATCAGGACAAGACTTGTGGATGCCCTTGGGGTTCTGACATAAGGATACTATAATCTGAGCAGAGCTGCCAAGAGTCTAAATCTTACTGGTTTTGCTTTGTGTTTATTTATTGTGCTATGGGTTTAACTTCAAGCCAGTGATGAAACATCTAAAAACTGATGACAATTTGTATTTGGATCCAAATGCTCTTATCACTGTGGTCTGATTATTTGAAAGCAGACTGGAATTTTGTGCTTTGTTGCATCTCTTCAAAGCAAATTCAACCCATGTGTCCTCAGGCAGGTTTGCAAATGGATGTCACTTGAAGGATTCTTGGTTTTAGTGGCAGCTATTCATGGTATCACAGGATGCCAAAAGCAGTACCCAATCCATCATATTTAGGTTGCATACTTCATCACTGGGAATTTGTAAAAGAAAACAATTCCCATTACTTCTGCAACTCTTGAACTGAGATTATTTGTACCCCATCTGCTGGCTCCAAAGCAATAATTAACTAAGCACACTATTTCCTGAGCAATTGATAGCGCTGGCAGAAACAAAAAGGTTGTTTGGCATGACTAAAGGTATCTTTTAGCAGAGATATATTATCAAGGCCTTGATTTCCTATAATAAGTAAAATTCTAAAGTGCCATAGATGTTTTGGCCTGATTTCACTGGTTAGGAAACACCACTGTAAAGACATCATATTACTGCATAGGTCTTGTTATATAAACCGTGGATATTAAACTGAAACAGATGTGTTGATTTCAGTTTGGCTCAAAACACACACAAGAAACCAATGTTTGCCAAATGGAAAAGGATAAAAAGCAGTTGATAAAATGTTATTTTCATGCATCTGAGATAATTACAACCAGTAGGCAGTGAAACAAAATTAAAATCTATAAAGAATAAGCTGGCAGTAGCTGACAGTAGATGCTACGGAGGGAGGTAAAATCCTTGTCAGAGAACCAAAGCAGTAGACAAGTAGAACTATGTAAGGAAAAATTGCATTTTCTATATAGCTCATGACATAAGGCTTAATACTAATTTATGGTGACTTTCATGTCTACAAAAGGTATTAATGGTTGTAACATTAGCCTTCTTTTTCAACTCTATCCATAGTATTTCAATTAATGACCTTGTGCAGTGCTATGTTTCTCATAAGTAAATACTTCTCTTTCTAATTGGAATTTATTGCCTTTTAATTTGCAATCCTATGTTGTTATATGATTGGACGAATTTAATAAAAGGGGAGATTGATCAGTTTATTACCATACTAGTAGCAATTTTGTATACCTCCATCAAGTCTCCTGTTACTCTTGTTCTGTCTGGGTTGATCTCTCATCCAATATAAATCCCACTTTACCTCTATCTCTACTCTGAAATTCATCAATCTCTGCTATATCTTTCTTGAGAGTGAGTCAACCACAACTGAGTTCAATATTACAAGTTGGAATTGATCATTTTTATATGGTGCTATATATTTCCTATATTGTTTCTATCCATTTTAAAATGCAGTATTTTAAAGTAATTCTTAAAATGTGGCATTATTCTTTAAGGCAAGAAGTCTTAGAAGTTACAGCACGCAGAGGTACATGCAAATTGAATTTTTATTTGGTCTTTTCAAGAAATTTTTTTATAGCAACACTTTGTTTTCCTCAAGAGTTGAAAACTAATGAGCTCTGTCAAATTGGACAGCACTGTGTCTAGGAAACTGTTAGAGGAAATGCTGATTAGGTAGTGAGCTAAAACTGTAGCCACAATTTGCTGTTGATTGTCCAAGGCAGGCAGTTACTGAGTTTATCTACAAGACAACTCTTAAACAGAATATATTTAGCTGGTTAGATTCCATAACAGAGAATCACATTTATTCGATGGAGTGGGCAGAGTTATATTTTGAGTGATGGTCTAGGGAGAGTCATAGAGTGGGTGTTAACGTCATTAGTTTAGAAGCAGCTATTTTTCTGAATTGGGGTTCAAAGTATACTTACTGTGATGTGGAAGCAAGTCAGTAAAGTATCTAGGTATTTAAATAGGACTCAAAACCACCTGAGATTCTAAAGGAAATCAGTAGCAGATATGTTTGGAAAAAATTTAACAGGGACTTACATGCATCTTAAAATGGATAGATATAGGCTTGATGCTGTAGACTGATTACCTTTCTCCTGTGTGTCCTTCATTTGGAGTACAGTACAAAATGTAGGTCTACAAAATGTTAAGTATACTTCACCCTATGTCTTATACTGATCTCACATAGAAGGGCATGCCCTGCATGTATTAAATAAGCATAATGCTGGGTTTTGCTTTGCTCAGTGGGAGCAGAATAATGCAAGGGTGCTTTTGGATTTACTGCTGTTTAGAAGCTCATGACTGAAAACTACTATGTGTTCAGTGTTTATCCAAACAGGATAGCACTATATAGAGATGTTTTTTATTAGTATTCTGTCTCTGATGGCTGTTCCAGGCACATCTCTGAAGGGTTTGAAGGCTTTTGGAGTTTTATGATGGATGTTTTCCAATAAGAGACATTTACATGATCAACTGCAAATGTGTTAAGACAGCTCTTATACCAAGCCCAATGTGTAGTGTTACTGCTTCTTTCAGTACTTGATCTACATTTTGACAATGACTACCTACTAAATCAATTATTTCCCTTTGACCAAAATGTTATTTTATTGCTAATATTTGCAGTTCTATCACATTTCTCAATTTATTCTATCTTCTTTTCCAAATCAGTCTCAGTATAGCAAAATAGGAAAAATTATGACAGAAAATTTTTGGTTTGAATCAGCTGCGGCCACAATTTTGTACTAAGCAAACTGATATCATGATGAGACAAATCATTAATTGATGGTACTATAAAGTCTTCCTTTCTTTATAAAATTTAGTTCTGTTTAATAAAAGCGACTTGTGAGCAGCTGATCATAAGAAAATGAATGATGCCTCAAAGCTATGTTGGAACAGTCATCCCACAGTCTCACATCTTTTTTATTTTTTTTTATTAGATCTATAATTAATCCTCACTTATACCAAATGTGTGTGACTCAGACACACTGACAGAGGGCTGATGACAAAACATGTTATTGTTGATGCTGTAAAAGATGCACTATGAGCATCTTCCAAGGTTTGGAGAACACCCCCTTGTTCAAGCTGTTTACTCAGTAATCACAAAATCACAAGAACTGTCTCAATGCACTCTTCAAAGCAACTTTAAAAAAAATTATTTATTTTTAGTATTAATACAGTCCTTGACTAAATTCCAGAAATACTTTGTTCTCTGTTTACTGGATATTTTTTCTATATTTAGGCAATTGCTAAGAGTGGCTAGCTCAGGTAAGGCAGCTGATCAGCCAGGCTTCTCATCTCTATTTACATCCCTGAAACCCTGGAGGGCAGAAAAGTCTTTTAATTGGTGAGCCAACCTCAGTAGGAACATGCTTTTAGGAAATGAGGCCTAGACTGTTCCCTTCACACCGGGCACACTTGCTCTGGTTGCCATGGTAATCTGCTGGAGCATGCTAGGTCCAATGATGTGGAAAACAAGATGGCTTCTTCATTTGTTTTGCCTTAAGGAAAATTACAGATATTAACAAATCATTACAGGCTAACAGACACTCTGAAGACCTGACCTAAATAAACAGCATCTTGTCAGATTGCTAATAGCTGCCCAAGTTTTACTTCTGTGACTCTCCTGAAAGTACTTAGTTAATGAAGATTTTATTACCCTAAATATTTGTTTTTCTCTACCTGCAAGTAAAATCCTGTACTTTGAATGTTAGGGTGGACCTCCTGTTCAGTGAGATGCATTTAATTTGTCAATCATTTGGAAAGATATTTAAATGTTAAAAAAACCCCTGACACTTTTGTGACCATAAAACCAAAACAATGGGTTGTTCTTGTCACTGTCCCCTGGGAAGGATTTTTTGTATTTCACAGAAGGCTCTTCCCTGGTGCAGAGCAGCTGACGCACTCCTCATGGTGATAGAGTGAGGTCTCAGCCTCCTTGGCCTCCGCAGGGCTGTGGAGGGTGACACGTCGCTGGGAGAGGAAACATTACATATAAAATTGGTGCTTTGAGGATGGGGAAAGAGGAAAATTAAAAGCAGGCCTGAAAAAAGCATAGTAATGAATGAACCCATCTGTTAAAAATATAGGAGGAAGTGACAGCCAAAATATGTAACTGCAGATACAATGGTGGTAGGCTCATATGGGGGAACCGCAAGGTCAGTAGAAGAAAAGATTACGTCTTTCAAGTTTTCTCAGTTAAATGGTCTGTAATTTCAAAGCAGCCGATTTGTTGGTGCCGTCCACTTCCTCAGAGCCTGCTCCCTGGGGAATGAAAGATGAAGGTGAGGAATTTCACAAGTTGCTGAAAGGAACATTTAAAAAAGACTTGTTTTGGTAAGCCTTCTGACATACCGTGTCTTTACTGGGGACTCCCAGTGTCCTCTGGAATCTGAACAATAGAGGAAAGCAATTAACAGAGAAAACACATGGGACAAGTTTACTGCTTCCTTGATTGAATTGTGTCAGTGACAGATACACATACGAAGGCACATGCTCCTCATCTAGCTCTGAGCACTTTAGTACATAACTGGAGAAACTACTCCTTTGGCTTCTTTGCTAGTTTTAAAATGCAATTGCTCTTGTTTCCAGTTTGGCCCAGGTATTTGGGAGATCCTGGAGGGAAATGCCTGCATTGTAATCAGTTTTCTAAACTGTAGAAAATACCATCACTGAGTGCTCCTTTTCAATCTAAAAGAGCTGTCCAAGCACTGCAAGACCTAATTAAATGAGATGACCTCCCCACGAAAAAAAATTAGCCACATTCCAATACCATCATAGTTATGCTGAGAATCTGAATTGCTCAGATTCTTATTAATTATTTCAACAGTGATTCTTTCCAACTCTATGAATTTCCTTGTTCTAAAATTCACCGTTGCAACAGCATGTGTTTCTATTGTTTTTCAAGATAACTTGCAATTTCAGCAGTCAGACCATACATGGACTTAGCAGAGTGAACAGGAGACATGGTGGATCCAGACACTTGATACAACCACCCAAATGTTGTTTATTCACTATGTTCTGTATTTTTATTATATTAATATATTATGGTACAGTACCACTTACACCAGGTATACTACCTGCATATATAATTGCACTTGCAGTTTTCCTTTCATATTGTCAATGTGTTCAATTATGTAAATTTCAAAGAACAGCGGTAGGCACCGTGACAGATTTCTTTTCTCATTGCACCAAATTTACTTAGTTCATTATCCTTTAATAAAATAGATAAAATGTTGTGTTTGATTTCATGCTTTAGTTGTATCACTACTTTTATCCCAGAGGTCTCTAATATTTTTAAAAAAACCCCATCATTTGTGTGTGTCTTACTTATCAGGTGTAGCTGTGATAACATTGCATTGTGATTCTCTCTGCTCTGACATTGCAGATGTAAAATTTCTGATATGCTTTATGAAGCGTCATGTTAAGGTGTCTTTAACAATGGACAAGATTTACAAATTGAGTAGAATAAGGAGAACTCTGGTTTGGTCATGGGTAGACTTAAGCCAATTTGAGATACTGAATTATCTAATCAAAGGTTTGGGTTTACAACTGAAATGCATCCAAGTATCGGCTGTTCAAATGGAAAGCTACAAATATCCTGACACAAATTCAAAAGTATTTTATGAGAATTCTGCCATATTTCACCCCTTTTTCTTGGAATGATACAGCCCTTGATTCTAGATGTTCCTATGGAGCATTTGTCTTGTTTCTCTTAGCATGTTAAGAGGTAATGTGAACATGTATAAAGAAGGAATTATTCCCTGCACAGTTGCACCAGTAAAAGCTTGGTTCTGATTCAGTTAGGCATAACAAAAACCTCTGGGTGCACTATGATTTTCATTTTAAATGTCTATCACAATATCATTGAGTTCTCAACCTTTCAGTTCTGGGAAAGTGAAATATTTGAACGATATTCTCAGAGCTCCAACTGGCTAAGGGATGAAAATCACTGATAGTTCTTGCAGGAAGGCTGGTTACATATTTAAAAAAGAAGAGAGAAAGAAGGGAAGATAATTTTAAAAATGAATGGGAAAATAATGAAGCTGAAGATAATGATATTAATAGAAGATAACGATTGAAAAAGGAATGTGATGATTTGAAAAATGTTTAGAAAATCATTCAACTATTGCTCATAAGGAGGGATGAAGTTGTTGGATGTGGCTTTGTGCTGTTGTACTTTGTAAATCTTTCCTCTGTAATGAATCACCTCTTTCATTCTGGTATAGAGGAAGGGTAACACATTTTCCTCCTCTAATTACACCATGTGTTCATTCCTTAGGGCATTCTGGACCCTTGGACCCTTGGCACATTGTAGAACTTAGGACTGTGGAATGGGCTCTTGAAATTTTTGGGTGATTGTAGCTAGGATGATTGTCTGGAAGGGAAAAAGCCTAGCTACAAGTGTCTGATCTATGGACCATTCTCTTCAATTTGGGCCAAGAGATTTGTCCTTTCCCTAGAGTCTCTATTATAATTTCTAGATTTCCTGTCTTTTTTTTTTTTTTTTTTCTTTTTTCTTTTTTTATTCTTTTTTTTTTCTTTTTCTTTCCTTTTCTTTTTCTGTGATGGTAGATCCTATGAAAATAAAATATTATTTATATCGGGGAAAATATTTTGACGTTCCTTGCATTTTTGGTCAAGTAGTGGGTCTTGGGAATCAGAAGTTTATTTTAGGTCAGTTAGCAAAAGGTAAAAACAACAACAAAGGATATAAAAAAAGGGGGAAAAAGAAAGAAAAGAAAAAAGAGAAGAAAAGTAAAGGAGGGTGAGAACTTATTCTGTCTGAGCAACTGATATTTTCCCTGCAATGAAGAAGACAAGTGAAGAATGAAGGTAGCTCACGACATGAGCATCCTTGGGATGGGGGGTGGAGGAGGGAGTGGGAGGTAAGAAATTAGTATGGAACCACACTCAGAGCAGCCTAAAGCCTTTAACTGGTTGGGGATCCTTGTCCTGACTTATGCTTGGGCAGAAACAAATGAGATTTCCCACCCTGGGGGGCAGGTTATAGCAGAGCTTTTGTCTTAACAATCTCCCATATCTCTGCTCAAACCAGGGTTAAATTCAACATGGCTCCTCTCTTGGTCTTTCTTTTCCCATGTGGATTGGGAAGTTATTCTCTTGCCATGCCCAGAAGTAGGTGCTACCTCTGCCTGTATTTAGGAAATTAAAATCTTTATTATTTCAGGCAAAGTAGTCAGTAAGAACAAGTTCCAATTGTAATTCTTGTTATTATTGCCTCACCACTATTATAAGATATCCATACCTTTCTGAAATGAGTCTTATCTTGAATTCTGCTGGTGTAGTTTCTGTCCCAGTATGATTTTTATGTTATTTTTAAAAACTTGAACATAAAAGATGGGCCATTTCTGAACAAGTCAGAGAAAAATTCCATTCTCTTTTGTTTCCCTTTTGCTATTTTTGCATTTCATTAAGAAGGAGATTTGAAAGGTGTCATTTGACATAAAAAGTCTTCACTAAGAGGCAATGAACCTTATACTGCTGGAGAAATAAATATTTCCAGTGCTATGTGAAATTCTGAACTTTAGAATATGATCCAATCATTATGAAATGCACTGCAGCTTAATAACGCTAACCTCACAGAGAGGGATAAAATTGAAAGTAGTTGGGGAATTCTGGTGATGGTAATCCCTTCCTCTTCAAGGAACGACTGTGCAGACTTTATTTTACATTTGTGTCTTTTTAAACTTTGAATTCATGTTACTGAGCTTTCTCTCAAGTCTTTGCTTTCAGTCTCTTAAGAAATTATCCTCCCTTTCCATAATTTGCCTAATGTCATGTTTTGCAACAAAAGCAGACCATGTTTCTTCTTTTTCCTCTTTATATCCTCTTCCTTTCTGCAATTTATATTCATTTGGTTGTCTGCACATTATAATAGATGTATCACTTCCACTCACTGCTGAATGCCAACTGCATGTGGACATTAGCCCCTCTTCTTCTGACCATGCCTGTTTGTTACAGATCTTTTGGTATTTACTCTTTCTGCCGCCAGTAATTGTGTTTTTAATTCTTTTGTTTTCTGTGTACGCAAACCCAGATTTTGCAAAATCCCTTCCTTCTCTCTCCAGAGACCAATCTTCATTATATGTTTTCATTTTCATTAAGTATTACCTTCTCTACCTCATTGTCTTGTTTCTAATTATGGTATATGTTAGTTGTGTTTTGATAGACGGTTGCCCAAAACACCAGAACGATGTTTAAATTACCATGGTCAGGCATCAGCTGCTTTTTCCCGAGAGTGCTATTCCTCCCCTTTGTGAAAGTATCCCTGTATTTCTGCTCAGCCTCACATAAAAGGCTAACACATGCCACATGGGTACTAACGATTGAATTCTATAAGGAATAATTTTTCTGAAGTCCAAAGTTTTATCAAAAGTGGTTAGAGCCAGTACAACAGTCCAAAGAGATTTTCTTCAGTGAAGATCTTGGAGGAGGACAACATCAGTCCGGTCAGGAGTTAAGATCAGGAAGACTTTTATTATGACTAAAGAGTGCAGAGATTGCTTTAGTTGTTGGTTGGGCTTTTTTTTTTTTTTTCTTCTCTCTTCAGATTACTCTTGGAAACCAATGAAAAATATTTGCTGGCACTTTCAGAAAAAAGCGGCTGGGTCTGCTTCCAGACATTAGGCTGAGTGTAATCTAAATATCCTATGAATATTCATGTTAAATCAATCTGTTAAGCTTGGTGTGCATCCCACAACCTTTGCACAGAACTTTACAAAAAATGTTAGACTGGCTCAGTGCTTGCCAGCGCAATACTGGGTTGATGATGCAAGAAGGGAGCAAAAAACTGATTGCCTGGAATCATGAAGGAAAATTCTTCCTGGGTGGCCAGGGAACTGATCTACACTGCTGTCAAGCCAAATCAGGGAGTGTGCAGATATCACTTGGAAATTGAAATTGGTCTGCTCAGAAACCTGCCTAGTCACAGGAATCTCCTTTTCAGCAAGAAATGGCCTAAAGGGAGTGACCAATGTGTGTTCCTGATCTGGGAAGCGACAAAGTGTACTTTGTTCTTCATCCTACTCTCTCCAAAGCCAAATACTTTTCCATACCTATATTCTTCTACTTAAATCAAAACAAGAAGTTGCCACAGCTTTGCCTATTGGTGTCAGCCAGTTTCTTTGGTTTGCTTTTCTGTCATGCACTCCCTTGGGTCACGTCTGTGCTCTGGCTTGTGAGTTCTGAGAGCTGAACTGTGCTGCTAACTGACACACAAACACAAACACGGATGGTTTGAGTCATGTAGGAAGCTTATAGTGCATTCAAGTCATGCAGTGCATTGAAGACTGCTTTTTTTTAGTAGCTGGTAGTCTTTTCCCAAAAAAGGATGAATAATTGTAAAATGCATTGCACTTCCTAGCTGTAGACTTTGCTTCTCTGGCTCCCTTTTGAGCAAATATTTGGAAGCTCTGGTATGTGCCTGTGTCTTTATTAGAGCTGCAATTCTAAACTGCTGGAAGCAGTGAAATAGTACAAATTTATTCAGAACCACATACTGAGGAAGTTGTGCAAACTAGTGAAATTTTGCTCAGTAAGGTCATGATCTGTGCTTTGGCCATGTAGGAATCACAATTTTCTAAAAAAGTTATCAGTGAGAACTTTCAGGATTTGCAAACTGAGACCTGAAACATAGTGCTCTTGTGCAGTCTTAGAAGGAAAATAAGCCATGCTCATTTTCAATCTGGCGAAAATTTGGCAGTAATATTAGAACACTTGTCTCTATCAAAGCATTCAGAAACATTTTAAAGTAAACAAATCCAGCTAGCAGCAGACTAAAGTTGATCTAAAGTAAAAAGCAAAATCCAACAAAATCCTACAAAATATACTTAGTCCCTAGTTATTGTTAAATAATTCATTCTATCATTGCTAACTAATAATGGGTGCCAAAAGCCATATATGTAATGCCTTAGGTTTGCATACTGTATCTAGGTGGATTTGAATTTTCAAAATCTTTGGATTTGGTTTGTTTTATTCATGCTTCCTATATATACTCCTACTATACATGCATGTGTGCACTATATATATATATTTACTCATGTATGTGTGTATGTATATTATAGTGAGGGAAAATATTTAAGTAGAAGATTTATGGGTTTGTTTATCTCATCAACAGAGGACTAAATGGAAGAAGTTGTTGTGTTGGTTTTTTTTTTTTTCCCCCCTAGAATCCTAATGGGTTGGATCTAATTTTTATAAATTCCAAAGCTGATCCAGACATGCCAAAGCAGGGTTTGAGCTGATGAGAAGCTCCTCTTTAGATTCATGTTCACCCTGAGAGGTTTAGCAGTGGAGTTTCCAGAACTGCCAAAGCACTAAAGCACTTGAGAAGCAGGAGTCTTATTGAACTCAATGGGATTCATCAATACCCTACTAAGATGAGTGATATCTTACATCTGACTATTTCACAGACAACCTCTTGGAAAAACTGGAAGACTGACTTAAAAACTGATGCACTCCAGTAACTTTCCCTCCCACCAGGAATATGCTCCCAGTAGAGGGGCTTCCTGTCAGTGTCTGCCAAGGAGAACAGATAGGATCCAAAGGGCTGGTGTGAGAGGTGACTCCTTCAGCTCTATAGATGTAATTTGTTCTGCCTGAGAGCCAATTCTGAGGAAAGGAAAGGCATGTTATGGATTGGAAAATAGTTTGTTTTGGGAATAATGCCAGAAAGTGTGTATTAGACAATTATTGTTCAATATTCCTAGGGAGAGTAAGGATCCTAGAGTAAGGCAATGGCTTCTTCTCTAAGTATGTGAAAGCTAGAGGTGAAAATACAATTAAAGTGTCTCCTGCTAATTTATGAAATATGAAAATCTGTTTAAGAGTCTTGCTTAGACAAGAAGACTGATAGATCTCTAAGTGCTAGATGTATTTTTATTTAGAGGAGAAAAACCAGAAACTTCAGCAGTTAACTGACACAAATACCAGAGAGCCAGTGGGAAAGAGGAGGACAGAAGAGTAGAAGTATCTTGAACTGATCTTATCATGTGGGAAAACTTGAAAGTCTCAAAATGGGAAGGAAATGTTACCACAGGAAGGAGGAAGAAACTGGCTGGTGCAGCTTTGCAAAGCTGGCTGTGAGATGGTCATACTTCATGGCTTAGGTAGTGCATATTAGTCAGTTGTTTTACTTGGTTTTCCCTTCTCCCTTTATTAAAAGATTGTTGTTGCTATTGATTAAATTTTGCAATTGCAGATAATTATCTCACTGAGCACCAATCTTGTCATTTAAACTCCTGAGTGAGAGGCTAACCTTGGGTTTCGCTGGGAACCCCAATTCATATGGGGTCAATGACTTGCTGCTAAGTCTAACAGGGTGGCCAGCCTTATCTTGCCTGGTGTTCCTGGGCATAGCAGGCTCCTGAGGTAGGTGTACAGTGAGTGCTGAGGAGGCTGTGCCACAGGAACATGGCAAAGCTGGCAGTGGGGCAGCTACGTGCACCTCAGGGGGGCAGACAGGCAAAGACGCCGTCCCACCTGCCTTTGAAAATGCAGCTCTGGGAAGGACCGTGGATTCTGTTAGTTGCTCTCACTCTTGTGGAAAGTATTCTCCCTCACCAGTTGCGATGCTTCATCCTCAGAGACTTTCACCCCCTTATGTTTGCTAAGTAGTGGAGATATCTGAGAAACCTGAGCCATGCTGTGATCTGTTCCAGATTTCTGCTCTACAGCCTGGCAACCAGAAGTCGATGGAAATGAGAGATGCAAAGTTTTGCACCCATAAAACCAGCTTAAATTTTTTCTTGGAACATTGAGTTCTCTGCAAAGAAGGCATAAAAGTACTTGTGACAAGGTGAATGGACAGGACCCAGTTTGTCAGGAGTTAAAACTACCTCAGTCAGCTGGAGGCTTACCAGCCACTAGCTATTAGGATAGTCATTTCCCCTCAGGAAATACCTGCTGGTGTATCAAGGGTAATTGCCAGCAGTCAGCTGTATCCCCAGAGGGTGGGTATATAAAATCATCAGGAAAAGACTGAACTGTTCCTAGTAGGAGGCAACAGCAACTGTGACTGTGCGCGCGTGCATGTGTGTGCGTGCACGCGTGTCTGTGTGTGTGTTGTTTATCTTAATGAAGAATCTTAATGTAATGTAGGCTTTTGTTTCAGTTTTAACCCTGGTCGTGACTCATCTTTGGGTTTCTGCTGAAGCTTGAATTTTACAGACTTTTCTTATCTGAGGCCACCACTTGCAACACTGGCTGGTTTGTCGCAAGTATTCTCCAAACCAGAGTAGATAATTACAGCTTCCTGAATGGCTTGGTGTCACTATGTGGTTTTATTTCTAAAATACTTGAAATAGAATTCCTAAATGACCTTCACTTTGTTATGGTCTTGCCAATCTTTCCTCTCACAATGGGAGTAAAACCCCCTTGCTTTCCTGAGTCTTAGTTAAACTGTCTGTGAAGCAGGTAGATCGAGTAATGCCTAGTGGTTACCTTTAAAGTTCATTCTAAAATTTACAGCAGTATAAAGATGAAAAACAAGCCAAAATTTTAGAAGCACTTGTGCAGTCAGTTTAGAGATTTGCTCACTCTCCTGCCTAGGCAGAGGTGTCCCCGGAATATCGCATCCATCAGTGTTAGCCTGTCAATTAAACTACTCTTCGCCTCCATGCTTTCTGCAGTAATAAATTTCCCAGAAGTGCAAAAAAAGCCAGACACTCAAAATAGGTCATCCTACCTGATCCTTATCTCTTCATTTGGACATATCCCCACATAACCAGGCTTTTAGTCATGCTTCCTGGGCTTTTTCTCCTCTGTCCAAAAGCATCCTCCAGACAGCAAGTTGTTACTCGGCTGTAACCTCACATGGGGGCTCTCCCTGCCTCTCTGTCCTCTCTCTCTCCCTCTTCCTGCCTGACACCTGTTGCATGTGTGTTTGAGTAGGATCCACTGCCTCCTTGCCAGTGGAGTGAATTTGTCAAACATTGAAGTGAACTTCACTTGGTTGTGAAGTTAGGTGCCTCTGGGATGGAGTCAACACTTTGCATGCTCTCTGAAAGGAATAGTAAAACCTGTCATGATCAGGTTATGAGCTAACCACAGACTAACATGGTTTTTGAACTAGAATAAATGTCAAATATGTAATAAATTTAAGAGAGTTCATAAGCCATTTTCTAGTAAGTAACAATTAGGGAAAAAGGAATAAAATGATGAATAAACTATTCACAGTGCAGGTGTTTCACAAAAGTAGTTTCTCAGCAGAAACTGAAATAGGATTCAGGATCAGTATTTACTCTGGTCTTCCTTTCTTATGTTCACTTCCTGAGATGAGAGAAAATATCTCCTTTCAGACTGCTGTGGTTGTCTTAGGAATAGTGAAGCCTTCTCTGAATGCCTTCAGATACTCAGTTTATAATGAAATCTTAAACCTCTGAGTGTACATGGAAGTATGTCAGCTTCATTATTCTAATTTCCAGAACTCAGCAAACCATGAAGCTGAATTCAGAAAGAGTTCTTGGTTATAAAGTTAAAACCAGCAAACTAGAAGTAGCAAGCCCCCTTCCCAAAACCATGGGGAAGGAAATACCTTAATATCCAAACTGTTCAGATGATGCTAGTTTTTCCTTTGCTTAGTATACTCTTCCTGGAACACTTTGTAGGATGATCAGAAGAGTTTTGAGGAAGGCACATGATTTGATTGCCTGGTTAATTTCCAAAACACTGTGTTGAAACTCTTAGTTCATTGCCTTGTTGCCCTTTGTAAGTGGATGGGATCTATTGATGGGAAGAGATGAATTCTCTCTACAACAGTGCAAACCTTTGTGAAAATGGATCCCCTTATAAATGGCCCAATCCTCTCCCTGAAAAACAGACGCCAGAAGCGGTTGTGGGACATTATGTTTCAGTTCTAGAGACTTCCAGTTCTAAGAATAAAGTAAAGGAGTCATTATTTATCTAAACAAGGCCTTTATGCTATGGTTCAGTGGCTGCTGGACAGCCGTGTGATCTGTCTTGTGTAATGCCCTCACCCCCTCCTCTCCCCGCTTGGAAAAGAGAAAAAAGGACTTGTACTGGCTCAGAACATACTTACACATCTCACTGTCTATTGTGCTCGGTCGCTCTGTCTATTATGGTCCATTAGATAAACATGGTGCTGAGCAGCCTCTCAGCTGCCGATACGCACAGCAGCGCTGATAACATGCTCTATGTTTAGAAGGGAATCAGTGCGTCACAGACTATGTGGGATATGTTTACACATACGTGGTGTGTGCTTTCTCCTCAACAACGGAGAGCTTCCATCACAAAGCCCCTCTCTCTGAGGAAACAGGCGGGTTTTGAAACCATAGGCTTTTATCTTTTGTGATGGATTTTGTCATGCTGCTTCTCAAAATATCGCCTTGTATTTCTGTGTCTGAGGGTAAATGAAGTGAGATACAGATTCCTGATCTTTCCCTTCTCCTGTAGGAAGCTGCATTTTAAATACAGAAGGAAGGAGGCAGCTGGCTAAACGCGTGCTTTCTGTGTGTTACCGAGTCTGTCAAAGTTTCTGTGTATATGAGGCAGCTGACTCCTCTCAGGAAACAAGTGGTCAAACTAGTTACATTTTATGAAAGAATCTGATCATATTTTTTCAAAAGTGACTTAGGCACTTCAGAGCCAAGGTCTCTTTATTTGATAATGGGGCTGGGGCTTATCTATTCAGGGAGGCAATACAGCTTTGCTGTGTTTGGTGTTGACCTCCCAATACGTACACAGCCCAACACAAAAGCTCCTCTTGTACTTCTGAAAATGTCACCCAAAGCACACAGTGCTCTGGAAACCACGTTTTGTATAGGGCTAGTCCAGGATCAGTGAGCACAAACTTGCAAAGAGCAGACAGACTAGGGAGGGCTTGCCAGTGTGAGAGGGCAAGTAATCCGGAGCTACTTGCTCCTTCATTATGTAGTGCAACAAACTGAGCCCCGAGACTGTCTCAATTGTGAGAAGTTAGGTGTTCTCATTTTGCACGTGGGAGAGGATGTGGATTTTTATCTGGGCCCAAATTAATGGGTATTGCAACAAAACAGGAGCTCAGCATCCCCATTTACTGGCCAAAGTTTTATTGAGCGCATGTTATGATCAGACAGACCACTGCTGCAGAATAACAGTGACCAACCTGAGGGGACCATGGCACGTTTCCTGCTATGTGCTACATCAGCTGGGCACAGGATGCATGTCAGCAGTGTAAAAATTCGGTTGACTCCTCTGAGGCTTCTTGAGCGATGACCAGGTTCCGGTGTGTGGTAAAGCCCCAATACAAGGTAATAAAAAAATGTGTCCGTTAAAACATACCTTACATAGTATCCAAGTACTTGTTCTAAAACACTCAGATTGCAGACTTCTATACTATACTACGCAGCAAAAAATGCTTAGAATGTGATGGTTCATTACAACAGAATGAGTCCAGTGAATCGTTCATTCTTAATACATTTTTTGCTCCATAATTGTGGTGTTATTAACAGAACAATTCAGCAAAACCTTTAAAATTTTCAAAGTTGTTCCCATGGAAAAGATCTCAATTTTTCTTTCAAGATTTTCTTGGCAACCCATGATTACAATATTTTTAATTAGCATTCTAATGTAAGATGTACTAGTTACAATATTTTGGTTTTCAAAGTATTGGTAAACAAGACAACCCACATAATGTTTTTAATCTCTCCTTTATGATTAGAATCACAAGAATTACACAAGAATTTATTGAAATGGAAAAATGTTGGCAATGCCAATAATTTCTCATTAGCATTTTAGCCTATATTTAGCATTTTAAAATGGATACTTTTTAATTTGATAATATTCAAAGTTTATAATGTTCTCAGATTTGTGGACTACCTATTTTACTTTTCCTTTTTCCCCACTGAATCCTTTTGATACCTGGAAAAGCTTTTATGCTTATAAACAGATTCTGTTTCCACAGCTTCACTACTTCTTGAAGAGTGCTAAAGTTAGCTTCTTTACCTGAATTGTCCTACTGCAAGATTCCTTTTGTAGTGTCATGAGGAACCATATTAATAGCATGCCTTAATTTCCAGTAAAAATTTTGGTCATGATTGCAGACATCAAAAATCGGTGTTTTAACTTGGTCTTATTTCCTGATATTCATACTTTTTCTTTTCCCTTCATCTACTCTGCTTTCAGTGTCAAAGTATGCCATATTTTTCTCTCGTGAAAGATTAATTCAAACTCAATAAAAATAAGAAAACATGATACAAATACCTACACAGTGAAGTTCAGTCCATGATTGGAATGGTGCAGCATTTACGTAGAAGTCCCAAAGAATGCAGAGTGTATTTTGGATATTTTTGTCTATCAGAAAAGTTCTGGTAATTTCCATTACTGTATTAGATGTCTTTGTTTGGACATTTGCATAAGTGAGTGAAGTTGAGCATGAAAGTGAAATCTTTTATTTATTAAAAAAACTCTATCTATACCTACATCCAATCTGTTTTACTTACATATTCATTTTACTACATAACTGCTTACAGTGAATTTGACTTATAACTTATTTTTATATCAATGTCTGGGTTTTTTTTATACACAATATTTTTTTTAATATACAATTATATCAGTCACAGTGCAGGTATGTGAGTTAGGTGCCGCTCTGAGCAGAACCCTAATAAGAGAAATGAGAGCCAGATGTTTCTGGCAATTCCTGGTGCTCATCTCACCTTGTCTCAGGTAGTAGACATCAACTGCTGCAGCAGCACAGAGAGACTCTGCCAGGTCTGCTCTTTTCCCTTCTTGCAAATGTCATATAGTGGAGAGTTTGAGACAGAATCGTAGAAAGGAGAAAAGAATGAGGAAGGGAGAGAAAATGTGAGAAAAGAGGATATTCTAGCCTAAGAACTAAAATCTTACTTGGCCTTGCTTTTAATATAGTCCATATAGAGCTTACATTCATTCTGGTCAGTTTGGGCACGCTGTTCAAGCTAGAAGGACCTGCTTCCAGATTCCATCAAGTCATCAAAATATCTCCAACTGGGTACTTCTTTCACTCTTATTCTCTGATTTACATTTAGTTAGATGCTTCTGATGGTGTTTGTTAAAGCAGGAGTTGTTTTAGGTAGAACTCTCTTCTCAAGGGCAATTAGCATCAGTTGTCCTCTTCTAACTCTGGCTTCTTCATCTGGCCTCCTGCAATGGTTACGAAGTTTAGACAGGGAAGAAAGCAGTCACACATGAGAAATAACTCAAGTGTAATCCTCAGTGAAAATCTAGTTTTATGGAATGCCTATTCTCCTTGCATGCCTCTCTGGCAACAGTATATCACTAGGTAGTAGCAGCATACAGGAAGGCTAAACTGAGTCATTCACGCCCTGGAGAAATGCTGTCCTGACAGAAGCAAGCAATCTAAAGTGCTAGTGTACCTATGCAATCAAATAGTATAAATCTTGTTTCTCTGCAGTAATTTGAGTGAAGAAGTGTTGAACTCTATATGCAAATACATTCAGAGTATACGATTCTGTTTAGATAGAGGTAGTCAGTAAAACATTATCTTATTTCTGGTTTAGACATCAAAGCAAGATTTCTTCTGATCATTAGGCAGTGGCAGCTATTGCAATGATTTCTAATTTGGTTATATTTTCACATGATAACACCTCCTGCTTTCATAAAGCACATTTTCTTTAGAGCCGTCCAAAATTAGCATTGCTCATTAAAATAAAATGAGGATAGAGAGGGTGGTACAGTGACGGGGTGGAGCAGTGGCAAAATACAAGCCAAGAGAAATTATAAAATATCTTCTACTCTTCAAGTTTATGAAATATTACATTGACATTTCAGTTCCCAGCATCCCACCCAGTTCCCACCTTCCTACACTCATATGGGCACACACAACCTTCATACCCTTTTCCTTGACCATGTCAAATGAAGATCAGGAACAGAAGGAAACTTCTGTTTCATTCTGCAAAGTCTACATGACCACCATGGAAAGCTGACCAGAACTAGTATAGGATTATCTGCAAAGGTCAGTAGTAACACCAGGAACATGAAAAGCCTGGTCTATTTCAGTGATAAGTGCAGTATGCTGTTGATTAAATATATATGTAAAATGATAAATTGTTTTGATGATAACTCTAGCTACAGCTGTTAGAGCTCTGGGTGGCTCTGTCGATCTCCTGAGTCTTTTTCCTGGTATAAGCTGCTCCTGTGTGACAGTGGAGGCCAAGCGTTTGATGATGGTGACTCTTCTCAATATTGTTGCTTTCATGCCCTTTAAAAACAGAGTTTTGTACAAGTATCTGCAATTGGATAGGGAGAGAGAATGTTGGAGATATTTGGGAGAAAAATGCTGTTTATTAATAACAGCCATTGAAATGCATTCTTCAGACAAAATAAAAAATCAGAATCTCAAGTGCATAGATTAATCTTCTGTGCATTTCCTACTAGGTGAATAGCACCATCTTGACTGCAGTGAACAGCTGTGTACTCTGGTGTGGAGCAATCTCTTGTTCAAATTAAAAATTTGAGGATTTGGCCTCAGGGGAGTTTTTCTTGACTGAGGACTTTGAGATCTGATTAACAAAGGCCAACCATTAGTCAATAAATTGTCATCTTTCATCAAATAATGTGTTTGATAAATCAGTTAGTCTGGTATTAAATCAACTTTTTTAGGCTGCTCATAAAATGTGACACTTGTTACAGAAAACGTTTGTCAAACGAACATAGTTGATAAATTTCTGCAACATCCACTCATATCTGGCTTACAGGTTTACCTTACAAAGCTCCTTCCATTACTTACAGTCCTGTCTTCCTCCTCCATGGTCCCCTCCTCTCCCCCTCAGTGCAGCAAGAGGAATAAATATTTTCCTTGTCATCACTTCAGTGTTTCTTCACAAAATTTTGGAAGAAGAGGAAATAAGAAGCAAGGGCAAAGATCAGAACTTTTTATCTTTCATTGCAGTACTTCCTTCTAAAACCACCACGATTTTAAACAGAAGTTTATTTATGACTTCAAGAACCATTGGAGGTGCTGGTGGAAATGGAGAGTCAATTTAACTCTATTACAAATTTGTAGTCACTGTAGTTATATGGTAGAGTATTGCGATTTGATCAAATGTCTGGGATAGGTTTACTATAAGCAAGAGACTCAGGAAAATTAGCACATCTGATCTGCCTGTGGGGACGGGTCAGGCAAAGTATGGGTTGTAGGACACCAGCTGTGAAAAGGACCCTGACAGAGTCTAAGGAAAGAAATTCAGAGTTGCAAAACAGAGCTCTGTTTCCTGAGGGCTGATTCTGCTGAAGAGCTCTGAAATATTCCCTGTAACTTCAGGAGGCAGAATTTTGACAGAAGATGTTCTCCGTGGATGTCCATGTGTGTGGAGGTGGTGATGTGGGGGAGGTGGAAGTCTTCCCAGTGGAGTTTTGTGAGTTCATTGTTCCTACATGCTGTGCAAAAAACCTGAAAGTCCCTACTTCTTAGAGTCTTCCATCACAGAATTGACACATTTGTCGTCACTGTGTAGCTTTGTCTTATAGACCACATGGAAAGGAGACCTTGACCTGTCCACTAGGAATCCTGATTTTGGTGGGAGTAGAAATTGTCAGTGGTATTTTATCCAAAGTTTTTGTCTACAGGGTCACAGCTGACTCCTCAGACAGGCTGTCTGACACCAGCCATTTCTGCTGGAATCTGAGGTAAGCAGAAGTTGGTGTGTATCCAAACCAAGAAAGACACAGGGCCACTCTGTGTGCAGTGTGGCTGCAGTCACACCCAGGCACTCAGGCTCAGTGAGCGGTACGGTTTCCTTTGGTGGTATAGGTGTACACCCACATTAGCTTCTGGAGAATATCTTTAAAATGTAATAAAGAAATCTGCTTTCTTCAAGTGCCTGTGTCCTTAGAAAAGGATCTTCATTAGGAAGAAGAAATATGATCTTATACTGGCTTACATATTTAGCCCAGCTTCCTGAGTAAATTAGCTTATCAAATCATGTTGTCTGCTCCGTCTGTCACTTTCCCTTTAGCTTCCTCCCAACAGCCCACACCTTTCATGCCCAGTAGGTGTGAAACCCATTCATCAGCTTAGGAAATATTGGTAGCAGAAGGATAAAAAGTATCATCCTGGATAGATGGCATGAAATGGCTAGGTGGAAGCCATAATGAATGTTCTGGAGAGAAAGCCTGCTAGGATTCAGTCCGTCACCCATTCTGAGAGGGGGCATCGAAGTGGCCAGTCAATGTATGTGTACTGGCTGGCTGAGCAGTGCAGCACAGCTCTGAGCCAGACAAGCTGCATAATGCTTTGTGTGTGGCAGGAGAAATGAGGAGAGCTGTATGTGAAAGATTATTTTTCTGGGAAATGGAAGGCACCAGAATTATTAAAAGAGAGAATTAGAGTCACACAGACTTCAAGCCTCATTATGAAAAGAACAACATGTTTTTAAAGAAGCAAAAAATTGTGTGTTGTGCATCATCCTGTTTATCGTTGCTGCTGTTGTGCGCAGCCCTCCCACAGGAATGGCTACTTGCAGGATATATTTAGATTACAGGGATCAGATTCCACTACACCACTCTGCAGTACAGGTCAAAACTGTCCTGCTTGTTTCCATTTTCAGCAGAAATGTTAAACATTTCGGATGTGAATGCATAAATTCCTTTTTTTTAACTGAGGATATAAACAGTAATATCTCTTCCCAAGAACTTTATTTTTGTACGCATAAAACTAATTGCCCTCTAATTCAGTGTTACAGGAACTGACTTTTTTCATGGGATCAAAGCCATGCAGCCCTATGTAATGGTGACTGGAATATCTCTGTACTGTCAATATTAACTCCAGCCTTGACTTCAGATGCCTCCCACCATTAAATAATCTTACGTGGTTTACAAATTCTGCTAGTCTAATTGGGTTTTCAGATGGAAAAATTTGTAAGAGTGTACAGAGCTTGCCCAGTAATTAGCTTTGCTCAACAGAGTGTCGGGACAAACCTCACTGCAAGTTTTGACCATCAGGCATTATCAGAGATTTACTGTGGTAATGAATCTTCCTTCAAAAGCAGAAAGTGAGTTGCCTGTGGTAGTCAACTCCCACAACTGGCTTTTAAAATTCTGGGGGATATGTCTGTAGTTGACTAACATTTTCCTATAGTCTCTTAGGGAGACTCTAAAGATAAAATTTCTGTGACTTCTTCTTCGGGTTTTAAGGGAACTATACTGAAAATGGTTGGAAGGACAACTGGCTGGTCTGAGGAGCTCATCAGGAACAAATGTTGCTGACAGAACACAGTGTCTTGGAGCAGGAGGGTCGCTGAGGAGTGGTTCACCTCCCAGGCCTCATCTCAGATGTGTAAGCATCAGAAATCCCCAACTAAGCATGTGTGTAGGACACTGGCAATCTAGACTGCACAGAAGATGTCAAGCAGCATGGTCTGGTCTGATGATTGCTGCAAAACAATTAACGCACATGTAACTGGCGTGGCAAAGACTCTGCTGCATGCAGTGACAGGCTTCTGGAGGCACTTGTAGCTTCTTGTTCACATTGCACATAGGCAATGAGGATGTGGGATGGTTCTTAAAGCTGCCATTGGTCTCCTGCAACTTGCTGACTTTGCTGGTTAGATGAGGGACATCTTCCTGCTAACTCCCTTGGGGCATTTCTGAGCTCTGGATTGTGACCAGAACTATTGCTACTGGAGGCACTGCAGTTAGAGATGAGGGCAAATCTATCATGCAGCAGGGACTCCCAGTGGTCTTGGACAGTCTTGAGAAGGGGGCAGTACTTAAAGACCAGTGGTAGCGAACTGTGGGCTTTGGGTTGAATTTTTTTCAAAGGCAGCTCATGTATAGCAGCTCCACTGTGAAATGGGCTGGAATTCCTAGGCCAGTCACCTACACCAACACCTGCATCCAGAGGGTCACTTGGATTAGCAGAACATCACCTAGCCAACTGTTAAGCAGGCAGTGGTGAAAAAGAGCTGGAGCTCCATTTTCTTTTTGCCTGGATTAGCTAGTTCTCTTTGCTCCCACAGTCTTGTCTAGAGGATTTTATACACCCTGAACCTGTGCAATAAGTGGCATTAATTTTATTTTAACTGAGGCAACCTAAAACCTAGCCATCTAGTCTGATATTCTGCAGTCGATGAAAAAGCATCTGACTCACATCCAGCATCTGACTCACCTTGTGTGTCTTAGGCACCTGTCCTCAGACACACAGGATTACGTGTGTGTTACCTGTTATCTCTACCATCTGAATCCAGCTGAAATTAGAAAATAGTGTAAATCTAACTGAAGCCAATGAGTGTAAAATAACTGAAAATGTTGGTGATGCTCTCTGCCATGGCTTGTGCTAGTGTCTTTAGTGGCTGTGATGAGACATAGTGATGAAACTTATTTTCTCCATGATCGATAGAAGTCTAGCCAAATACAGAATGATACTGCTATCGTGCGTGGTGACTGAGGCGAATGCTGAAATCTTGGTCAGGAAAAGCAACCCACACAGGATCAAGAAAGAGACTTCATATATTGAGTACCATCTGGTGGATGCTGTATCAGTGTTCTGAACTACAGTTCAGTCTTATACCACATTTCTGAGATGTAACATATGATTGGTAATTATTCAGGAGGGGAAATGTTAATACAGGCTGGCCTTACTTCACCAAATGCTTTCCTGTCTATAATGAACTGTCACTGAGACTTTTGTACATGTGTAGATGTCCTCAGAGGTTTCTAAAAAAATCCTGTCTTTTTGTTCCAGCCCGGTCAAGTGTGGAGACTGTGTGTGGAATGAGTATGACTCCAGTTGGGATGGCTCCCAGACCTAAAGTGTAGGATCTTTTTGTTGAAAACCCTTAGTGTGAGGTAGGCTTAGACAAATAGAATGGGGCTGGTGCAGGTGGGTGACTGTCAGCACCGAACAGTCAGCTCTTTGGCCAAGAATCCAGGGCTTAACTGCATCCCCAGAAAATTCCTCTCCAAATGACCAGAAAAAAGGGCTACATTTTCTAGTCTGTGACAAGCTGATCAATCGCTTGGTTCCGGTTAATGGGTAATGGCAAAGTTCCACTCTCTGGATAGCCCTGTCATGGTTTTTTTGCGACATCTCCCTTCATTGGATGAAACGAACTAATATTAGAGGGCATCCTCAGGTGCTCTGGAGTGCTTCCTGCTAAAGGTATGCCAATCTTGCAGCACCAGATTGTCTATTCTTTGTCTTTGTTCATAGTCTCTTGTGGAACCCAGTCTTGGCCTGTCTTGTTCCAGGTTGCTTTGGAGCCCACACTGAAGCATCTGCGTGGAAGAGAATGGCAGAAAATTTCCTATTGTGCACTGCCAGGGTTCTGGTCAAGCCAACAGCTCTGGTTTGAATACCAAAAGATAGACCTTCAGGAAGCAAAGCCACCAAACAGACAAAAGCAAAGTCATGAAATGGACAAACTCAGACATTGTTTATGCCAACTGCTGGGTGCCAGGGGCTGGCTTAGAGCTGGCACAGAGTCCATGATCAAGAAAGGTTCAACCACAATGAGAAACAAAAATGGAAATACAGCATAAAGCGAAGTTCTGAGATCATGTTTAGAGAAGGCTGGTGACATGCAGAGTACTCTGAAAATAAAGAGCAAGAATGGCAGGACTAGACCAAATGTGGAAGTCCGGAGAAACTCTTTCACGGACCAGATGTTCATGAATCAACATATTGGTATAGAAGCAGCCTGTCAGAAAAAAATGGGTAAATTTTTTGCAAGCCTATGAGTTTCAGCCAGAGCTGGACTGCGTGTTGCATTGCTAAACCATTAAGTTGGAGAACTCAAGACAGATTTATGGTGCCATCAAACCAGAGCCATAGTTTTACTAAATACTCTGTCTTTTTAATGGTACTTAAGGGCTTTACTGCATTTGGGCATTTTTACTGTGTTTAGACATGATTTTAACAACTGAGTTAGCTCTCATGATGCTGCCAATTTCTGTCAATGTGGAGAAATATAAGTATTTTTTCAGCACCATAACCTAGTAGACAGGGTTATATTTTTGTCTTGCAGGGTTTGAGAATGACTAGAGACCATTATGCTGAACACAGCTTCTCCCTATATTTGCTGACATCCAGTTCATATGGCGTTAACTAACACCATTTGTTAAGAATTTTCCTTAAACAAGCTAAAAAACTTCTAATGGAGCAGACCTTTAGAGATTTGTTCCAGCCTTGCGTGACTCCCCTGGAGATTGTGAGCTGGGAGGAAGTGACAAAAAGAAAAAAAGAAAATGTAGATCCAACCTAAAGTCAAAACTGTTGCTTCATGCTGAGAAAAAATGACCAACTGTTCTATTTCTTTTAAAATAGTTGAACTTGTTTGAAAAGTAATAATGTGGCTTACTTGACTTTTAAAGCACAAGATCATTTCAATTTTAAAGGACAAACCCAAAATCTAAAATTTATGAAAGGGAGAGAGAAAATTTAGCTGCTACTCCACAGCTTCCATGTTCACGCAGGAGTGATATCCCCTGCAGGAGGCTGACTCAACTTTTTTATGACCCATCAATGATTTATTAGAAATCCTGATGTTGTTCCCCAAGCAACAAACATATTTCATTAGGCAGCACGAGATGGCATAATGGACTATCTGTTGTGTTATTCTCCCTTTTATCACATTCTCTCTTCCCAAAATACAGTTATCATTATGCAGCATTGGGTAGGGATGTGAGTTCTGGAAGCCAAAAAGTCCAAGGGATATTATTTGGCATGGTAGCATAATACTAGGTTTTGCTAAAATCAGGTGTGAAGAAGCATACCTTAGCTACTTTAAATAGGGCAGAAACACCCTAAATTTATCCTAAAAAAGGATAGTACAAGGTTACTATTTATTATTAGTCACAGCTGATTATTTCAGAGATAGCTTTGGCTTTATTCAGCGGTAAATCTGCTGTCACCAGCTATGCACTGTGGCCACTCTCCCTGCCAGCAGTCAGCTTTGGGCAGAGGATCAACTGAATACCTTAAATTCTCTGTTGAACCTTGGCATTATTATGGAAGAAGTCCACAGCCAACTCGTGGGTCCCTGGTATGGCTCCAGCAACTTAACAGATGGATCACTAGCAAGCCTCTTCTCAATTTCTCTGTTAAATATTCATGGAGCCAGCATGTGCATGGGCCCAAGCGTGCCCCTGGAGGTGCCAGCAAGGGTCTCTGATCTGGGGAGGATGTCAAATTGGCTAGTGGAAGTCTGAGGGCAGAAATGTTTTCCACAAGGATCCATCCTTCAGTGCAGAACATGGAGTGACAGCCATATGTGCAACTGTGCTGGTGAGTGTGTCTGCAGTGCATGCTTATACAAGCTATTAATAGGCCAGTGGCATACCGAATGCTAATGTGAGGAAACAGGGAGTGAAAGACAATGAAGAAATGCCTTGGACTAAGTTGAAGCATCAACCAAAGTAAAGTCTTCCTGTTAACTTGCAGTGAAGGTGAAGGAAGAAAAATTAAGCTGCATTCCCCACTCACCTTTAGGATATGCCACTCTTATTTTACGAATGTGCTTCTGAAAAAATTGCTAAATGCAAGTTCATAAAGCCCTGGGGATTGTTTTGTGTTTTTAGATCCCAGCCAGAGATAAATAATGTTTTATTTGCTATTATTTAATAACAGTCAAATATGCTTCTGGCATATCAGGGTCCATATATGAGTTGGGCTAGGGTTTTGGGCAGTACCGCATACCAATATCTAAAATTATATATATATTTTTTTTAAAGTCTGCTATATCTACAAAGCCTTAGGAGTGCTCTTTTAAATCTGCCTGTGGTGGAAAGGAGGTTGCAGTTTTCTTACTTTGACAAATTTCTGTTTCTCCTGCTTTACCAGAAAGAGTGTTTATCATTATGTCTCATTAAAAATGTTGCAGAGAAGTAATTTGTGGTTATTCCAATGGAGTGTACAGCACACAGTATGGAGAACTAAAAAAAAAAAAGGCCTGGGAAGGAACATACTTATTCCCTCTTGAAAGATTTGTGTCCAGTCCTTAAAAATTACACAATTCTGACAAGCTACTATATAACCAGAATTCCTAATATAATAAATTTGAAAAAAATTTGAAATATTTGAAGTCAGTTCAATGCAAGCCTATTTGTAACAAGATATTACAGAAGATATGTAATATGCATACGTTCTAATGAAGAAACAAACATTTCTGTGTATGCCAGTGTTAATTGTAAGTACAATATGCATTAACATTGAGGTGGGATACTTGGAAAAGGTTGTATTGCAGCCTCTTTGCTCCTTTTACACAACAGTGTAAAACTTTCAATGCTTCTTAACTAAGTCTAGTAAAGTATGACAACAGAATTTCATCTAGAAAAGGGAGAATAGAGAGTATCACCCAAAGGTGCCTGTATAATATCAGGAGATAAAAGTAGACTTTTGTAAATGAATATGCTTGAAAAAGTAAATGCCCATGTACCTTAAAACCAAGATTATTTCTGCTGTGTTTACAATCAGCTGGATGGGGGAAGGAGAAATAGGAAAGTACATATAATGGAAAATTTTGTTCTTTTAACTTCAACAAAAAATTGTTCCCTGTAGTTGATTATTCAGACCTTCCATGAAATTCCTTGGTAGAGAGAAATAGTGAACAAAAAAACTGATTTCGAGCATAGCCAGAACACTGGCATTCATTTCTGGAATTCCTATTCAAGGCTGGCTAAATGGTTTCAAAGCTTCTAAGCAGTTAACGAGTGATTTGACTTGCTGGAGTGTACAACAACTATTTTGTGTATTTGACCCACTGTGTTCAAGATGAACAGCTTTTATTGGTGATTCTGTGTGTGACCATGATGACTTCAGTTAATTATTTATATTTCACCACGTCTATTAGAAAAAATGAGTAATAGTTCTTGCCTGCAAGTTGATTCATTCAAGCATTGAATCATAAAAGCATGGATTACTGACTAATTACTGATTAACTGTATCAACACCTTCAGTCAGAATATCCCCTCTAAGAGTACAAAGAACATATTAATCAAGAACATATTGTCATATGCTTTTGGGGAGTAATTTAGAAATTATTCTATTCCTTGAATACTAGCTATTGAAAAACTGTTTTTCAGAAATGTTGGGCACCTAATTTGAAACTTTTTAGAGTGTAATATTGCTTAGCTCTTGAAATCTCATGGCTCATTTATTACACAAATGGAGTGAATAGAATAGGTCACTTCTTTGTGAAAATTAATCCAGTAAGTGAAAATTTTGTTTTGTTCTGGAATATATTTTTGCTTGCTGGGCTTTTAAATTAATCACCTATTTCTTAAGAAAGAAACCTTTAGCAACAACTATCATCAGCCTTCTACCAGTGTTGGAAAATTTCAGTTAAAGCTGATAAGGAAACAATTGTCATGTTCTAGTAAAACATTAAAGAACTTGAAACGTGTCATCTAGCTAATAATGAAGTTTTTCATTTTTGATGACTGTTACAAATAAAACCAAAAAATTTCAAAATAGGAAGTACATTGTAACTGGAGTTGTTTTCTTTTTGTAAATGTTGAAAAATAATGTTGATATCTTCAGAAAAATGTCAACATTTTTTCCATGTAAAAAATGTATAAAACCTGATCTGTTCCTGGGAACAACTTTGGCTTTTGGCATTCTGTTTCCAGTAGGAAGCAAGTTATGAAAAAACTCTCAATTTTTAGTTTTAGTAGTATTTTATTAGTATTTATTTCACAGTTGTTCTGTTTGTTAGATAAGCGAGAAGTGAATTTCACAAACATGACTGTTAATCATAGTGAGTTAAAATAATCAACTGAAAGTTCTCATTTCCACTTTGATACCAAAATAGCCTATCTTGTGACATTTTGACACATCTCTTTAAAACCCTCCGCTAAATCAGGATTATAAGAAATAAATATGTGAAAACAGAGAACAGAGGAAAAATAATATTTTTAAGTATCTGAGAAGGCTTGAGTTACCTTATTATTCTCATCAACGTTTATGGTTAATTCTTCAGTAGGGTGGACTTTGGAGTCACATTCCCTGGTTATTGGCTTGGTGCTACCACAGAACTTTTTGGTCTGTCTACAGTAGGTCATACAAATGCACACACACAGAGCTATTTAAGACAGAAAGAGAGGAGTGAAATAGTGCAATAGTAAGAAACCAGTGTACTTACACACTGCAACAGAATGGGTTGCTATCATCTGTTCTTCCTGATGAAAGTCAGTCACTTATAACACAGAGCTTTATTATGGATATTTGGGAATTGTGTGGTGAGTGCATGCTCCAGTGTGTCCCATTGGGTCCTATTCTTCTCATCATCCAGATGTGTGGCCAGCACTGTACCATGTTAGGCTCCTAAGGCCACCAAACTCAGGTTTCACTCTCAAAGGAAACAATGATACAATGGAGAACTGAATATAGCGTAATTAGGTCTCGTTCCAGCAGGGATCTTGGCCAGAGAAGTAACTTGGACTTGTGCAGCTGAGAAGCATTCCCAGGTCCCTGACCTTTAGATGACAATGTTCATAAAAGAACCATCTAGATCCTTAATGAAATCCGTAAATTACTTTTAAGGAAACCACTTAAAATTTGAGTCAAGAAGGAACACATATGTCCAAGCACAAAAGGAGCGCTATAGGTTTTCTTTCCTGCATTCATTTATGCCTTGCGAAATTGTTTTCTGCACTGCTGTGATATAGTTCCTTCCATTATTCTCTCAAAGGAATTATAGTCTCATATTTTTTCCCCCTTTGGTGTGTTTGGCTTCCTGCTTTTATCTAATGCTTACAGCTCAGGGGAATCATCAGACCTGGCTGAGATTTGTATCTTTTCAGAGAGCTCATCAATAGTTTACATAATGCCGTGGCAGGGCCAGGGTTCACACAGCTGGAGAGGTACTCGGCAACAGTCCCATGTTAAGCAGAAAAAGCCTTATTGAGAATCTCAACTTTGTTTAAAGAGGTTTTTTCTTCTGAAGAAGCCAAAACAACACAAAAGCAGTGTGTGCAGGTTTGCTGGCAGCTGGTGTGCTGTGACTGATGATGCTTGTGTTAATTATGCTCTCACTATTACCATGTGATCCACCCATCTGCTTTTTGAAGCCAGCTGTTTTCCTTTATCTTCCTGTTGAACTACCAGTTATTCAGGGCAGTGACCATCTTTATGTGGTGAGCAAGGAGAGAAGCGAGAGCAGTGAAACTCTGATGTGGGGGTCGCACTGTCACGACTCAAATAATCAAAGTAAAAAGCTAGTAAAATACAGGTTTGGCCACATTATCTTTTCCAGGTTTTATGTCTTTAAATATTAATTAGGACTGGACCAAGAATTATTGAGAAGATTAAATTGTTAAGTTCTGCCCTTCCTGGAATTCACAAGATGTCCCTAACCATCACCAAATAACGCAAGTTTCAATAAAAAATGTCTTCCATGCAAGTAATATAAATTTGTTTTACTCAATTAACGTACATCTCTCTAATTTGTGACTGGTTGCTTAAGTTGTGCAGTATTCTTGCTGCCCTGTACAGAGTAAGCCATACCATTTGTCCTAGAAAAGCCATACCTTTTAGTCTTTTGTTATATGAGAACACTGGCATTCATATGGAGAGCAGCCATTCTCCAGGCAGTCATGCACATGCCAAAATAAACAAACAAATGAATAAATAAATGAAGAAATGAATCCTGTTCCTGTAAAATAACAGAAAAGGTTAAAACAAACAACTGCTCAGAACTAAAAAAAAAAAAGTGAACTGTTGCTTTGCAGTGTTTGTCTAGTTCTTGACTAGACAGCCAGGGATATATATATATAAACACCCTAAACACAACAGCGTAAGCAAAGCTGTTATTATAATTTGGTATTATAATTCCAGAACTCCTGTTGTGGCCTTTAGCGAATATAACCTTCTTCTCTCCCTTGGAAGAACACCTTCCTGTTCCACCTTGCCATTAATGGTTCTGTGTGTCTTTTCTTGCTCTCATAAAATACTTTCCTCTAACAAGCAAAAAATCCCAACCCACCATGGGAAAAAAAAATCAGTTAACAATATTTCTCAAAGATCTTACCCAGGTACAAAGGAAAAACTACACATTATTTAGAATTATGTTAGTGTTGCCTGTGGAAATTTTAGTAATATTATTATTGTTCAGATTAACTTTCCTCATTTCACTGATCTCTGTGAATGACACTGCAGAGCCTACTTTTCTCTGAACATCCTTTGATCAAATTGGTTAAAACAAAGTAGAATTTAGAGAGGAATAAACTTGCATATCAGAGACTGGGAATTTCTGCAGGATAGACTTGTTCACATTGCACAAACATGTAGGCCTTTCCTTTTATTATATGTGCAAAGTAAAACTGGTGTGAACATATAAGATGTGTTGATAAAAAGGCACGTCAGAAACAAAAATTTAAATTTATCAAGGCTTTTATTGTAATTGAGAAGTATCAGAGAAACTTGAGGTTTTCCATGCTTTTCTTGAAATTCCATGGCATATTCACAAATCTGACACAAATGCTGTAATTCCTAGTTGAGTCAGTTTTTTTTTAATCTTTTGTGAAGTAGTCTGTGCTAGCAAAACAACTTTTGTATTTGGAAAGATCTTGAGTACACAATTTAAATCAGAATTTTGGAAATACAAAACAACTTAAAGTAGAACAAAGTATAACCAATATAATGTAAACCTTCAGAATTTTTGTAATTGTATGAAAAATATCTGCCAGTCTGATATTGCTATATAATGGTAAAATTTATTTTTCAGCATAAGGAAAATCTTATGCCACTGATCTACTGCAGTCTGGATTTAAAACTGAGAAGGACGATATATGCAAGGTATGAAATAATTCTCAAGGGTAAACTGGAGTGCCTTATTTGAAGATTTGCCTGCTATTTCTTTAACTTACTGCATTTGAGTGGCTATTGGAGAGGTTTAAGAAGAGTGACTTCCCTTTTTAGCAGTGGGTTACAAATAACTTCAACATGGCAGCTGAAATAAAGGTGACAATTCTTCCTGTCATCCTAGTCCTAATGCATCTAGCTCTGGTACTTTTTGTAGCCCAGATTTTGATCTTAAACTTTACTCTGAATTTTTCCAGATCTTGATTTTTCATAATCTGAACCAATGGAAGAGATTTTCCTTGTTTTATTTTTCATGTGTTTTCTTTAAATCTTCAGCCTCTTGTTTTTAGAAAAGTCACTAACTGCCATGCAAATTATTCTTGAATAAATAAAACAGTTCTCAGAAGAGATCCCATCAGCTACCACCTGTCTTCAGTTTTTCAGTTACATATAAACATGTTAATTCTTCCTGGGCGTAAATATTACTTTGAGAAGACCGGTGACTGGACTGCTCTGTGTGCATCGAGCATCTGAAGCAAAGTGGACCCCTTACACGTATATCCAAGCAATTAACCTTCTTATCATGTGCCTGGGAGCATACAAGGTGAAGTAGCACTCTGGTGACATCATTGTCAGGTCACTATACAAGAATAATGAAATCATATAGAGAGGTGTGCCCTGAGGCATACTCTGTTGCCATAATTAGGTTGAAGGCTCCCTTGGAAATGATGCCTTGTTGCAAGAACATTTGCAGGAACTAATTGTGGTATGTTTTTGCATCAGTATTGGCGTACTGCATCATTTATGATCTGAAAATAGCTGTAATTGTGTGCGTGATTGAGTCATTTCCTGAATTTAGTATTCTAAGCAGAGTACATATTAAATGACTAACACACTCTTGACTTTGTCATCTTTTTTATCTCTGGCTGGATTCTTAAAAAGATCTCTTTGTGCTTTTGCATTTTTAAACCAAATTAGATTTGGTGTATTTTAGTGCTGCTGAGACTGACAGGTTAGCAATAATCCTTGTTCCCAGACAGAGCGTGCGCAGGTGCAGCGAGTTCTTCCTACCATCTTGCAACTCTGCCAGTGCATTTCTGATCAGCACCACCTCTGCTGTGCCAGGGACGACAGGTTTATTTAGAACAGTAGGTGCAGTGAATTTTTGAAATGGAGAAATGGTCAGTAGGGGATGAGGCTGAGGTCATCACTCCTGTTCGATTTGCAGCTCAAGTTGGAAACAAATGTACTCTCCTCAGGTACTTCCACTCTAGCTAGAGCAGTCTGCATCTTAGGAGGCCCTGTGTCCTCTGAATTTTTTTCCTGTGGTCCCTACTTGTAGGGGCACCTTCTCTTTGTTGTGAGGCTGCACTCTTGTCTTTTTAACTGGCAGATCCTCCAGAAAGGATGAAATGACAGTTGTTTGCAGTCTTGTGAAAGCAAAATAAACAACTGGCACTGGTTTTTAAAATACTGCTAAAGATCTAAAATCCTGCTGCCACTCAGAGGGTGCTGCATATTAATTATGAATCATCAATATTTTTGGTACCATCATTATCACACACACACAAAAAAAGCAACCTACAGTACTTGCATTCATATCAACCCTTTTTATTTAATTTATTTGGACTGCTTTTCTATCCTGTACCAGTTAATCGCTAGCCCTATTTCAACTCAGAATCTGAATGTTATTTACCATCTGTCTCCAAGGGATGCACTTGCCAAGTCCCTTAATTTGCTATAATTGGCAGGTTTTCAGTGTACATAATTTATATTAAAAAAAAAAAAAAAAAGCTGCAATCCTGAAAAAAAGAAGATTAATTAAACCATTTCTTCTGGGCCCCTAGAAGTGTTCCAAAAGGATGGCTTTAAGGCCGCAAGGTCTACTCTGTGTATGTGCTGTCACAGCTGATCACATTAAAAATGTATGTTGGGTTGGTCCCTTGTGCCTCTGCGCTGGTCAGAAGGATGTCGCTGGCACCTGGGTAACATCACACATAAACAGTGAATTAAACATCTTGCATTTGCATTTGTGCCTTTTGTTCACACACTACAAACTCCTAGGCTGCAGTATAATTTATGGATACCTCCATGTAGGGAATTCTGTAGCTGATATGATAGGAAACGCTACGGAGAAAAAAAAAATAATCAACCCCCCAAGCAGATGTACAGAATACTAAATAGAGCTACGGAAAGACCACAAACGGACTGAAAGACATTGCACATGTGGTTTGTAAACATGATTTATACCTTAGTTTCTCTTAGCTGCTTGCTGCTGGCAGCAGCTGGGTGAGGAGCGCGCGGTGCGGCGCCGCGGTGCCCCGTGCAGGCAGCCGCCGGCCCGGGGGATGTCAGCAGCGCTCCGGGGTTACCCGCGCCGGGATGCAGCTCCCGACAAGGGCTCTTCTGCTGCAGTTCCCCCACTGTCCTTTCGAGACGGGGACAGAGGAAGGGTTGTTGGAGAGAGGGATGGGTGCGATTCACTGTATTTGCCCTGGAAAAAGAAAGGAACAGATGAATATGTAAATTTCCTCGTTGCCTTTACCGGATCTGTGATGATATCTAAAAGATATGTGAGACCTTCACCAGCCTCAAAAATTGCTGATATGTGACCTTACAAACTTCTTTTGTGTCAGTCACTGCATATTTATTTATATAAATCATCCAAGAAAAGCATGAATTAACTAAACTTGTGAAAACAAAGCTGGATAGGTCTGTTGTCTCTCTGTTCCATTACAATTTGGCATGTACCATTACAAAGTGAAATGAGATGTTTTTTCTCAGGTTGCTCATTTTCCAGTGGCTCAAACTGCCGCTTTTTCAAACTTGGGTACCCATCCATGTTTGATAAAGCTAAGGTAGAATGAAAATGTAGGTGGTGTTGAAAGGCACTTTTAGTCCTCCATTGACTTTTTGAAATTTCAGTCTTCCTTTCTTCAGAGAAAACATATTTTCCAATGTCATGACTATTTCTCATAGTATTTCAAATGGAAATACTTAGGCTCTGTAACTGAAGATAACCTGTACTGATAATGATGCATTTGGAAGTCATTCTGGAGGAAGAAAGGCTGAGTTCAGTGATTGTAGTGTATACTAGATTAGCTACTGTCAGTTCTTTGAAAGCCACTTTTTAAGATTACAGAAAAACACATTCTAAGTTTCCTCCCCCAGCAAAATTGTGGAAAATTCGCTTCCAGACCACAGCTTGTTGCTGTGGAAATGAATCCTGTTCCAGTACAACAGAAAAGTACTCAAATGAATAGAGCAGTAGAAATGATATAAATTCCTAGGCTCATTAGATCAGAGAGACACAGCAATACAGTACAATGCAGCAAACCTATAACCTGAACAAATCTACATCCTGAACTGCTTCCTTCAGAACTGAGAGAATGAAACCTGCTGAGACTGGCAAAAAAGTTGAGACAGGTATCACACTGTGGGATGTCAGATCTTGGTCTTATGAACAGACATCAGTTCTCCAGGCCTGTGTCGAGGTTTGCTGTGAGACTCAACCTTGTAAGACTTCTGTAATGTCATGGAGTTTCATCCCTTCCCTTACCTGAAATGCATCACTAAACAAAATAGTTTCCTTTTCATGTTAAGGCCTGGGAAAAAAACATGGTCTGCGATGGATGGTTTCCCTGTTCTCCTGTTAAAATGGGACTAGCTACTCAAGTGCTTTAGGATATTCTAAACTGTACTACTGTTCTGCAACTCAAACACACTAATTCAGAGCCAAGCTCATTAAATATTGACTTACATCAGGGATGTCATGCTTTTTTCAAAGAACATTTTATGCATGTATTGGGGTGTATATTGCCCGATTCCCAATGTAAAATTGGAAACTTTACCAGTGCCTTCAAGCACCTATACAAGATTTGGGCAACTGAATGGCTAAATAGGTACAGTAAATATAGAAAGGAGTGGACATATTCCCTTTTGCCTTTTTGTGGGCTAATTACACCAGCAGTAGATGAACATTCTTATACAAGTCACAAAGAAGTATGGTGCAAAAAGAGAGGCTAAGCTTCAAAACACAGGTATATGAAAACAGAAAAAGTTGCCTTGACTTGTTTTCTAGATTTTCTATGCAATCTTCTATATTATAGATCATATTTTAAGACAAAGTGCTTCAAACACTGGTGCCATGATGATCTGATTGTATTTCTGTTTTCATATCCATTCCTTTAAATGATTTAAGTTCTTGCAAATGCAGTGCAAGCTCATTTGTTGTTACAGGCTTTCTTGTAAGCATATAGAAACAAACTCCAGCTTTCCTGTCATTTTTGGTAAGATGCATAGAATTTGGTCTGCTCTAGGTAATTGCTCAGAGTGTCTGAATCATTGACTGCTCAGGGCATTTTGACAGCTATGAGAGAGGACGAGGACAACAGTTATTTTGCCCAAATTGATATAAGCATGAGTGAGACAGATGGTTATCTTCATAAACCTTGCACCTTAGGAGAAACTGTCCCATACATTACATGGCAGCCCTAGATTAAGTTTTCTTCTTGACTGATGGCAAAGTCCATATCACAAATCTGTTTTGAGACTGAGAGCACCTGAGGCTAGGGCATCTCAGGGAATTTCATCCTGAGACCCAGCACCTCTCTGTGTCTATGTGTCTATCTACTTGTCTATCTACCGACCTATCTAATCTCATCAAACTATTGCTGTCACTTTTAAACAGCACCAAACTTCTCATTAAAATAATTTTTATCTAGCCTTTCTTGCAAGCCTGATAGTGTCTGATTTTGCATGGATCTCAAAAATGATTTGGAGGTTTTTTGGAATTAGCAAGATGCCAATCTTAACAAATTATTTTTCAAAGCACAGAGATTAACTTTGATAAACATGTCATGTTCGCCTATTCTTGTACATACATTAAAGTATCATCTAAGTAGGGTAATTTGGGTTTTAGTCACATTCAGAAGAAACAGATGCAGTGTAGAAAAGGCAGGAATGACTTCTACCTTGTCTTGTGAAGAACAGGCACTTTAAAGTGGAGCATGTTTGAGAAAGGCCTTTTGCTGGTGTTTATTTTGGGAGGTGTGAGGTTTTTTGGCTTTTTTTCTGTTAAAATTATTAAATTTTTTAATATTTCATCAAAATCAGCCACATTGTAGAAAAACCCTTGAATTTTCCTAACACATCTTCCATAAAGAATACCTAGGAAAAAAAATCATTCAGAGATAAGCAGTAGCAGAAGGAAAAATACAGAATTATTTACAGAGACTGCCTATATAGAGGCTACAGAGTTCAGCTAAAAACTACTTCCTTTCATACTTAGAGCGTATTAAGCTGAATTAAAATGTCTTTTGTTTCTCAAATTAAAAAAAAGGAAAGGGAAAAAGAAGAAAAAGAAGAAAAAGAAGAAAAAGAAGAAAAAGAAGAAAAGAAAAAGAAGAAAAAGGAGAGGAGGGAGAATAAGGGTAGCCACATTCCCACATTTCTACATAGAATGCTCATCATGCTATCTATGAGGAGGACTTTTTTACATATAAACTTTTTATGGTACCTAGGTGGTCTCATCTAAATATCAGTGCTAGCCCTCTGGAATAAGTCCTACTGAAATTCTGGCTTGCTGAGGTCTTTAAAACTCTGATAGTTACTGTATTTTTTTAAGGGAAGCTGAGTCTTCTTGGAAATCTGGCCTTTGACGTAGGCATGGTGACATTTGTACACAAGTCAATCTATGGGTAAGATTTCAGTGCTTGGTGTTTTCAGAGCAATGGCTCTCCTCTAACCCTGGACGGTTTGTCCTTTGCACTACGGTGCTTTTATTTTGTTATGAGATTCATGCAGCTCTCAGTGGCTATTCCAAAGAATGTCTGCAAGGTCATGGGAGTCTTTGCTGATTCAGGAAAGACATGTTTCATTGCAAAAGGCTGCTTTTATTTTGTTTTTGTTTTCCAGCATGTACGCATGGAATGCTGTTGTGGTTATTTCAATGTTTACAAGATATTTCCTTCAGTGATAGTTTAACTTCTGCCAAAAGAAAAGTTAAAAAAAAAATCCATTAATGAGCTGACAGTGCTTTTAATACTGCTTCAAAAGGAGAGGGAATTCTCATGTGCCAAACAAATGTTTGGAGCAGTCTCAGACAGCAACATTTGTTCTGCAAGGGAATGAGCCACAATAGGACACTTCAGCTGCTGAACATCTAAAAGTACTCAGATGATGTAGTGCTCAGATGCCCAGCCAGTTTCCAAGATAAGTAGCCTTTCTGTTAATGTAGCAAAAGGCTGTGCTCTACCTAATGCAAACTGAGGGAAAATCTCCCAGCTCAAGGTTTAGGACTCCCTGCAGGAAAAAGTTATAGAGCTTTAGGCAGAAGTGTGAAATTGGGAGTATTACATGTCTTGGCTCATCAAGAAGGGGGATGCTCTTGACAGCATAGAGGCACATTCTTGATGTTTGTCAAATTTTCTGACACATTTTTATCCATTTTGAGACAGCGACAAAAATGTTGCAAGCATTTTTGTAAAATGTTAGTCTCATTTTCTGACCAGAATCTTATAAGAAAATGACAGCAAAAATTGAAAAGTGGGATTTCTTGCTTTCACAGGCACTACACTGTCTGAAATCATCCCCAAAAGAATGACTATGAGCCAGGAAATAACAAATACAGCTTCTAAAACATTTATCCTCTTTTACTTTTAATTGTTGCTGACTCTTTCAAGAAAGTTTCACCAAAGATGGATTTCTGCATTGTGTTTTGAAGATTATTCAAGGGCACAGTTGTTCTTCTCTGGCTTTCACAAGCTTGGGCTAGCGGTCAGGCAATGTAGTTCCTCTGTTTGAAACCTGAACACTTGAAGTTGATGGCTACATTGGCTTTGTTCATGCACCCTGGGCGAATTCTCACCTTTTAGATAATTTGCCTTTCTGTTGCAGGAGGTCTTAGCTCTGAGAATCACTAACTTGGAATTATCCTGATGTTCCTAAAAAGTACAGGTAGCCAATTACACTTAGATCATGATAAGGAGGGAATTATTCTTCAGACTGCAGTGGAGCTCTTTGTACAGTTCCACCTGGGAAAAGCATCATAAAATGGTCCCGTGCACTCAAGACAGGTTTGCTATTCCATCAGAACAAAAAATGTGGATAATCTTATTGGTATTAAGGAACATGGCTTTCAATTCACTCCACAGATCATCCTTTGGACCAATATCTCAGCTAGTGCTAACTGATGTAGCTCTGAATTTAATTAAATTTTGGAAACTCTTACTGCCTGAGAGTCTGTCCTATAGATTGCTTTTGGAATAAGCATATAAGCTTGATCTATTCAGAATTGCAATTTATGCTTTAACTGAAGGTAAATGATGGCTATTTGGTGATTAATATCCTGTTCTTATGCCAAGTCAACTTAAGATGTGCTAACTTAATTTATCACTAACCAGCAGTTACTATGTAACTGTAATTATTTTAAAAACCCACATCATTTTGACCTTTGAGCAATCATGTGGGCAGACCATCCTTCAAAGTTTGCCTCTAATTTCCTATAAAGGTAGCACTTTTCTGCAAAAGGAGCATTACAGGGAAGTGGAGGCGGAAGTCTTGAAGGTGTTTTATGAAGCTGAAACTGAGGAGGGACACTTTCAGAAGGATCAAAGGCAGCAGAAGACAGTGTTTGTTAGACAAAAAGATCAATTTCTAATTACAAAATTATCACAATGCAGGTGTGCATGTGAGGGGTAGTGGTGCGTAAATTGTAAATCGAGGTGCAGAAGGGCCAATCATAAATATAACAAGTTTTAGGTCCCAGGGACCCTTATGGGAAAATGCTGTTGGTGCAGTCAGTGCCCTCATCAACGCTGCCTCTTTTGGAAAAGACAAGGAGTTGGGCTGCTTTGAACCTTCTGTGGGATCCCCGCTCTAAGCACTGGTCGCAATGTCATGATTCACTGCCGCAATGGAAGAACTTCAATAATTATTACTTGGGGGTGCAATGGGGACCTTATTGTTCAGCACTGCTTTTTGAGATTCATTAAGATGAAAATTAATGTCTGCTCAGATGTGCTGTGTTTTGGGGACAAAAATATTCTGTACGTGTGTTATCATTTCAAATAATAGGAGAAGTCCAAGAATAAAAAAGCTGTTTCAGCTCAGAAAGGCGGTAAAGAGGTGAGATTGCCTGCAGTTGGGTCCATGCCTGTCTATTTCCAAAGGCAAGGAAATTATAATTTTTTCAAATTCCCTCAGGCAGCAGTAACCAAGCCAAGTTGGCTCTAGCCAGCTCTTGTTTGTAAAATGTAATTCTGTGGTAATGAGCTGGTGACAACTTGAAGAAAAGAGTCTAAACATCCTGAAAACAATTCCAAACATGACTAAATATGAGAAGGAAACTTCTAATAATTGCCTCATGGGAATAAAGAATACCACATATAAATGCAAACATAATTTATTTTCTAGATAAGAAAATATATATTATGATTTTCTTCCTTTCTTTTCCTCTCTGAATATATTTGCAGGTAAGTATATATCTCTATACCTGTTATCTGGTCTCTCCAAATGACCTATATTTCATGCAGGAGCTAGCAGTTTTGTCATTGTTGGAAAAAGCAGAAATTGAACTCTTAGCCAACACCTGATGTGACCACAGGAGATGCTAGCAGATTAAACCTGTATGTGAGATGATGTATCTGCCTGGAGATTTTTATGCTATTTTTATGCTTGTTTTGATTTCACAATTTATTACACTTGCCCTAGGCAACATTGCAGCAAAAATAATCAAATAATATAGAAGAATATTGCGTTATATATTTTAACAAATAATATAATAATCAATATATTGCATGCTAGGTGGAACCAAGCCAGTTTTTTCCCCTCTGAGAAAATCCACTGTATTCCAAAGCAATTTAACTCCCTCTTCTTTTTCTGATGCTTTCCCCTTACCCATTTGTGTCTTGCTTACATAAGCCAGTGTAAATTCCTTGTGTTCCTGATATGTTAAAATAAGTATCTAAGAGGTGAGGAATTTAAGTTCAGTCTAAAACAATGTGAACAGTGGTTTTTGGACCTCAGGATCGTAGCATCCTCCAGGCATTCTTGTTCCACATCCCAAACCACTAGGCCACTTGGAATCATTTCTGTCAAAACCATGGGGTTTGTTTTTTGGGTTTTTTTCAACCTCCTGAGCAGTGAAAAAAGGTTTATAGAAAATTAAGACTTGGTCTTAAAAAATTTCAGAGCAGTGCAAGACTTCAGAGTCAGTCTGCCAGGAGCCAGTGTTGTCTGTGTGTGAGTGAAACTGTGCTTGCATTAGCCATCCTTGTTCAAAGCAGGTCAGGCTGTAAAACGGCTTGCCAGGGGTTGAATCTTAAGTGTTATCTGTTAGTGGAAAAGCAGGGCACTAGTACTCAAACCCTCTTATTCCAGAGGCAATCACAAGCAAGTACACTTATTGTGGAAACCTGAGACTCATCTGAGGCACCCAAAGAGCAGGTTATTTTAATGATTACATTTTAAGGAAGTTCTTGCACAAAAAAAAAAAAAAATTACTAAGGAAGCATGTGATGACCCATGAAACAGATTCAGCCTTCATTCTGCTTTCTATTGCCTGTAGTACACGTTTAATACTTAGGGGTTCTTCCAGAGTAATGGGAGGGTGGGGGGGAAAGGGGTAGGAAAGGACATATTTCAGAGTACACTGGCAATCTATTCCTTTTACCATAAGCCATTTTTTTTTCTCAGTGGGAATTATGCTAGATGACTCTGGTAACCAGTCAGTAACACCAAGCTGGATTTCTAGCATGGTAATTACTTTTGTGGTGGTTTGCTGCAAAAGATAATACAATGTGGTGGGTGGCTGTTCAGTGTCTTTAATATCCACACTATATTCTCACTAAATACGGCCTTGAAAGCTTTTTATGGAGTGTGAGAGGGCAGAAATATAGCTGGATGTTCTCAAACTTAGAAAAACAAAAGCAACAAATAAACTGTAGGAAAAATGAAGACTCAGTTGTAAGATCCCTTGTAGCAGAGACTGAGCTGGCCTTTATGGTCACTGCAATATTAAAGGAATAATAATTCCAAGCGTTTAATGATCCAGCATCCCAGTCCTATCATCTTCTCTGTGGAAGCCAACAGTAAACTCATTAAGAGCCTCTCCTCGATGTTCTGAAATTACCACTTAACACCAAGAGTGATATTATTTTTACATCATTGTGTTACGAATCTATTTAAATTCCAAATACCTATTGTATGCCCACTGTATGTGTAAGCACATGGATTAAGGGGAGCTGTACCAGGCTGTGTGAATGTGTTTTGCTTCGTTTTGTTGCAGCAAGTGAGCCCACTCTTTGCAAGGTTGATATAAGAAATTTTCTCTGTGGTTGTCCAGCTGGAGAGGTGAAGTATCAACGCTCACTGCAGATGAATGTGTGCGCTCAGCATAGCTGCCCTCCAAAATCTCTGATTGGGTATATAGTTTAAAATCCACTATAGCATGAGGTGTTTTTCCTCACATTGCTGCCTCTTATGCAGGAGATGCAAATCCTTTTACACCCGTGGGTAAGTAAGCCTCACAGATTCAGTATTAATGCACATCATGCAGCAAATTTGGAGGGAGCTGCTTGGGGACAGCCAGTGAGCCAGCAGCAGGGCTGAAAACAATCAAGGTGCCCTCTGAGGTAATCTTTCTTATCTATTTGACCGCCAAACTGCAGTAAGTACTTGCTTAAGTGCTCAGCTGCTGTTGAACCCTGAACTTTCAAGGACAGCAGGACAGCAGATAAATGCTGAGGAGCCCAAGAGCAGACATCCGTTTTTTTCAGCAGAGGGGGAATTAGTAGCCAAAGGGTTAATGGTATCTGCTGGAAGACCGGCAGAAGTTGAATGCTCACTGCCTTAGCCCCGGGGCTGTCTCTGAGGGATTTCATGAAAACAAGGCCAGGACTCTTTGAGGGAAGCCAAAAGGTACAAATGGCAGAGGTTTCTTTTGCCACTGTGGGAAAAACAACAGTATATCTATTTGCATTGTCTGGGGAACTTTTATTCAGATTCCAACCCTCTTGATCCTGCTGCTGAGTGTTCAGGGCTAACAATTAGAGAGCCAGTGGTGGCCGCTGTGGCTGGGTAGTGCCCTGGTGCTGCCAGACATGAGAAGGAATCCTGCAAGCCCCTATGGACAGTCCTGGCTTTTACTGCTCGCAGAGATATTTCCTTTATGGAGAAAAATGTTTTTTCCCCTCTCCTTCATTCTTTGAAATCAGATTTAATCGAAGCCCCTCCAAGAGGTCTGTGTCGAGAGGGGACTGGGCAAATCTAAACCCTTGAGTTTGGAAGGCATAGGCACATGATGTTAATGACACCACTTGCTTCGCATTAAATTAATCACGTATGTATGTCTTTTGCAGAGCCAAGACTATGATGAACTGTCAGAGAGCAGAAAGCAGAAAAAGGGCTGATTTTACAGTTGCTGTGGATGCCTGATATCAGCTTCTCTGGAAACATTCAAGGATATTTTTGGTTCAAGATTAAGAAGTCACCAGATGAATTATTAACCAACTGAATCCTACTTATTTTATGTATATGAGCAAACTGCACTATTGAAACAATATTCTGCACTCAGGGCTGTCAGTGGATATTCACACATTGTTCTTAATGTGTTGCTTCTCTCCTAAAGCAATATCAGTTTAGATGTTTTAAACATGAACCTGATTTTACATCTTCATTTGCAGCCTTTTTTCCCCAATATTGACAGGATGTGAATTTTCTTTCTACAATGAAGCTGCAGCCTGGATTTTCACTCCCTATCTATGGCATTGTATAAAGCGTGTCATTATACTGGTCTAAAAAAATGTTAATAAAGGTGTTTCAATGGGGTTTGAGCCTTTGCAGACTGCCTGCAACAGACTAAATGCTGCCACGGAGTTGTCTCATGCAACATTTTTGGGAGTCTGGCTCAGATTAACTAAAGAGTTGTTAATTTTAAATTTGTTTAGTTCAAAAAGAAAAAAATGCAAATACAGAGGAGACAATGCCTTAAAATAGATAAGAGTGCCAGGTTATTCTTATTTAAGAAAAATTCCTGTCTCCTCATCTTCACCTCCAGCTGGATCTCTTAGCAGAATTTGCCATGTGGTATAAAGATTGTTGAAATCTTTGCTAAGACTGCCCCCACCCCAGCTCCTGAATGTCTTTTGATAGTCCTCTGCAGCTTCTGAAATATGGCTGTGAAAGAAACATAATGAAGCAAAAGAATTCTCCTGGATGCTCCCGAATGACCTAGTGTGCCGTGAAAGGGAAGGACTGCCTGATTTTATCATGCAAGGCTTTCCTTGCTCTTATCTTAGAACGTGTAATGTCTCTTTTTTCCACCTTCATATTGTTATGGTGATCCCTGGTTTCCTCCCCCCTCCTCCACTCTTCCCTCCCCCTCCCCAGTAGCAGTAAAGCTAAAGGGAGAAGGAACCTTTAAGAAGTAGTGTAATTATTAACGAATTTTGATCTTGGGAAGGAGAGCAAGCAAAGTATTTCCTGTTTCCTATAATTAAGGACTCAAGACTCAGTTCTGCCACACACACGAATGCATTGTTTATTTTTAATGTGCTCTCCATGGAATATAATCTGCTGCTTTATTTCTATATCTTAGGCCAAATTCATAATTGGTGTAAACAGCTGCTGTTCAACTGACAAGTCCTAAAATGGGGGCAGAGGAAAAATGAGGTTATAAGGTTTCATCTGTTTACAACAGGAATGCATTTGTCCTATTTGTTCTTCCCTTCAACCTCCTTGTGACCTTGGGAATAAAACCAGTGGAAGCAGGAGAGTGTCTGAACTAGTACGAAGCAGAACAATTTGGCCTCACCAATTCAAAAGAACTGGGCAATCTATATATCCATGGGACAGGTCGTGAGCATTTGGCTACAGATACTAAGGATGAACAATCCCATACATCCTGCTGGTAAAATTTCCACACAGTCTGTAAGAGCTGGAGCCTGCTTAAGGAATCAGGCCAATCTGTAAATATTGGGGTGGAAAAATTTGATGCTATAACTTGGAATGACTTAAATAATTTCATTGGAAGATTCCCATGCAAGTTGCTGAACATACCATTGGAACTCAATAAATAACAAACAGCCATATGTGTGCTGTTTTTAGCGTATTTTATGTGCTGCCTCTGTTTTCCTGTGTGTCTAAACACCACATTCTCCCCAGAATGAAACACAGGTTTGGCTGAACCATTGGCTTGAACCATTGCTTGTTTTTGATCCACACTTGAAAGCATTGCTGTCGAGAGCTGATCATTGTACACAGAACGTCGACACCTCCTGTCATAGTTAGACTGCCATTAATGCAGGCTTGGTACTGGAAAGAATGAAGGGATCTGCTTTTGGAACTGGGTGCTGATGACTAGCAGTCAGAGGAGGACATGACTGTGACTGTAATCTCTCCTCCTACCAGCTTCCTCATGTTTGGTATACCCACTTTCCCTCTTCTAGGGCACTGAGTTTATAATAAATAGTAACAAAGAGTAGTAAATATTCTTCCCAGTCACCCTTTCTCAAACAAGGGGCTTGAGAAGTGATAATACAGAATATCCACCTCTCATTTTCCCATTTGAGCCCTCCTATATTGTTTTATATTTCATTTTATTTGACACCAAAGTGTTTGAAAGTCCACTGTGCTGCCTGCATAGCAACACATTTCCGAGGTTTACTCCCAAAAGCAGTCAAATTTTCTCAGCAGCATAAATCTTTTTGCAGTGTATAAATATTATTCCACTTTAGCAGCTCTGTCACAGTAATACTTATGACTTTTACTGTCATCTGTCCTACACATACTCACTATTTGAGTAACTTCTTCTTACAGTATGTATATTCATTTTTTGCAGCTGAAGTAATTTGTTCTTCTTTACCCCCAAAGTACTGACGTTGCTCATCAGCAAAATTTAGGCTGCCCTGCCCCATTTAGCCTCATAGCAGAGCAATATCTGTTTTACAACAAACAGTAAAAGTTAGAAAGCAGCAAAACCAAACTGGAGCTCAGTAACTGTGACTCAGCAACGCTAAATGCTTGTGCGAATTTAAACCCTGTCTCTTCTGTTGCCCCACAGATGAGGGAAATGAATGAACTAGTGCCAGCTTGAGACTTCTAAATTAAAAAAATAATTACAGAGTGATTAGAAAACTTTGGCTGCATAGCTAGAAATTTCTCCACTAGAATTGAGGAGATCTAGTTTGGGGTTTCTGTTTGGATTTGATAAGCAATGTGCAAACCAAGGACAAGACAATGGTCATGCTGCTTCTCTGGGACATAGACCTGATGGTGATGGGGGTAGTCAGGGATGCCTCCGGCACCTGCGTTACTTTAGCAGCACAACCCTCAGTGGTGCCTGAAATGGTGAAACTTTCAAGAGTACAATATCAGACAAAGAGATTTACCATCCAGCCATACTCTCAAATGAAAGGACTTGGCTTCATGAACCACTCTGAAAGTGAGGAGAAAGGACTGCAGTGCCTCAGCCTCCTGCTGATTGAATGCTGAAAGATGAACTTTGCAGATCTTGCTTTACTCTATTGCAAAATAAGGGTTTCATGAGTTTTGATCTGTGGACTCCTTCTCAAATCAAGAGCATTCACAGCTAGTTTGTTCTTCATAGATTCTCTTTGTATGACATTCAGTCCATGGCTTTGAGGCGATCAAGGTTGGAAACTTGTTCTGGAAAATGTGTACCTGATTCGTTCCCCTATCTGCCTTTGTTCCAAGGAGTCTGAAAGTCATGTAGCATCTTGTAAGAACATTCAAGGATGTGAGGACCTGTATTGCAGAAACTGTCACTATTAACATTTTGGGATGATTTTTGTTCTTAATAGAAATTCTTACCACTTGAAAACTGATTTAGAAGAGTCAGAAATTCAAATCACCGGAGGTCTCTTATTTCCAATATTGATTTACTCTCCAAGGGTCATTCCAAAACACATTAATTACAGACACAATACTCAAATTCACAATAACATATCAATCACTAGGCTATTTGAATTGGGAGACACAACTGAAACTGAACAATATAATTCAATAAAATTAGTAGCAATTTTATTTATTCATTTAAGCTATAGTCCACTCTGATTCTGCAAGTAGAACTGCTGAAAAACTGCTCTTACATTTCTGCTGTTTCACGTGTGATCTGTTTGAAATTTTCAGTGCTCTTGTTTCATGTAAAATTTATTTATTACTTTACTCCCCCCACCCCCCAAAAAGTTGTGAAATAGGAACAGAATGGAATCTTGGATCAAAATGGACAGCAGTGAATTGACAGTGCTGTTAACTTTTTTGAAAGTGCATGCATTTTCCTATGCATGTGTCCTTCCTCTTGGGTTCAGCAGTTATGTTTCCTCCTCATTTGTCTGTTGATATAAAAATACAGCTAAAAAGAAAAGGTTTAGGAAGATGACCTTATCCTATTGGCTCTAGTAAGTCCTAGGAAAGCCCAGCTTTTCCTTGACTGACCAGGTATGCTGTAGATTTTGGCAGTGATGGGAAGGAGCCTGGCAAAGGGATCTTCTGTGTCCCCATGCTGGTCCCGTGCGGTGGGACATGTAGTGCCAGCCTGGGGGCCATTGGGTAGCGAGAAGCCCCAGAAGCCAAAGGGACAAGCCAGGAGAATGGCATGGGAAAGGCCATGGGGGCCTTGCTGCAGAGCTACCTCGAAGCTCCTTTTGGCAGGCAAAATTAAGTTACTCTACCCAGGGAGGTGTTCCAGGGCATGCCCTGATGTGCTCTGTTGTGGGAGGAGTAAGGACATGCCCAGGGACAAGGAGTGGCAGGGAAAGGTTTAAAAGTCCAGCTTCATGGGGAAACGGGAAAGAAGGAGCAGCAGGGCTGCATTTAGGGGTTCTTTCTTTAGCAACAGCAGTAGCAGCCAGGCTATTTGTTGGGAAGGAAAAAAAAGCGAAAGGAAGCCAGGACAGTGGTGTCCTGGCCTTTGTGTCTCCACCTGTAGCTGCCTCCTTTGTGTGTAGCTGTATCTGCATACACACACTCACACTGAGTTATGTGTACAGCCAGGTATTGCTGGCTAAGTCCTGCACAATCCATCACCAAGTAGACAGGATCAAGAGATGGATATTTTAATCCTGTGTTGGCTACTCCTTGGTTTACTCTGTACTTACCTTCACAAGGTGGAGGGTCTTTACAGGCAATTTGCATGAGCTTTACATATACAGATAATTTCTGCATCCTGCTCTAAGCCCTGTTCTCTTTGATACATATACTCATGCAAACCTGTTTCACCCATTCTGGGATCTGAGCAAGGAAGCAGAACTGTATTCCCTGAGGGAAATTATACAGCTGCTCTCTGCTAAGGCTAGACCTTAAAGAAACAGTGTTATCTATTGTTAATTCTCTTCATTTACCAGATATTTTCTTATTTTCTTGCATTGAAAGGCTAATGGTTAAAATGTGGTCCTGGCATAAAATAACCATGGAAACCATATATGGATATTTTGCCGAAATGGGTTTTTTTTGTTTGTTTGGTTTTTTTGTTTGTTTTGTTTTGTTTTGTTTTTTAAAGTAAATTATAAAACAAGATTAAAAAAAAAAGTTTCATTAGGCTTGGAATAGTTTTCTACTATGCAGAAAAATGAATTATGGCTTCCAAAATGAAATGGAGCCCTGGAGCCGCTTCATCTTTGTCCCTGAAACTTCTGAAAAAGTTTGAATCAAGGTCTACAGGAAACTTTTTCCCCCTTCCTTGCAGCTGAGCTTCTTAGAATCGCATACACACTTTTCTATTTTTACTTTCCGACCCGGGCCCATTTCCAAATGCGAAGCTGAGGAATTCCTGCACTCCTACATATGTGAGTCCCAGACTGAACTCAAAGGGCTGGCCAGTTTACCCCCCTTTTCCTCCCAGACAGCCTACTTTCATCACAGTGCACAATTGAAATTGGAGACCACTTGGGTTTCCTTACTTTGAAAGAGCTCAGAAGGAACCTTTACAACTCTGAATGAAAGGCTGCAGAGAAGAGCTGAAATTAAGTCAGCAGAGTTCACAATTTGTCTTGGAGCAGAGCCTAATTCAGTTTATAATGCAAAGTCTATGCTGGAGTCCCAGCATCAGGTAGGTTCGGGCTGTCCTCCCTGCGCTCTCTTAGAGCCGCCCAGTGCTTTCGTGTATTTTCGCCACTTTATAATCCAGTGCAGTGGTAAGCTCCCTTCCTTCTCTGTTATTTGAGGAAGAAAGATGTTGTCAATGCCTTTTGCCTTGAAAGGGATGACAAGCTTGATCTACAAGCTGGGCTGGCGTGGGGGAGGAATGAGAGCAGAGCTCCCTTCCCCCAGCTGCTGTTTGTCTGACGCAGAGCTTGTACTTCTGTTGTTATCAGCTGCTTTGGTAAGATCACAGTGTGCTGGGATTGCTCAGAAGGTTAAAATATGTTGACTGAATTTTCTTCAGCTACCAACGCAAAAGGCTAGCTAATAGCATCACCGGCTGTCAAAAGCAGCCAGCCCCTGCATTTCTCATGGTAATGAAACACACTGGAGTTTTTCATGGTTTATATACATCACGATACCTGTGCTGTGCATGTCATGTCAAGGGTAGGAACAATAGGCATTCCAGCAAATAGATCCGTCAGGGCTTGCAAACAAACACACGAAATTGCCTCTTTCTGTGAATTACTTGTTTTGTATTGATTTGTGATGATGTATAGAGGGAGATGAGGACTTTTAATTTTGGACCTTTTTCTCCTAGTCTTTCTCCCGTGAATCTCAGCTTCTGTAACAGATACCCTGCTGTTTGCTTCAGTGACCTCCTGACTGTCTTCAAATCCCATTTCAAGAGCAATCTTTTCTCCCTGGCCTCTGACTCCTATGAGTCTGTCTAATAAAACAATCAAATGGTAGTCCCTAATCCTGCCAGTTTCCCATGCTAAGTTCTCCTCTCTAAACCCCTCTTTTCTTGTGTCTCAGCATCCGGTATCTGTGGATATCTAAAAATAGGCCTTACCACAGCCATCAGTCCCTCTCCCTGAAAAGTTCAGCTGTGGGGCATTCATACACGGTGTAGGACACTTCAGGTGAGATCCTTTTGCCAAAGGTGATTTGAAATGATATCTCATCTGCCAGGAAAGTGCCTTGACATGTGTGCTAGTCTGGGATGTGATTTTATCCACAGTCCTGTTGACATTGTTGTACAATATTTGGGACACATTTGGTGAGATGGGGCTACATCCAGAAATACCTGTGTTTAGGTAAGAAAGCTCTTGGATAGAATTTAAAGAACCAAGTCTTTAAGCCATCTTGATTAATATTTAAAGCCCCTCCTATAAATCCATATTCATATTCAAGGCAAATATAGACTGAAGAAGCATCTTGTCTTCCTTGCATTTTCTCTACCCCAGGGTACCTTACAGAACAGTCAGTGAGTAAGATGTTTCCTTGGGAGATGAAACACATGCCTTCAAGTCCCCTTGTGCTGAGGAGGGATTTTAACCTGAGTTTTGTTCAGCCTCTGTAAAATCCCTACTAGTGAATCTACTGTGAAAAAAAGTCACTTCTGCTGCTTCCTTCAGTACCAGTGTGGATTTAGCTCTTTATTTCCTTTGTGTTTATTGCATGTGGCTGTAAATGAAGTGCTTCAGAAATGTCAGAACAGTTCACTTAGTTTTTCCACTTTCTTTTTCTTTGGTTGAAAGCATTGGGCAAAACATAACCTTTGCTATCAAGTAATTTTGACTTTCCTGGAACAACTTATTAAGAATACGTGCCCAGTTTTACCAAGAAACTGTAGTCATGAACTAGGAAAAAAAACCAAAGACAACAACATTATCTACGACAGCAAACTCCTGCCAGTAATCTATGATGAAATTTAACCTCATCTCAGCAGAATGATCTTGTTGCTCTGAGGAAGGCTATCCTGGCTTTATCACACAAAGGTTCTCAGTAGTTCAGTTAGAAATATTGGTCAAAATCCTGCTGGTGCTGGGCTCTGCCTTCATTTGTCTGAGGTAAATACAAGACTTCTGGCCTTTTTTTTTTTTGCTATGAAAAGTCTTGTGTGAGAAAAAATGTTCAGTGGTCCTTATTGTGATCAGCATAGATCAAAGTGTTCTTGACCCAAGTTACCCTTTCCCATCAGTTGAAGGGGAGAGCTTTCTTGGGGCTACGACCATGTGGCAGCCAGGACCTACTCTTTTTAGCCGGTGCCGTGTGTGTATGTCACAACATTAAACTGCTTTGGGCCAAAAAAACTTGATGTAAAGACGAAACTTTATTTTCTGCTTTGGAGTTGGGTGATATGTACATTCATATGGTACCATATAGCTCTATTAGATGATCCTGCAGCTCCTACAGAGGTGCATAGGTTTTGCCGTGTGATCGAAACCTAGGAAAAGGGGGGAGCAAGCACTGCCTGTAGTGCTGTCAGGCAGCGTCACTCACAGACATCCACAGTGAGGAAAAATGAAGTCATAAACTCTTGTGTGAGATTCCAAGGAAGAGAAAGAGAAATCGTGTCTGCTCTTTTTCAGAGATTCAGTTAGATGCTCTTTTTGGGAGAATAAGATTTCTAGGCCTCTTATAAATAGAAGACCTCATCTCAGCTTGATTACTTCAAAACAGCTTCCTGCAACCTCCCACTAGGAAGATGAGCAATTAGTATAATCACAGCAATAAGTCAAAGATGTTTAATGCTGAAACTTGCGTAACAACTTTTCTGCTTCTGGTTCTCTGCTGGGCTATAGGCGAAGAACATCATAATGCACATTCCCATTGCTGAAGATGCACCATCCGATAGGTCTTTGCTGGGTGCAGTTAATTTGATACCATTAAATGGTCCAAGAGAGATGTGGGGTGCTGTGGTTAGGCAGAGGCCCTTTATTATGCAGCACAGTCGTGCAGGTGGAAGTGTTGTGAACAAAATGGAAAACAAAGGTCCTCACTGTGAGTCAATCTGCTAGTAATAAAGGTGCTGCTGGAGAAGATTCCAGCTCATTTTCTGTCAGAAATATTCCAATAACCCAAGGTCAGGAAGTAGTAACACGTTTTTTTTTTAAATCATGGGAAAAAGGAATGAACTAGCCCCCTCTTTTGGCTAATTGGGAAACAGTAGTAGGAATTGGTATTGGCTAAATTGCAGGTCCTGAAAGTACTCCTCCTCCTCTCGCATATGTTGTGCTCTCTGATATAATTTATCCATGTAGCCGCTGGGCGTTCGCTGTAAGTAGGTGTTATTTTTAAATGTAGATCTCCCTGTTAAATCAAGACTTTACATTTTAGGATGTAAGCACTATGTCCACAAACATTCTCTGCATCTACTAGTTCTGCAGCTGATACCATTTATTAGCATATGAACTTCAGAGATGTGTGCAAGATCCTCCTAGCACAGAATTTACAGGAGTAAATTACCTGTGGGAAGAATCTCCTGGAGACTGTTGTGGGTCTGGAAGGATATACTGTCACTACATGGGAAGGCACAACTTTATATAACATTTTTGGAAAGGGTTTGAGGAGAAATGTTTGTTCTTGAAAAGCAGAGAATCTCTAACATTAAGTCCACAGCTTCCTGCTACTGGAAAATGGCAGGGATTGGTGACGAAGTTTAGGCTTGACAGAAGCTACTAATGCTTCCCTGTGATATCCAAAAGTACCTCTGCAATTTTTTATGAGAATTAAAAACAGTAGGGTAGGGCTAGTTTTCTGCCTCTTTAGTGGAACTGTTTTGAAAAAGTTAGTTACACCTTGCAGAAATTTCTTTTTGGAAATTATTCTTCTAATATAATCCTCCCAAAATTTTTAAAAAATAAAATCCTGATATAAAAGTGTTTAAAAATTCTCCTCTTCATAAAGAGAAAAATACCCTTGTATTAATCACAACTTTCAATTATCTTTAAATGGGTATGAATGTACATGTAAGTAATATGATAATCCCAGAAGCCAGATCTTGTAAAATATTAATAGAAACTGACTGAGTTATATAGAAGTATAGATGTATATAATAAAGCTTTTGCTTGCAATTTCTCATAATATTGTCATTTAAAAAGCCATTTATACAAATATGCTAAGATCTTTATGTACTTAGCTACTGTTTCAGCACTTAGATAAAGTAGCTGTTTCCAGGAAAAGGGAAGATTTTTGCTTATTTGAATTTTGGATTTCATCACCACAGTTATTAGTGGTAGTTTCATTCTCATGTCCTCATCTAGATGTGTTGGATCAAGAAATGATAACCTCCAGCCCTTTCCTCTCCCAAAAGACACTACCCATTGATCTGCCAGCTGAATTCACCTGCCTCAGTCAAAAAGAACAAGGTTACTGAAGGATCAGTATTTGTACTGTCAAAGATAACAGATGTCATCTTGTTTGGAATGGAAAAAAGTGTAAACACCAGCAACAGACCAGAGGTGTCTATCGTGGGCAGTGGGGTGCTGCCAGCAGTTCTTGGTATCCCAGCCCAACCTTTCTGACTTTGGCCCTGCCGCTGGAAGTCACCTGGCACAGGATCTCGGTGTGAGCCCTGTGCTTAAAACTACTGACTCTACATTTATCTAAATGAGAGAGCAGAGCCAAACAAATGTGATGTCAAGGTAGAAAACTTGGTGTAGGAAAGAGAAATAGAGTTAATAAAGAAAGTCAGAGCTGTAGAAGATGTCAATGTGGGCTTTATTTTAAGAGTTCGTGTACTAAAAATTGAAACTAAATAATCCATCCAAAGTTTAAGTGATGACATCATTTGGAGACTTTTTTTGCAGTATTTTTCTATGTCACAGTATGGATATTTACAGGACCTAATCCTTCATGCAAAAACTTTAGAATTAAAAGCTACCTGAATCACTGAGCTTCACAAACCCCCATCACCTCCAGACAAAAAATGGGAAGTAAGGAAGAAATAGTATGCATATCTGAACTCGATAAGAAATGCCTGAAAAGCAGAATGCCAGGAGCCTGGAATTAGCCCTGAGCTACCTGAGAAATGCAGGGTCTGTTTTATGATTGCAAAACCTCAGGACCTTGTGAGAAGGATGATGCTTTTGCGTCCCCTAACATTGCTTGGCCATATGTGTTTTGGGCAGCTTCCTAGGAATTGTCTTGAAAATGATCTCACAGCTGCTATTCCTACACATTCTTAACCTCCTATCCAGGGAACTGAAACACCAAGTAAAGCAAACAAATGATAGTTAGACTTATTGTTCTAATCTAATTACTAACACACTCTTGCCTTCACCTCCATTTCCCTTTCCCTTCTCCCCAGAGTTTTTCCAAGCTATTCTTCTGGCCCAGCCCTGCAAATATATTTCTTTTTACAGGATATAATAACTCTCATTATCACCTGGCTTTTCTTCTTGGTTCTTGTCATTTCTGCAGTTTCAGTGCTCAGGTTTCCCAGTCGTGCTTTCAAGGAAGAAGACTAAGACTCAAAGAAAGTCTAATTTTGTTGTTTTGGAAAAGGGCAGATCCTTCAAGGCTTTGATCCTCAGCAGGTGACACAGTTTACAGCAGTCAGTGTGGGAACTTTAACTGCACCCATTTGCCTGGAAGCCCAGAAAACACTGGACCAACTCACCCACAGTGGGGTTGCCACGTCGGCTCTCATGCCTTCCACCAGGTGATACACAGCTATTGGTGTGTCAGAGCACAGCTACTGGCAACAGCCCAGGATGGGTGGCTCTGAGAAAAGCCAAAGGTGTGTCACAGGAGTAGTAATGGATTTCCTTGGCACTTTGTATCATGGTTAGGCCAATCAGATTCGTAAATACCATCGTACATCATCACTTCACAGGGGCAGAATCATGTATTTGATAAAACTAATTAAATGCCCAACATATTTCTAAGTTAGAGAGATGTTTCTTTTTATTTTGCAAAAAAAAATTGATACAGTCATAGTGTGTGCATTTCAAATGTTTTTTTTTCCCTCTCACTTGAAAACTTGATAGTATTATTTAAGACACATTCCTATCTTGCAGGAAACAGACTAACCTGAAAGTGTCCAGGTGCTGGGCCTTGCTGGGAACTTTTTCATTAAAATCATGTGAAATGAATCAGTGAAATACTAATCTACAATGACCGATATCTGATACTTTCCAAGTCAGTGAAGGCATTACAAGAAATTCCCTTGAGCTTTATGTTGGCCAGAAGAGTGCCAGTTCATTGGGGCACTTAGTCATGCCCAGATGTAGATCATGGCACAGTAGATGAAGGTAAATATCTGCTTAAAAAGGTGGCTTTGATAAGGGACAAATAAACTTTCTGTTTGAAGAGGAGGCCAAACTGAGGACAGGTCTGTAAAAGCGGATGTGGAGCTTAATGGTTGGACTGCAATGAAATGGTTATTGACCATATGACTTGGGATGACCCTGGCAGCAGTTTCCTTACTACAGAACAATTCTTTCCAGAAGTCCACTCAGAGGCACGATAGGGATGTGTCTCTAACGTCTTGATATCTTTACCAGATCCTGATACTGTGAGTCAAAGTAAGAGAGTAGAGTTTGCCAGTTTTTCTCCCTAGGCAAGTTGTAATTTCTCCAATATATTTGTCTCCATTATGCACATGCTGGGCATAGTGCAGCTTGCTGCTCTTTCTGCTGACACTGATCCAGCATCAGCTGGAGAGTGTCTAATCAGAGGTTTTTCTTCAGATCTGCAGTTTGGTGGCCCCTTGTAGATGTTGAGGATGTTTGTTTCTCCTGCCTTCATGACTTGACAAAAAGAATCCCAGAATAGCAGCTCTTGCACAGAAAAAGCCCAGCGGCTTCTGGTGTCCAGCGGGGCTGCTTGTGGACTATATGCTGCCGAGAGGACGTAGGACAGCTGCCATCATCAGTTTTGCACAGCTCAGTGTTCAACAGGGAGAGTCAGTGCACTCTACATGGTGCTTGAAAGGCCTTTTGAAAATGGGCAAAAGAATTACAGTGGCCTCAGCTGCTCTGGGGCATTTTCATTTAAACTACTGCTGGTGGGGATGTAGAAGGGCAGTGTTGTTTTCCACAGACCCATGATGGAGAAATGTTTGTTATTGCATAAGAATGACTTGAGGTTTTCAATTTTCGAAAGACTGAGCACTGCATTCCTGTAAAACATGTAGGCCTTGAGTGGAAGAGAGGGGTGGGTTTCTGAGCCAGATCTAATACAGGGTGGTGGTGCCCATAGGTCAGAGTCAAATGGCAAGTGACAGACAAAAGGCATCAGCATTCCTCATTTTATACAGTGAGAAGGAATGCTTTCTGGAACACAGGTACTTACTTGCTTGAATTCATTATCACAAGAAGCTCCACAGTAAGGCAGGATGTAAATTTGATGCTCTAAGCCAGGCCATGAAAAGACACGACTGATAAAGGACAGATTATTTTTGCATTCAAGGTCAAGTGGCATTTAAAGAACCATTCTGCAGACACAGTGGAAAATTACAGAAGCGGAATTTTTGTTGGCCACTTCATGCTTTTCAGCTCTACAGCAGAACTGGAAAGAGGTAAAAAAAAAAAGTAAAAAATCAGTCCTTGCTCCCTGCTTGTGACTGTTTGCTTATCCTGTCAGCATTTCAGGCTTTTATTACAGGTCTGCCATTTTCTCTGTAATTATTTTAAAGCCTGAGTTTTGTGGGATGTGGAGACTTGTCTACTCTGAAAATTCAAATTTTGTTCTTCCATGATGCAGGAGTGATGATGGGAAGCTTAACCCTCAGCCCCTTCTCTGGGTGCTGAAGTATTTCTCAACACTGACTGGAGAGACTTTCATACAGAAAGATGTGTGTTCAGATTCCCTACTCTCCCAGTCCTTGGCCTTTCAACTGAGACTGCCAACAAATGATTGCTGAACACTTGCCAGGCAGCAGTAACTTTCAGTCCTCAGTTTATAATAATGCAAAATCGGTATTCTCCTGTCAACCCCTGGTTTATAATAATGCAAAATCAGTGTTCTGTTGCTGGGAATGCCTTATTCATTATGGGCCATGTCCAAATCACTTGAATGTGAATCTGTGGTGATGCACATCAGCTAATCTGCCAGAAATTGCCTCATAAAGGTGCAATTTGCCATACTGGCAACATGTAATTTATGAAGTCTCCTTTTTCAGACCAAAATGCAGGTTGGCTTATTCCAAGAAGGCTAAAAAAGATAAACTCTCAACCAGCAATAAAATTCAAGGGAAAATAGATACCTAATTCTATGAAGCACTTCTGAAAAATCCCATCTGTTAATGCTTAAAACAATATATCTTCATAAATATTAAATTGATTCAAACAGCTAGCACACGCATGCTCTCTCTCTGTCTCTCTCTCTCTCCTTCTTTCATATTTTTCTTTTTCCCATCTCATAGTTCATTTACGTACTTTCTGGAAAGATGTGGGATTCATACCCAGGGTCGGGACTGGCCTCATCCAGCCATGCAGTAGTGATTCTGTTCCCACTCCCAGCAGAGCCCTCTTTGCATACATACAATTAACCTCGGTTAAGTATTGGTTATGCAATAGTGTGTAGGCACCAGAAGAGCTCCTCTGGTTGTTTAGCACTCTGGTATCAGACGAGAATAAATACAAGGCATGACCTGGCCCTTCGGGGCACTGGCCTAGATCTAATAACATACAGACTGAAGTTTTTCTGTGTAGCTGACACTGATTTGATGAGGAAACTGCCTGAATGTTTAATTTAATAGTGCAGTCATTGACAGGATTTCCCCAACCTTATTTAACATAGATGTGTGTTTATGCACGTGCACGCATTCACATACACACTGTTCTTTCAAGCTTGTAAAGGCTTTTGTGGAAAAAAAGCATTATCAAACTTTGATATAAAGATGGAAACATGGAAACATGCTGTGGGCTGGATTACATTTATCTCTGTAGTAAATCAATCGACTTGAGTGACCCTGTGTAAGGGAAAGTTTAGCCGCTTATGAATTACAGACATACCTGTTGCTTTATATCTACTCATAAACATTTGCTCAAAATGATTTAACATACGATTTTTCCTTCATAGGTTGTACAAATGGCTTCATACAGAAGTTTCTAGTTATGAAAGGTATCCAAAAGCAGTAATGTTTTTATGTCTATAGTTTTCCCAGACATGTGTAATATGATTGTTTCCCTGTAAGTTTTCACTCTTGCTGTATAATGGGGAAGTAGTTTTGGTGTTTCTTCATAACCATACGGAGAACATTTAACAATATGTAATTCAGAGGACACATCTATGCAGAAACAGAACCACACACTTCAGTTCATGACCCACTACATGGCCAACAGGTCCAACACTGCATGAAGTGCTCTACCCTTAACTGTATCCTTCCTGCTTTGGGAGGGGGAAAAAGTGTGCTGGCTTGAGTACAAATACGATTTTAATGCCCTAGGAAAAGATGGATAGAACAGCACATTCCAAGATTCTTTGTCTTCCCTCATCCTTTGCTAGCTCTGTCTCAATGTTGTTAAACTGGTTTAAGTGCAAGGGATGAATTGGGCTTACTGTAGTCCCTTTTAACAGTACAAGAAATGTACTGGGCAAAACCACAAAAATACACGTAAGAATATCAACAACAAAAGTATTTGTACAGAGCTAAGCTTTATGTCAGGCTATATTGGTTTTCAAATGCTCTCACTTCCAGCAGGCTAGAGTCCCTGCTGATTGTGGTGTAATGAAGTTTACATAAAGGAGGAAGTTAAATTTATTTCCATACCAAAAGACAGTGGGTTGAGAAAAATGTAAAGTCACTAAAATAATAATGAAACAGAATGGGTGGAAGAAGAGCCCCCTGCAGCAGCCCATGTTAATTACCCTTGCAGCTGGGAGATCAATTTGCATATATATTCTTTGAAGCCTGTCAGGTATGAATTGAACCACTGAACTGTTACATTTGATAATCTAGCTCTCCAAAGCATTTCTGCTAAAGATGTTATGTTTCATAAGACTAGTTATTTTTTCTGTCTCAAAGTAAAGAGCTGTACTTAATTTGTTCCTGTATAAACAGATCTATGTTTGTGGCTTCCTGGAGCACCAGGTTAGCAACGTAATCTCATCAAAAGCATTGGTACTGCTGATTAAACACAAAAGAGATATAGTCAAATAGCCCTGACAACCAGTGAAAGCAAGGAAATTAAAACTTAAAGCTAGTGGTGACAGGCATGACTCAGGGGATAGTTAATGAGTTATGGAGCTTTTCAGCTCCACGACACATATTCCATTATGTTCTGTACTAGTGGTGACAAAATTGTTGCCATCTGATGGCTGCTTCATGGCTGGAATAAACCTACTGTGTGGTCCCAGGAATTTTGCAAGTCCATTTGTTTTGCACTAAATGTTAGTGTAGCATCCTGATGCCCATGCTGCAAAATTGTTTGCAGTGAATGGTAGCAGTTTACCACCTGTTGGCAGCAGTTTCAGGGGAGCATCAGAGATTTATAGAACTGTTGGAAAACCTGTTTCTCCATCTGAGTAATCTAGAGTTGCTTGACTGAAACCAGTAGAAATGAGGGCTTCCATGGAACAACACCCGTGCAAAGGGAGAAACTGTGCATGAAAATGAATTTTATGCAGGAAAAGGATATGAACTAAAGCTTGCTTGTTCTTGTTTAACAAAACTGTGAGAATTATGTGCAACAGTTTTCATTCAACTCAGATGAACTCATGTTTTCAAACTTTTTTTTAAAATAAAAAATAACAACAACAACCCCCCCCCCCAAAAAAAAACCCCCAACCCAAACCCAATAGTAATACCTTATCTGAGTTCTTCAGAAAAACATATTATTCGTAACACATCCTTTTGAACACAGATGAACCCTTACTCTTCAGATACTTCCTAGCATTAGATCTAGGGCAATACTTTTCTGATAATATTTGCATGTAATATTGATGTAGGAAAAATGCTCCATTAACAGTGATCAAGAGCCTGGGCAACTCCTAAGATTAAAAACCCAGTGCACAACTGAGTGTTGCTAGATCTGGTGTGGGGGACTGATTCTTTGCATGGTTTCACTCTGGACCTATTAACAATTCTGCTTTTCTGAGGTTGCTCCTTTATGTGGTTGCCTTATTTTTTTTGCTCTTTGTGAGGAAAAGTTTCAAACAGAATTTCTTCCCTGCCTGTCTTCACTGGCATAATAGATCATCCCAAGAGTTTATTGCTTTCCCATTTCTGAATGGGAGGAGTTAGACTCAAGAATGGTCAGGTCAGGGCATGGTGTAGGGTAGGTGGAGAGTACAGTTAATTGGTGTGTCCAGTTTGCTTGAAATTAATAGTTCTAAACATCCAGCATCCATACAACACACTTTTCTGGAAGATTTATTCTGAAGGTACAGGAGAAATACTTTGCATTTTTGCAAGATTTAAGCGCTGTTGGGCTCAAGGAGAATTTTAATAGTCCTTAGTGAACCATAGATTTGTTAGCTGACAAATCTTGTTCATGCAACTGGTTGCTTCTAGCAGTTAAAGAAGCTTAGTTACATTTTCTCCCTTCATTAACAACGTGAGAATCACTGGAAAAATGGGACATTTGGGGCTCCCTGATTGATCTAGGAGTGAAAAGAGAGGTTGATACTCGGGTCTCATGGAAAATTAGATGGAGTTGCATACCCATGATAGAAACTCAAAATATCTTAGCTGAAGTCAGCTATGAACTGGAGTAATTTTATATCCCAGGGGGGACTGTCAGGATAGCATGTAAAATAATAGAGTTTTTCTTTGGAGAGAGAGAGAGAGAAGCTGTTCTTATTATTTATACCTCTCTACATCAGTATTACTGTATTTCCTCACTTGTATGCAGTCTTTCAAAATAAAAGAGCTGGCTGATATAATTTTAATACTCTTTAATATAACAAATCTCTTGCATGAAAGATGTTTATTTAATGATCATATATTAAAGATAAGCGTATTCCTTTCTTTTCCTGGCAAATAAAACTCTTCAGATCTAAAATGAACTGCAGGTAGTTATAATGCAAACCATGCCTAGGAAAATAAACTCCTTCTGTATTAGCTTAAGCTCTTTGAGATTTAATGAAGTCTTACATTTGTTGATCAAATGTGCAAAAGGTGTAGTGCAAGCAAAGCATTCAATTCATAACAGGGAGAAAGTTTTGTACAGCAGAAATCTCACCTTACAATGGAAATGTAGGTAATTATAAACACTGAACTTCAAGTTTTTTGAAGGATGTGCAGTGAATGCAATAGTCCGTATAGAACACCTGAGATGTAGAACTATTTATTCCCCTCCAATTTCCTTTATTTTAGCAGGAAGAGCAATATGAAAGTAGGGCGGATGTAGAGAAAGCAGGATATACATCACAAGAATATCTGCTGGTGTTTTGAAATTTCCAATGTTTATTTCTATTTTTAGAGATACTCTTTGTTGGATTCTTGTGATGATTCCACCTGGAGTTTCCTATCCAGAATGATCCCATGCTTTTTCCCCCTGTTCTGTTAGGGTCTGTCTTGACAGCAGTTCCTTCATCACACAATGTCTTTCAGGTTTATTCACCTGTTGATTGTTCTTGTTGCTGTGTGCCACTTATATCATGTTTTGCTCAAGTGTTATTTGTATTTCTTTTATGGTTGAATTTCAACTGTTCACAAATATTTGTTATTGGACTGGTTTTTTTTGTAATTTATCATCAGATAGGGCACTGGGTACAGCATGATAATTAGTGATCTGACTGATAGTGTAATGAATATTGTAACTGAACGAGCTACAGAAAACAAAAAATTGATACATATATATATAAACTGAGAAGGGTAGAAAACAAAATTTTGTCTTCATATATATTTCTTAGCTGAAAAGGCTCTTTCCATTTAACTTTCTTGCATGCTGAAGATTAACTAGAGGACATGAATCCCAAGGAGGTATATGAAATACAGCATATTAGATTCTGAGGTGGAGTTCAAGACACAGTCAAGTTTTTCTGATACCCCCATGAAATCTCGAAAAAGATGAAATAAAACCATCAGCTTGAAGGTTGATTCATTTGTTTTGTGTTACAATGACAAGGCACAGAGAGAATGTTAAGAAGCAGCATTTAATAAGCATTTGCTAATAACCTTTACCAAGGGGAATTCAGAAGAAGGGAGGTCATCTGAAAACAAGGCAACCTTGATAGCAAATCATGAGGCTTTGTTTGTTGAGTTCCTTCTTTCCCTGATGGTGACTACTTGTACTGTTGTTTATCCTTCAGGCCACAGCTGCTTTAACAAGGACACTTTCAGACTGAATTATGGGTGGGATTGTATAATAATTATAGCAATGATGAGAATGGTGAATATCATCTTGCCATTCTCTGCCTGTCCTGTGTATTCTGAGCAAACACCATTATCTTTCAGGCCCACACAATTTCTTCCTACTTCTTAACTTTATAAAGTTATTAACTTGTAAATTAATTTCACACTGTCACTGAAAATGTTGGGGATGACTATTTGACAACCCTTGCCACATGACTATTTGTTGACCACTAACTGGTGGTTATGAAAGTGAAAAGTACTGACCACTTTCTAGGTTGCCTTTTTGTCAGCTGGTGCTGCAACTGTAGTAGGGCTTTGGTTGATATCCACATTTTCAGGGTTGTACAGGACGTATGCTACTTATAAATCATTTGGGTTCAAATATGACACTGTGCTTTCCTTATCTATAGGAGAAATATTTATGCTGTGCTAACTTTTAAGTTCTGTAGTCATTTTGTGCAACTTCTATAGCAGTGTTCTTTTGTTTAAGGTTGCTGAAAAAAGCAGAGTAGAAGAGACACAAATATTAAGGTCTGAACTTCTGCATCTCCATTTCTTCCAATTTAAAGAAAAAAAGACCATAAAATGAAAGTGCTAGAGGACAGGGTCACAAACAGCACTATGGAATTTTCCTTCCAAAAATGTGTTGGAGATACAGAAATTTTACACGTGTCACAGGGGAAACTGGACAAGTAATTGAAAGAGAGATGTATGGAATGTCATCAAAATCAGGAAATCCCTGTAGCTGAAAATAGCTGGGAAAGTATAATTTATCATGTTGTTGTGTTTCCCTTTGTTTATGGTCATTTCTGTTGACAATGTTCTGGGTTGCATGGACGTTTTGTTTCCAACAAAATGGCCGTTGTATGTCCCAGGGTCTTCCCTGTCCCTCTAGTTTCTCTTCTAAAGCATGGATACTCTCTTTGTACACTGTGAAGTCAGTTCCTTTTCTCTTCATTATTCTCAAGCAGAAAACAATTTCCATTTCTTTTTGTTCTGCTCTCCCTCTGTGTTCCCTGTTTTTATGGGCATTCCTTTGAATTCTGCTTAAGTCACTATAACTGTTCTAAATCCCGGATTAACTGATTTTACTTTACTCTCTCTATTTGCTGTTCTCCAAGTGTCATTTTCCTCCTTCTCATTCACAAAGACAATTTAAACTAAACTAATTTCACTTTGGTAATGTGAACACCTTGTACTAGAGTCTTCCCATTCAAGTGGGGTTTATCTTTGATCCACCAGTTTTGGTTTTCAGGACATAGGGTATAATTCACCCCATGTGCAACTACAGTTTCCATTGCTACAATTCATGTGCAGTATATTGACATTAATCACATTACAGTTCTCATAATCTGAGAAGTCAAACCTTAAGAGTTCAAGTTGGGAGTAGTTCAAATGCTGGAGTTAAAATCAAGGATGTCTGAAAGATGAGAAAGAGCTGAGTCGCATCTATTAATAAGTTTTTTTTCCCACAAATTCCTCAGTTTTGTATGTTGTTTCAACTTCATTTTTCAGGGAAACTTTTCTCAGTATATTTTATGGATTCAATTGGCAGGTCAGGGGGGAAACTTCCACTATTTCCAGAGATTAAAGAGCTTAACAGTCTTACTAATGAAATTCAAGCTTTTTTTTTTTTTGGCTCGGACATGGAGAGCAGAAAGAATGAGAAGTCAGTGAGGTAAACTTATATATAGTGGATTTTTAGTTTTTTTGATGACATGCAGAATGGTAGTCTTAGGGAATTCCAGAGACGATTATTCCAAATGCTGAAACTCTGTCTATACCACCTTGGATGAAGGCAGTGGCATTCATATTCGACCAAAATCCCCCATCTACGCTCTATTAGGATGGGACCTGTGTGTTCAAAGACTGATGGGGAGAAGACTGCAAGTTTGTTTTGTTTGCAGAGTTTGCGTCTAGCTCCCAGAAATAACAGACACTACTACAGTTTTCTCAAATCTTTAGAGTCTAGGTGTACTACAAAGAGCATGAAATTTTCTTTGGATAGAAGTCAAAGGTAAATGTATTGATATGTTTGCTAAAGATTAAACATGGAGGTTTTGTGTAAAAACCTTACATGGGAATATATGTGTAACACATACAGCTAAGCTGAGGAGGAATTATCAATAGATTTAGTGTTTATATTGATGTTCAAGCTTTCTGTCATTTTTCAGGCAATATTTAGACTATTTTGACATTTTGAGTATAGAAATTGCACTTTGGTGTGTGAAATGTGGTCAGTACCTAGTTTCAGGTTTTAAGTTACTGCAGACAGCTCAGTTATGCTTAATGTCTCAGAAAAGACAAGAGTGCTCTCTGCTCCAGCAAAGAGTTAACCCAAACTTTGAGAAGGGAGTTTAATAGAGCTATACAAAATATTACCTCAGTATTCCACTCCAGTCAGTTATTTGTGCAGATGTGAATTAATGGACTGTTATAAAGGTAGTGTGATTTCTGTCTTTTCAGTTAAGGAGTGATGATGGCCAAAGTTTCGTTTTGTGCGCTACCATTAAGTAAAATCAATGTGCTAATAAAAAATCTCTGCATATCTTTTAAGAAGGAACTTAAGAAATATTAAGAATCGTGGACATTTACACCCTTTGAGAAGGAGAGCAGCCCATGGTCTTCAACCATCACCTGAATCTGTTTAAAACTGCTTACATCAGTGGGAAATGTTGAGGCTACTAGAACTAATGGCCTACATGAAGTTGGAAACATCCAATTGTTTGTGTATAAGCATTTGCTAGTACATTCTGGTCTACTTGAGGTTATACAAAAATATTTTGCAGAAGAAAAGATTTCAAACGGCTGTTGAACTAGTCATCTGTTTTTATGATATATTTCTGAAGGTTGATCTCACTCTCACCGTGTGTCATGAGTTCATGAACATTTTTTCCTGGGTATATGTCCCAAGTTTAAACATTTAACTGAAAATTCTGTTTCAAAATTAACTTAAATAATGCATGTTAATGTTTAGCAAGACTGATGCGCCTTCACAATAAATAAACAATAATAGCTTCTTTTTGGTATAAAAAAAGGTGGTTATTCTCAGAGAGAAATATGTTCTTCCATGAACAAAATAACTCAGACCTGCAGACTTTTGAGCCAAACTTACAAAAGGTTGTTATGAGTGGAGCACAGATGCGGGAGTTAGGGCTCACAGATTCTAATTCGAACACCCATTTGAGGTTAAGAATTTCTGACTCTCTCATCACTCCCCAAACACTCTCATGCCTCCAAAATATAGTCTGAAGTACACAATAAGAGTCATATAAACGTTATACTATTCCCTGTGCAGGTTTAGATATCATTCAGTTTTTACAGCTTTGTGTTTTTAAATGTTTTAAAACTGAAAGGCATTGTGTGGGAGCTAAACTTTCTTTTAATAGCTGAAGTAGTTCTAGAGAAATAACATAGATTTCCTCTTATCACTTACGAAAGGCAATTGATAATCTCTCTTTCTCCTTTGGTTGGTGAATGCTTTTGATTTACACTCCTGTATATTCCATAGTTTCCCTAAAATCTAACCTGCATGAAGTATAGAAACGGAAAAATTTTTGCTTCATTGGAACAGTACACATGTAGCAACACACAAACTTTGATGATAATGTTGTTGATCTTTTTGGAAGTCTTACTTCCCAAAAGTAAGAACTTAAATTTTTCCAAAGCCATTAAGAAGGGGATGAAGACACTGTAGTCTTGGTTGAAGTGGTATCTAATTTTTCCTCACACCTTTGCCCTTTGATTCTCCTGGATAAACCTTTTGTGGAAGTGAACTCTGTGTGTTTTGCTGTATGCAATCTCAGTCCTATGCTTTTCTGAAGGATATCAGTCTATAAATATTTGCAAATTATGCAGATTGTGAAAATAGTACCTAACAGCAAATGATGTTTTAGGTTCTGTGTTCTAATGTTCCTTAGAATATTACTATCCAGAACTTCTATTTGGGACTAAGATCACATCATGTTTATACATCGGGGTTATGTTCACAAACTTTAAAATTTACTCCTCTCACTTAACAATCAGGACAAACAATTTTCATCCTTGACAAAGATGGATAATTCATAGGGTGAGGATCATCAAGGACTTGATCTTTACTGCTTCATGGCAAGGGCATAGAAGGGACATGCAGGGTTGATGAAGACGTAGCAGAGAAACTCTGAAATCTTTGCATAGGCATTTAGTGCTCTGACTCTCACACCTGATGCATTTCTGTAGCAGATTGTCTATAAGATATAGATCAATTTGAAGTAAATGAACAGGAAATATTAGACCAGTCAGGCAGGTTAGGAAGGTCACCGGGACCAGATGGCATAAAACCAAGAGTTCTGAATATAGAATTCCCAAACTTCTGGCTAAGGGATGTAAAATGTCATTACAAATGGATACTGAACTAAAGGACTTGGACAGCTGTTGTATCTGCCATCTGTCAGAAGTGCTTTAGAGATGATCTTGGGGATGACAAACCAGTGAGCCTGATTTCCATCTCTGTTAAGACTGTGTATATGTGTATGAATGAAAACAACTTGTTCAGAAGAAGTTACACAGCTTCTGGATTTCAGGGATGTTTTCAGTAGTAATAAGGATAAATGAGATCAAATGGACATAATACACATTGTTTTTTAAAATGTCTTTGATCAGGTTGCACACCAAAGGCTCATTACAGAAATTGTGTTGCCATGGGGTTGGAGGAAAGCTTTTTAAAGAAGAGGAATCTATGATAAGCCTTAATAATGGCAACATTTCAGAATGGAATTGATACTGGGACCAGTTTTAATCAGCATCTCTGCTCTGGAGAGGGCAACGAATAGTGAAATCTGCAAGCCTGTGGATGAATTCTCTGTTGACAATCAATGTCACTTGCCTTCAATACCGATAGCTTCAATGGTGAGAATCTCCAAAATGAAACTGAGCAGACCAAAAATCAGCAGGTCAAGTTCAGTCTGAAGAAATGCATCTAGAAAAAAATAACATGAACCATGCTGACATGATGCTGAACTCAGAACTGACACTTAAAACTCAGGAAGAGACCTCTGACATTTCTCTGAAGTCTCAGTGTCAAACAAAAAAGTGTTAGGCAAGTTTAGAAAAGTTAATGAGATTATCCTTGGGAACAGAGAGTGCCTGAAATAAGAGGACAGCAGGGCATCACTCTGAAAATTGATGTGCCCATATCCTGCGTATCATGTGCAGTTTGGTCTTCACAAATGAGGAAAGGTGTAGCAGAATCCAAAGGAGTGTGGAGAAAAAAAAGCAAAATGTTCAAAATGATGGAGCAGCTGCCTTGTGCAGTGACACTTAAAGGCTGGGACACTTCATTTGAAGAAGAGAAGGCCAAGGAAGGTTATGACTGAGGTTCCTGAAATTATATGGGCAATAGATAAACTGAATACACAACGGTTGATTACAAAATCCCACAATCCTAGATCTATGGGAAACTCAAAACCAGTAAGGCTTTTGTTTAAAGCCAGTGAATGTAGTCCTTAACAGAGTGAATTTCTTGAACTGAGACTCACTAGAGAGGGTGGAGGAAACCACTACTGGTAGGTTTGGAAAGGGGTTAGTAATAAATAACTCTCTCACAAAGATGCCTTTTAGTTTTTTTAATACTGGGCAGGAGTATACCCACTGACAATATTAATTAAACCATTCCCCACACTGAGAACAGCCATGTGGGGAATGGACTGCAGAAAGTGATCAAGCTTGTATTTCTGTTGTTACTGGAGGCAGCATACTGGGCTGTATGAGGATTAACCCCAAATTCAGGGGCATTTCTTACTTATCCTTTTCCCTTACTCAGTCAAATAATTTTGTATGTGGTTTCTTTCAGTGAATGCCAAATCTATTTTTTAAACAAGAGTGACTTTTTTATGGTCTCGTAGATGAGGACTGCATATACTGCTGCAGCACTCAGGTTGTCTCATTCACTGTGAAAGTATTGCTATTAGATAACGATTTCTATGCAGAGATCAAGATAGTCTATAGGTTCTGCTTGATCTGGTTAATCAACGAGTAAATTGCAAGTCCCGAAAAGGTTAGGCAATGCTAAAAATTGAGTATACCAAAACAGCAAAACCAGTGATCTCTTGGCAGAAAGGAGAAAGAAGTTTCTTATGTCATTTTGCTTTCCCAGCCAGTAAAAAAAGGTAACAAATACCGGTTAATGCCACAGTCATGTACAGCAAATTAAGGAGAAGGTAACAAGTCAAGAGGTTTCTGGGTGTACAAGAATAAATATCATAGGCAAATAGAAGTGGAATAAATGAAGTCCAGTGTCACATTTTATGTCATTTACCTAACTGGTACGTTACATTGCCACAGGCCTCTGTAAGGAAGAGCCACCTGATTATGAACCATGGGTTACGTATTACAAAATATGTTAGCATTTTTTCCAGGGTAAGGAACACATATGTAATTGAGTTACAGAACAAATACCAGGGCACAGCAAACTTTAAACTTCTTATTTGGAAGAGGTTATATGGGAAAATAATGAACAGATGGCAAATAAAAGGAATATGTTGGCATTTCTTCTATCTGCGAGGCATAGTAATCTCTCCTTCGTTTTGGACAGTCCAAGGATCATACATGATATGAAGTTTTTAGATTTCAGGGCACAGGAAGCCTGTGTTGCATAGGGGAAACATTTAAATCATTAAGTTTTATACTATAGATCTTTCAACTAAACATTGCAACAAGTGATAAAGTGCAACTCTATTATTCTGAACCATTAGAGGATTGTGAAGCACAAGCGGTTTAGAGTAGGTCTTGTTTGGAGAAATCCAGGTAGTTTTTCCATTCAGAAATGGTCTTACAGGTAATTTGGGTTGTTTAGGATACATGATCAGGGTGTTTAAATAGAGACAGTTGCATTATTTTAATAATACCTTTAATAAATACTTTTGATAATGAGGATTTTTAAATTACTCAGTGTCTATGATTACACTCAGCTGGGTAACCTGTGAAAGGGATTCCACATGAAGATTTTAAAATAGTCAAACATTGTGATTTACAGTGAAAATTTATGTGAAAAGCTGGCTAAATATAATTTTAATTTGCCTGAGAAAATAATTTTTATTTAGGACACTTACAAAATGCAATGGAATTGATGGATTTTATTTATGTTCTTAAAGACAAACAAGTGCTTCTGTGCTGTTTGGATTAGAAATAAAATTAAGAACATGTTAAAATACTGTCTTGCATTGTCCTAGGAAAAACATTCCTATAAGATAAATTGATAGTTTTCCAAAATCTATTATGTATTTATTTATTTTAAATTTGATAGAAAATAATGCTTATATAAAACACATAGCAATAATTAGGCTTACAGACAAAAAACACTCACTGTATTTAGAGCAATACGTAGATAAATTTACTTTTTTCTCACTCCCTTGAATAATCAGTGGATAGTAATATTAAACTACAGAATGACTGAATGGATTGCTAAATTTAAATAGGGGACCTGATTTTTCAATTGACGCTCACTGAAGTACAGAGCTCTCTCTCTCTCTCTCATCAATATGGTTTGCATACTTACACAGCAAATCTCAGAAGTCATTTCAGACCCATCATTGTGTGCAAAAACATTTCATAAATCATTTGGAACACTAAACAAATTAGAGAAAATTTTCCTTTGGATTAGAGAAGAAATTTGTTGAATAAAACATTATTTCTGAATTATTTCCTCTTTATAATAAGCAGACTAGATTAAGATAAGAAGCCAATGTAAAAGAGCCACTGGGATATCTATTATTTCTTCATCCTTTTATCCTCTTGCAATTCTCTTGGGGAAGTGTACATGTATATGCTGCATGAAATGTTATTAACTGACATTAAGTCTCTCATCCCCTTAGGCCGTGGCTTTTTTCCTCCTACTGTACTGACCATTAAGCAGCTCTTGTGGATGGGATCTGGAAATGATTGTATTTATACTTTCTCAAGCACATGTCTTAAACTACTCATTGCATTTTTGTATTTCATGACTTTGTAAGCCTCATATAAATTATAATATCAGTTATGTTTTGGTGTAATGACATGAAAGTGACAGGCTATTGGTTCTTTGCTCTAAGTGGGTGCCAGTGTCTATTAATATATTATTTCTCATCTCTTCGTATCTGTCTTTCACTCTTCTTTCTGTTGTAAATATGCATGATTAAAGACAAAGCAAAACTGCCTACCCAGAGCCTTGGAGCCACATCGAATCTTTTTCCTTTGGCTGATCTTTGTTGGTGGAAGGCTGTACTTGGTGGCTTGTGCTTTGAGTGGGAAAATTAGGAGCACAATTCATGCCCATGCACACTTCTGAATAATGCTGGCACATCAATTATTTGAGTTAGTCCAAATTGTTTGCTGAAAGATAGCATGAGAGGTAGCATGGTGAGAAGGAAATTTAACTCTATTGCACACAGATCTCTTGGTTACATTTTCCACCAATTGTACTTAAAATATTTTGCCTTTTTGTACCCTGTTCTTGTATAGCAGCAGCAACAGCCAACAAGTACGGTGTGTCTCCTATTCACTTTCCTAGTTGGCTTAAATGTCTCCAACCAGAAGCATCCACCCTGGTTTAATATTCAAATATTCATTTGTACTAAAAGATTGTGCTCTTTTTTTTTCTTTTATTTTGAGCTTAAAGTCTCAAAACTTCAACTCTTTTCCCTATGGGAAAAGCAAAGGATTATACCAGTACAAGAATCTCATCTTACACTGCACCTGAACTGCCTCTCTGTTTTTATATTTTACGGTCCTGCAGTTCTTTCTTCAGTCACACTGGCTGCATTAAATTATGTAGAAGCACAGGCTTATGACACCTCTGAACCAACCTGCAAGAGAATACAAAATCTTTCTTTTGCTTTCACCCTGACTCAAAATTAAATTCCAAAAGTTATATACAAATAATATCACCAGTCCAATGAATGGAATTAAGGCAAGACAAGGGCAAAACCATTAGTTTTATTATCTACCACTGCTGAAGGATTAGCACTAGAACTAGTATGAATTTACATTACTAAATGGTCTTTGAATGTGATAAGTGGGTGAAATTCAAGTTTGTTAATATTTCTGCACAATAGCAGAAGATGAGCTCTCTGCCTAAGGCTTAAGGCTGAAGCAAGGAACATTGAGTTCCCAGTCACAGACTTGCAGGATGACCTTGACAAGTCACAGAACATATCTGTGCCTCAGCGTGAGATGGGGGATATTAAAACATTTCCTAGCTCGCAGAAGTGTTGGTAAGGTTCGATTAATCAAAGTCTTTCAATATCTTCACACAGAAGGGCCTAGATAAGAGCAAAGTATTGTTGTTACTAAGGCAGACTTCTCCTGAGCACTTAATTTTTCATTTTATATAAACTTTTTTTAGCTTATATGCACTGTCAGCATACAGAGCCATAGATCCTTCAGATCTAGTTTGTGTAGAGCTTGTCAAGATACAGCTGTTTTTAGTGCTATATCCCTATTAGGATATGACACAATACATCATAACAGCTCCATCAGAGCCATTAGGGTGTAAGCTGTCAATGTGTAATAAGATTACTATGCATTACATCTGCTGGTGCTCTGATAATTCTGAACAAGGTACGCTATCGTAGAGTCTGCAAAGCCTTTGAATATTGATGTTGCACTGCTAATGAATGCAACAGTATTATTTTGACGTAGAAATAGGATCTATTCTTCAGTATGTGTGAAGAGCATTTTTTTTTACAATACATTACTTTAACTTTTCCAGAAATCCCCAAAGATGTTCTCCTCAACTTCTTCATGTACTAAAGATCTGCAAGTATTTCTACTTACAAATGAAGGTTTTTCTTGTTTGAGGGAAGGACAAAGCTCTCTAAATAATAGCCAAAAATATTCAAATAGGTATAATCCAATAAGTGGCCTTAGATGCCCTAGACGATAGGAAGTTTGCATTCAGAATAGAGACTGAGATATGAACGACTTCTAAAGTGCTTTTTGTCTCTACAAAAAGTGCAGTTTTCAGATAGAAAAAAAGAGGAAAAATTATGCTGCTTTACCCACAACATTAGTCAGAGTATAATTTAGATAGGAAAAAAGAAACATTTAAATAAGTTGAAGAGCATTCAGAACCTTCGACTGATTGTCTAACAACAATCTAAGATAAGTACTATCAAAGAAAATCAAAGAATTGTAGAATGACCTGGTTGGAAGGGGCTTTATAGATCATCTACTTTCGATTCCCCTGGCATGGAGAGGGATACATTCCACTAGACCGGATTGCTCAGAGCTCCATCCAACCTCTGTTCTTAAACACCTCCAGGGATGAGGCATCAACAACTTCTCTGGGCAACCTGTTCCAGTGCCTCACCACCCTCACAGTAAATAATTTCTTCCTTATACCTACTCTAAATCTACTCTCTCTTCCAGTTCGAAACCATCCCACTTTGTCTGTCACTACATGCTCCAGTCAGCAGAACCTTCTGATTCAGAGAAAGATGCTGTAGTAAGTTCGTGCTTCCCTGCCTGCGCAACACCTCAGCATCAACCAATCAGTGGGGAACTTACACTTCTCATACCTTTGGGAAGGACCATTCACTGGGAGAACTGGAGTGCTGACTTGACTGGGTCACAGTAAAGTCTGTAGCAGAACAGGGAGAAAAAAAGAGTTTTGCTGGTGTTTTAAAATCATCACCAGGAATCTGCAATTTTACGTATGAAACTCTTGTTCACAGTATCTCATTATTCCTGAAATTATTCCTTACTCAAAATGATCAAGGTGACAAAGCTTCAGTAACAGATATGTGCCTGTAGGGTTTTCCTAAGAACTTGTACACGCACGCATGTGAGCCTGTACAGGAGGAGCTTGTGGTAAGCCTTGAGTAAAGAGAGACGTGAAGGGAACATACAAACTCCAAGTGCTTACAATATTTTCAAGTCTTCCCAGAGAAGAATGAGCTGAGTGGCTTCAAAGGAGCTTTAACATAGCACTTGGCCAGCAAGAGTGTTAGTAAATCTTCAGGAGGTCTGAAGTATCTCCTAAAAGAGGGAGTTACAGCCTCTCACAATCAATTGTCTCGTGAAAGTGTGAGCTGTTTGATTTTTCTGAATCTGCAGGGGGGCACAGGCAGGCAGACCTCGAGTCAGAAAAGCTTAATAAATTTTCTAGAAATATATATTCCAAAAAGTTCAGACTAAGTAAGAAGAGAAAACAATACAGTCATTTTTCATAATGATAAAAAGTCTTGTTCAAAGACTTTCTCATTAAAAATTAAATAACTTTTTGTGCAGGAATAGAAGGTAAATAGGAAATGCATTCAGAGAGCTGACACTTATGCTGAATAACAACCAGGAAAACATGCTGTGGTCCTTGAAGGAGACATAGAGCACAACGAAACAAGGAAAAATACAGAAAATAAAAGCTGAAATTAAAAAAAAGCAAGTGAAGTGAGGAGAAATGTCAATGATCTGACAAGTAGCATGAGTACAGACTTTTTCTGTTATTAGGGCAAACAGGAAGATGTAAGAAATTCAAATACTTTGTGGGTACGGGCTGACATGGGGAAACAATGTGCTGAAGGAAAGACTTGCTTGCATGCAGAAAGAATTTGCACATCTGAAATAGTAGCTAACAAAATTTTATGGAAACAACTACAACATTCTATGTCAGTATTTGTGTCTTTGGCTAGAGTAGTCCACACAGGAGAGAATGAGAAAAGGCAAAGACATGAATTAAATCTTCTACTCTAGAAAAAAATCCCCTCTTATACATAAAGGAGCTTTCACTGGTATGAAAAGACATAAAATGCTGGTAATGATCTAGAACAGGTAGTGAAAAGCAGAGCTCTAAGAACAAATCTATCTCAAGCGTGAACCTATAATTTCCCTCATGTGGAGATCCCAAGAACATGTCGAGGGGTTTTTGGAAGAGATCTCTGGTTTTTCATGGCAAAATGTTCAAAACTCGAAAGTCTTCTGAAAGTGTTAAAATAGACATTAAAGGATGCTGTTCATAATTGCAGTGTCAAGGACAGAATAAATGTGGAGAACAATTTTAAAAACATTATTTAATTCAAAGACCCTTCCAAATTGAGCAAGAACACCAAAAAGCATATGCCTTCAAAAGCAACATTTGCTGAGACAGCAGGAATCGAATTCTTCCAGAAATTAAATGCTTCCTTGCCCTCACTACAGGTTTGTTTCATTTTTTTCTTTCCTTTTTTTTCCTGGAAGGCTATTTTTGAACTACAGTCCCCAGATGGTTAAAAACCTTCTTCTGATTTCCAGCCTAAATTTATTCATAATCAGTTTATATTCATTTGTCCTTGTGCCGGCACTGTCCTTTGGTTTTAATAGTGCATCTATATTGTGTAGCTATTTGTAGATTAAATTATTAATATTACAAAAGATAGTATCAATTTTTAAGAGAGATCACTAGCTGAGATTATGAAGATAAAATTCAGTGTTTCAACAGCTGTTTGATCATAAAGTTATAGCCTAAAAAGATTATAAATACAATAAGATGTGTTTTCACATCACTTCAAGGGGAAACTAATATGTATCTTTTTATTACTTTTTTATGATATTCAGTAATGAAATACAGTTAAAATAAATTCCAGTAAAACAGGTCTTGATTTGAGGAAAAAGCAGTCTAGGTGGAGTTGCTGTTCGTTTGTTAAATGCAGAAGTCTATTCTTCAACCTTAGTGCAAGCGATGGGATGGGTTCCCCTTTGGACCACACTAATTGTTTGGTTAAAATTGGTAGCAATATGACAATTAATCTGCCACTGCATAACAACCAGCTAATTTTGAAGTAGATTTGGACAAATGGATTGTTTGAGGGAGGGAAATTGAAAGTGTTAGGTTGAAGCAATTGTATCCTACGGAAATATACTGTAGAGAGCTATATTGCTAGGTTTTAAAAGCCCTTTTGAGCAGTGAAGGTACCTGTGAGTATTAGCAGTCCTAGATATATTAGGTATATGAACACTCAACACTAACAGTTTCTAGTTTTTTTCCCTTTCCTGCATGAAGGAGGAATGCTGAATAAACTGCCGTCTGTCAGATCCTCTAGGAAATATTACAGGGATTCCCCCGCAGTGCTTTCCCTTCTGTGAAGGACAGGCTGAAGATGTGTGAAGAAGAATATCAGAAATCACATTTCTCGGCTGAATGAAATTTCAAATTTACCTTCCTATTCTCGGTATTAATTATCAGCAGCCCATCCAACAACTGGACACGTCATTCCCTACGCTGTATATCCTTAAGCATTGGTCTGTAAAAACTCTGTCAATGCTGAGCTCGTGACTCCTTTCCATCTATCTCTCTGTTTTTCCTTCTGTGTTTTTGGGTAGTACAGGGCCTTTGTTTATTAGCCTTTTCCACCTGGATAAGCCAGAGGAACACAGAACTCCTGACCTGAAGCAATGCGAGTAGGCTGGCTTGCCACTCACACTGCCTTTTTGCATGGTGCCCCTGCCTTTCCCCAGCAGACACAAGGCTCCAGAGATGTCTCAGAGATGAGGACAGTGTGTCTGCCTGCCTGCTCACCCTGTAGCTCTGGGGGACAAGTAGGGTGAATATGAGAATAACAGTTTATGCCCACAACAGCGAGTGTCACGCTGTGAGAGGGAAATGGTGAGTATTGCTGCTTGTATTTTGGCTGATCATAAAAGTAAAAAGGATATAGTAGCCCAAAGGATAAACTGAACTCAAAGGTACTTGTAGCTGCTCTGAAGCTTGTACTATAAAAAAAAATCAGAAGCAAGCCGTTCACTGAAGTCCTGGCTTTCATGCACTTGTGTTTGGCATTGTTATTTTAATCTCCTGACCTCATTTTGTGTTTCTGTACTGTTTGTCTTCTCTGGCAATGTTTAACTTGCTAGGTTAAAATTAGTCTTCTGTTATGGAGATACTGTGCTAGGCTACTGGGATATTTCCCTCTAAAACTCCCCTGATCTTTATCGACAATTGCTCAACATCTGCATAATTCTGGCTTTCCTGTGTCTAAACAACTACGCTTGGGAGGCTGCCAGCTCATGGTGGCAATGGGCACCTCTGATGAGTGTGACAAAAGTATTATCCATTTAATATGCTTTATCTGCTGCAAAGAAAGAAACCTCCACCTCATGCACAGTAAATCTGTACCTGCCTGCCCTTCATTCACCATCTCCACCTTCGCCAGGATCCTCCCCATGTTTCTGCATTCTGAACTGGCACAGATTAAGGAAGTTTCCTAGGAAGACTGTTGGAGGAATCCTGCATTTTAACCTAAATAAACTCTACCTGCTGCATGTGGTACTTTGAAGATCTTTTCTCCTCAAAGAAAATGACAAATTAATTCAATCCAATGATAATTTATGCATAAAACAAGTTTGGAAATTAACACAAAAGTAACCTCTATCTTCTGTGAAAACATATGCTGAGAAATATGTGATGTTATCCTATTTATGCAGTAATTAAACGTGATCTTCTTTATCTTCATCAGCCTCTGGGAAAAAGCCACTTTACAGCAATTCCTAGGGCTCATGACAAGTTTAGTTAGTCCTGGAAACCTCTTGGTAAACTGGCCGTTTGTATGTATTTTCAGTCCCTTAACATTAATACTGGTATTAAGATATTATTATTTAGGTGGAAAAAGAATTCTTATTCTGTGATATACAGGTCCAGATCCTTAATAAAAATTATGAATGTTATTGTTCAAATCCTAACTCTTCTAAAATAAAAGACATTTTTCAGCAAATATCATAGAGATCAAGTTCTGTCTGTATGTGTGAAAGTATTTGAATTTTTTTGATTTAATTACTTCTTTATGCAGAGAATTTTGAATTTAATTTAACTGATTTCTTAATAATGAAGAACAATGCAAATAAAATCCACAGGTATCTACTTAATATGAACAGCAGATTATTCTAATTTTGTTTTTCAGTTGTCTATTTTTATTTATGAGAAAAGAAATAAATTTATTAATCATAATGTAGAGATTATATGAGCTGCAATTAGCACCTTATATATTATGTACTGTTTGCCTTTTATAGCACAATCAGATTATTTTGTGGATGTACACAACCACTAAAACAGCTGAGAAAATCTAACTGATGCTTGAAACTGCATACTGTTCTTATGCTGAAAACAGCAACAAACATTCAGATTTTATATGTCAATCTTCCTAGAAAATATTCAAATAGCCTAAAAGCATAAGTTACTACTTACGGAGCAATAAGAAGAGATTCTGATCTTATGCCCCCTGTTCTAATAATCAGTTTTTGTTACAAGCATTTCTTATTCCTGCCACCATTTTGGACTGATCTGGCAATTTCCTGCTCTTGGGCTGAATGCTTAATCAAACAGTGATGCCACTAGAGCCAGTGGGTATGCTGGAGTAAAATTATTTTTGTCAGAGTTCATATTCACAGGACTGGCTCCTGAATGCTCAATAGCAAAGCAAAGATATTAAATATAATCATTACAGTGGGCACTTTCAAGTGCCCATGTGACCTTCCTTTAGAAGTGTATGATTTCAGAAGGCAACCTGGGGTATCTAGAGATCTTAATCACCTTGCATTTTCTTTGCCTCAGCTAGTATCTTGAAGACTCAGTTCTTAGGCAGATCAGTCCCCTAGAAACTTAAATTTTCAATTCAGTGCTTGTCCAGAATTCCCTCGTAGGTTTGTCCACCAGTGCCAGCTGAACATAAACACCACTAAAATGAGTACAGCTAGATGGGAACTAACTAAATTGTGAGAGAGGTGGAGCTACCTGATTATTTTTCAGTGCTGAGCACAAGAATGTAAATCTGCAGTGTAAATGCGTAGGGCTGAGGTCATGCAGACAGGCTCTGTCTATCCAATCCTTGAGTACAGGGCTGCCCTGCCCCAGAACTCCTGCATTAAAAGCAAACAAACAAGTACATTGTTAGATAAAAATGAGTACATATTTACATGTCTAGAGTGCTTACTAACTTCAAGTTTCGTGAGAGACTGCAATCAGGAGAGACTTGAGTAAATCAGGAAAGCTGATGAGTAAATAAGCAGAGTGGAACACACAGTCGTCTGACTCTCATTAATGGCATCTCCAGGCCAAGATTAGAGAAAGATGCTGAGAAAAAGTGACTATTTTCCCTTTCTCTTCTGAAGAAAAGCTCATTATTACAGCCACACACCTGATTTCAACTATCCAAAGCCGAGAAAATCCCAAGGTCACTAGATTCACCCATGGATGTTGAGTAAATTGAACTGGTAGAATTTTCATCTTGATTTACTAGAGTTGTCACACTTTCTTAAAATTAAGAATTATACGACTGGGATCTGTTGCTTGAAGTGATATTGGCAAGAAATCTAAAATTATGGGCACATATTACCTAGCAGCAATGTACATTAGAAGTGAAAGCCTGTCTTTTAAGGAGACAGCAGGAATATAAGGCTCTGAGTCTTATAGCAATAATGTTTTATGGAGCTACAGTAGATCTACAGGATCATTGTGGTACCATAACATGTCCAGAGAAGGACAACAAAGCTGGTGAAGTGTCTGGAGCACAAGTCATGAGGAGCATCTGAGGGAGCTGGGGTTGTTTACCCTGGAGAAAAGGAGGCTCAGGGGAGACTTTATTTGTCTCTACAGCTCCTGAAAGGAGGCTGTAGCCAGGTGGGGGTTGGCCTCTTCTCCCAGGTAACAAGCAATAGGACAAGAGGAAAGAACCTCAAGTTGCACCAGGGGAGGTTTAGATTGGACATCAGGAAAAATGTCTTCACTGAAAGAGTGGTCAGACATCGGAACAGGCTCCCCAGGGAAGTGGTGAAATCGCCATTCCTGGTAGTGTTCAAAAATGTGGAGATGTGGCACTTAGGGGCATGGTTTAGTGGTGGACATGACTGCCGGTATAATGGTTGGAATCAATGATCTTAAGGGTCTTTTCCAGCCTTAATGATTCTATGATCTTTGATGAAAAGACTTGCAAAAACTTCCAAAAACCTTTGGATTTCAAGAAGCTTTTGCCAGTGAAAGAAAGGTCAATTGAGTTTGTTATCAGATTGTCTTTTTCAAGAGGGGAGTTGCTGTAACTCTAGCACTGTATTTTTTCTTCATCCCATGGGGACCAGCCTAGATCTTATGAATATGGGTTTTTGTGACAAGAACATTCCTTTAATACATCCTCTCTTTGTATTATTTTGCCACAGGTGTGGGAAAACTTCATTCTTCTGAAATTTTTGTGGAAAGATTTTTCCATGTGTTTGATCTGTCACCTGTTGTAGCAACCATAGTTTTTCAAATGTTATGTGCTCAAAGGCATGAATATATCTTGGTTATATTAGGCTATGAAATATGCTGGAACATAGGCACTTCGAATAAGCACCGCATGTTAGTATTTCTATAAACAGAAATGTAAAGGACTGCAATTGACTTGGGTATTCCCTTGGATGTGCTCTCTTGTGATCCATTGTCAGTGCAGTGATATTGCCAGGAGGAGTGTAAGTTAGGTTCTCCTAAATCAAAATACACACCAAAGGTTTATCTAGCACCTATGTCCTACAGGTATTACCCTTGCACTCAAGTTATGAGAAGACCTAAGTTTAAGAACTCTACTAGTGAAACTTTTGTTCTCCCAACAACTAAATTTTAAAGAAATAGCCATGAACTGTAATTGATATATCTATATATTTATTTATTTATTATATGGAAAAACATTTTAGGGGCTTTTAAATATTCTTTTAGGTTGGAGGAAATTTGAAGTACTGCATTGAAAAATAAGGAATTACATGTAAACTTATGAAGTTAGAGCTAACCGGAAACAGACACTTGAGTCTGATATTACCATTATCCGAGCTGGATAGTATGTGAAATGTAAGTGCTACATTAGAAGTTGAACATCAAAAGAGGTTTTAATATTCATTCAAGTCCAGCTGCTTGTGGCAGCAATTAAGTCGCTATATTTTTTGGATCCCTTATTACATGTTACTGACCTCTGTCTTATTTCCCAGTGGCATAATGTCAAAATATGCTACTATAATAAATGCAAAATATGTGTATAAGAAGTGCTCTCTAATATTTTCAAGGTTTCTGTAAACTTCATGGAGCGAAGAGGGTCCTTGCGGATATTTGTAGAGGAGACTCTGCTCTTTCTGACGTGACATGTCCACATTGAATCCAGCCAGGTTAGGCCAAGATAAAGAAGCAAGCACCTGATTTCTGATTGTAATTAGGTTGCCTGTTTAAAACCCCAGACAGTATGAACCTCTCCACTTCCAGAGAAAGAAGAGATGAGACTGTCCAGAGAAGAAACTGAAGCAAAATTATTGTTATTCTAAACTCAAGATGGACATTTAGAGTATTCCCATTGCTACAGCGCGCTTGGTTCTGTAGAGATTTAGTGGATGGGGCACATGGCTGGAAAGCAGTGACAAATACTGGGGTTTTATCAAAACATTTATCCTGGAGAATTTTTTAATGTTTAATTAAAGACACATTAAAAAGCTTGATATGTTAATAAAACATCAGCATTTTGCGCTGGAGTACATTAGGTGCCTTAAACTGCCAAACAAACAGTGAATGTATTCTGCATGGCAACTGCTTGACATGTTGGTTGTTTAATCATTAAGAGCTAGACAAATACTCTAAAATATCTTCTGTGCATTTTTGATTGAGTTCTACATCCATTTCCTATTCCTTTTGCACTTCCTTTCAACAAAGGCTTGAGCAAACAGGCTTTATTTGCACCAGTCTACACGATAGGTGACATTTATTACCATACAGAGGAAACACAGAAGCAGTACACCTGGGTGCAAAACTGATTCAAAAATAGCTTTTGTGTTATTAGGGATTTACTGGAATCTAACTGGATTAACGCTGCCTGTCGAAGTGCAGGTTTGACGTCTCAAGGTAAAAGAGCAGCTTCAGAGATGCACATCACTCAGAGAGATGGACAAGAGTGGCACCCAGCTGTCCCACTGAGAGTGGGTGAGTTCCACCGACTGGGAGGTAGCAACACCGTGCATTGATGGTAAAAAATTTGCAGTCCAAGAGAATGAAGAGGTCTGTAACAAAACATGGCAACTGAGACTGATCCATGATGCTGCTATCTTCCCCCCCCGCCCTTGCTCAAGTTCATAAGTCTTCTATGCAAAGACTTTCCGACAGAGTGAAAGAAAAAGTAACTTCAGCCCAGTTTTCAGGAAAGGTATTCAATAGAAAACTAATATTGATAGCTGTGAATTCCTGAAAAGCTATGTGACTAAAGAGGATAAGAATTAAAGTGTTCTAAAATTTCTTAATCTTCTTTATCTACTGAAACTCCCCAAGAGGTTCAAAACCTATTAGAAACCACAATCAGAGATCAGAAAAATGCACAGAATAATCTGAACTCTTACAGTTTAATTTATGAAGCTCAGAATTCTATTGTGATGGACAAATCTCTGACAGAGGCTGTTTGCAATCCTTCTAAAGGAATAAAGCAAATAAATTCAGGAAAATCTAGATTTACTCTTGAACATTCTGCAAGCAGAAAAGAGCTAGGCTGGATGAATACATTGCTAATTGTGAATTATTCATCTCACTCTAGCAATCAGTAACATCCACATTAAACATTAAAGACCTAGATTCACAAGGAGAATGTAGGCACATAAATACCTCTTCAGGCAGCCAGGGCTGACATTTAAATGCTAGTGGTATTCAACACCCCCGCATCACCCCTCCCACCTTTTCATAGGTGCTTAAAACTGCATACATACTCAAGTTTCTCTTGAAAGGTATCAGAATAACTTCCAAAATTTTAGCAGCAAGGAGTTAGTAGATGCCCATTTTATTGTTTTCCCATGTCAAAGTTCACACGATAATTCTCTTTCTTATCAGACTTCTGGTATCCGATTTTTCATCTTACAAAAGATGCACTCAGAATCTGTTCAAATAAATATTATGGCTCTAGCTTGAAGCCCAGGAGCTTAGTTTCTATACTCCTACCTGAGTGCTCACAGAAGGTGCAGAGTCATTCTCCGATGACAGTGGTCTAACAAATATTTAGATCTTACACAGACACAGACACATATACAAATTGAGCTTCAGGAATCGAAATGCATCTCATCTTGCTAGAATATCTATAACATCAATAGCAAAAATATTCATTTTATAACTATATGATGATTTTATGACTTTCAGTGATAGCACAATACTGATTGCTTTTCTGAGTTTAACCCTTGGAGCTTGGTACCTTGGCTGGGTTTGCAGGGCGGAATGGCTAATAACATGGTGATCAATGATTCCCTCTAGATCAGATGTGATTCAAGCTCCAGTAGAAACAAGTACCAGTACCTTATGTGTCTCCTCCAGTGTGAACAGGAATTCTCTGGCAGCTGTTTCAGAATGACTCTAGTTCCTCAGTTATTGAAGAGAATTATCAAGTTCCCAGATTTAAAAGAAGGTTATGACCTGCAAAAGGAGATTAGACTTCATAATACCATGGGACTAGTCTTTTGTATTTCTTTTTGGGTGCTGCTCAAGGACACAAGTATAGACAAACTTCTTTAAGTGAAATATGGAATTTATACGAATCTTTTATATCCTTTTGTGAAATACTTATGCAATTGCTCATTCTCTTTTTTATTCAACCATCTACCCCTTTTTCTGTGATTAGGGTTTTCTCCTCAAATGTTTTCAATATGAAAAAGATAAGTTTTTAGTCTGATAAAATGCAACCAAAGTTTCTGAGGGTGTTCAGGTATAAGGATACCACAAATCTTGTTAAGATCATTTCCTTGTTGCATTTGAGGGATCTGCACATACATCAGCTAATCAAACTCTCTCTCCTTGGTTCACTTTTTAAACAAGAAGCTGAGGAATGAACTTTATGGACACTGGAGTTTCCTGAGAAATTTTTTCTTCTCTTGTCAATTTGGCCTCAAGTCACTGCTTAAGTTGGCTCTTACTTCAGCATGGGTCTGATCCTCATCGTGTGAGCATATCTCATATATGCTGCAGAGGAAGTGGTGGAAGACAAAAACTCTTCAGTTGTTTAAACTTGTGCTGCATAAACTACTTCATATTATAGGTACATGAAAAGTCTCAATCGTAGATATTTACATGACTCAAAAGATTAAGTTCCATCATAAATGTTTGAACTACAATAAGCATCTGATATGAAGCTGAAAATAAGCAGAAAATACAATGGAAAGTCAACAGTATTCATTCAGCTTGTGATATCCTAGAAAGGGATGAGAAGGCCATGATGGAGAAAGGGAAAAGTAAGAGCAAAAGCGGGATGTGACTGAAATCTTTAACTCTCTTTGAATCTTAGCATTTCTGGCATAAGTGTGTGAAAGAAATATTTAGTCATACTTGCTTGCCCTTTAAAAATATTTCACACAAAACCTTTTTTAATATAAGAATGTTATCTAGTGAATTCCAGTACATGGTCTCCAGCAAATAAAATCTTTAAAGCAAAAAGAAAACATTATCATATCCAAATGGAGCAAGACTGTACCAAAGACTTTCCAGTTGTATGTATAAAGCCTCTATTTATATATGCATAGGAAGTAATTTTATTGAAGCTAGTCTAAAAGGCAGTTCTGCTTTTTTAGAAAATGTAGCAATGTTGTGAACTAAATCCTTCTAACAAATTATTCTGCAATATTTGCTAGAGATGTGCAGCAACTGATTGCTGAATTGCAAGATCTCTATCCATGTAGAAATAATTAATAATATCACATAAATTGGACCATATTTGAACAAATAAATAATGTTAATTTAAACGTAAGTATAAGGAAAGCACAAACAACATTTGACTTTTTTTCCTATTTTTAGTACACGATTAAAACCTTCGGGTAGGTATTCCTGTCAGAACAGAAAAATTGGAAACAGGAAATTGTCCAGCTTACCAATGGCAAAGTAAATCTCAGTGGAATAATTATTTTGATATTAAATCACTTTTATTCTGGAGTGAAGTATGCATTGAATAGCTTTTCTTCTGGTAGAGCTTACAGGGAGAGCTTATTCTACTGTACTCGTAATGGGCAATTTCCCTGTGCAGGAATGCTTAAGGTTGTGCAGAATATGGTCTTTGGAAATACTGCTCCATGCCAAGATGTTTCATAGAATATTTATTTTTGCTTGTATTATAAAGCTCTGTAGATATAGGTTTGTGAATGGGGTGAATGGGTACTTAACAATTAATAGCCTGGCTTCAAAATACGAGACAGCTGTTTCAGCTGGTTTCCACATGTGACTCCAAATATTGCAGTGGGATGTGATCTCTATATATAGTTCAGAAACAGACCTCCAACTCAAAGAATCTCCTAGAAAAAGACTGATTCAGTTGGAAAGTAGGCACTTAGAATGGATGAGCCGCTTTCAAGTTTTCTGACTTCTGCCCTTTGAAGGAATTGTATCAAGTTTTTGAAATGTGATATCTTAACTTTGAAGGACTGAGAAATATTCTGAACTTTTCAGGTCATCTGCTTTTTTCAGTCATGATATTCCACTGATATTTAAAATAGGAAACGGTGGATGCTTTCCTCAGACTGTCAGCTCTCTGGTTTTTTAATGTGTTTGAGCAAGAAGCTATGTGTGAGAAGGAGAGAAGATAGCCCACTTTTATCACCTTGATCAACCACAAGCCATTCATTTCAGCACAACTGAAATTTCATGAATTGCTGTGTGCCTGTCCAGTGTGACTAATAAAGCTGTGTTTTAATGGATGAATAGTGCAAGTATAAGTATACGGCATGAGAGAACAACTCTGGAAAGTGGGATTTCAGAATTTTGAGCACAGTGCTGGTTTGACACTTTTCAAGAGTCCTTTATTCTGCTTAGTAGCTTAATTTCATACATTTACAAAGTCACATGTCAGGTGTGTTTATATCATGTGATAGATATTCTATGTAGTAATGAAATTCTGGTCCCCCCCTCATCTCATTATGAATGCACTAAAGTGTACCACAACTTCCTTCCTGCTTGGACTCAGATGTCCTTATGTGGAAATCTGGGTTTGTGGTAAGAAGGAGAGGGCTGATATTCACCCTCTTTCAACCACAACAGAGCCCTCCTAAATCCCACAGTATAACTGGTCTTAGCTTTCAACCGGACTGTCTACAGAGAAACCATGAGGAGCAATTTCTTCAAAAAAAATATGAGGCCAAATTATGCAAGCAGCAATGATGTTCAATTACGAAAGGCTGGATCTATCAGTCCCTGGGTCCCCCATTTACTCTTTTTTCTTTTCAGACCTGCCTTCTAGTTCTGGTTGACATGAGCAATGGTATAAAAGGGGGGAACTAGTTTCTGGACAATTCACATCTGAGTCATGTACCGTTCCAACCCCGTATGAAGCTTCCCATTTCCCATATTAGCCATGTGGTAGATGCCACATGGGCAGGCAATCATTGTGGAATCCATTTGGTGCCTGGGTCTAACTAATCACAGCCATAGATTTTGCCTTAACCCAAATCCTGTTGCCACCATCATATTATACAAGAACTTTCTAGATCTGCTTTGAGCAGCATGACTGATATCTATCATATGGAGATACACGCTGCAGTTTTTCTGCTGGTGAAATTGATGTAAGTTTTGAAATATAAACAATAATAATTATTTTATATCTGTGAGTTTAAGTACTTTCTTTTCTGAAAACAAAGCTAAGAAATAGATCTTCTCTTTAGAAGGAAAACTGTCAAGATATTTTCAGTGTCAAAGCAAATTTTACTGCTTTGCATTTTAAGAGGCTTTTGACAAAAGTCATGATCATATGGAGAAGGATTTATCTACAGAAAGTCCTGTAAGGTGGTGATATTCTAGAAAAAAAAAAGAAAAAGAAAGTGTTGAAAAATATCTCTCTTACTCTTGAGTGGTTAAAAGTCAAAAATAATTGTATTGACCTCCAATAAATCAAGCAAATCCTATAGGAAAATATATTGTACAGTTAGAGTAAAAGAATTTGAATATGGTAATGTCAATCAGCAGTGGAAGTATTGCATCTCTTTTTCTCATCTCTTCTCCTGTAACCATAAGTTACTTGTTTTCAAGATGACCCACAGTTGTCTGTGCCAACTCTGCTCACGAGTGTCACCAGTTTGCACGGGCAGCCTTGCAAAATTTGGCCTTGGGAACATGTTATAACAAACACCCAAGCAAGCTGGAGGCCAGAGGGCCTTTTGGCATCCAAGGCCCAGATAATTCTGGATGTATTTTCCCGAATGTAAACATTTAATGTTTGCAAGCCCTTACAAGCATTAACCAACTCAGCCTTTGCACTGCGCTGGCATGTGCTTATTTTAAAGGTTTGGAGGGTAGCACAGCTTTTTGTCAGGATAGGCTTTGGAAGATCAGCTAGCTCAGAGCCAGGGAAATGAATGAAGCCAGAGGCTTTGGAGTAGCTGCTTCTAGCCAAAGGCTTTCCCTAAGTAGAGGACAGGCCTGCCAAATAGGAGGGAAATGTGACTAATCTTTGATTCTTTGGAGAAATCATAAAAAAATTTCCAGCCTTCATGATCAGCTGATAACTATTTACAGCCACAATTAATATCTTCAGATGAGGAAGTGCTAAGAACTAATATTTTTAGGGAGTTAAAATTAAATATTAAGGTTTGCTGCATTATATAAGGGTTACTTCCTTGCCTTTTAAGCAGGTTTTTTTTCTTTTTTGGTGCTAAATGCAGCTCTGGACTTTTATATTCCACCTTTCTCCTTTTTCTGTATGATCATAGTTAATTTAAGCCCTTAAACTTTCTATAGGGATCTTCCTGGAGCCACGGTCTTCTTTAACACACATACCTTCTTTTTCCCTGTCTGAATTTCAATTATTTTTTTAAATAAAACTTTTTGCTAAATTTTTCTGAAATTTGTTGTCCAATTAAACAGTTTTTGTCTCAGTTTGTGAAAATTACACGTTAGCTAAGATTTTGACTAAGATTGTTTTTTATGTCTGCTTGATACCCTCGTAACATTAGAAAAAAATCAAGTGTACTGATCAAATACTCATTTTCTCAATATCTGAAAAATAAATATTATGTTGTTGCTAGAGAGGTAAATGTTCTCCATTCTTTTTGCATTTATCCACTTAATTACACCTGCAAAGTCTCCGAATCATTTAATGTATGTTACTATTGCTAAATGCTAAATACAGATGAAAAGAAGTGTTGAAAGGAAAATGTGTGATCAGCTTCTGTGATGGCATTCACATATGCTCTTAACCTAGCACTTGCATTTTGTATATTTTGACAGAAGAGCTAAGATCCTGAGCACTTCTTTACATACGTAATCATGTAGTTATGGTGTGTCAAGAGCACATGTTCCAATTCATTATGGACTGAGAATTCAAGAACTGAATTAGAGGCTCTGAAAAAAATTGTTAGGCCTTCAGAACTGAATTAAGGCCAGCTTCAAATATCTTTACACTGAAGAGCTCAAGAGCTGCAAAAGAATTAGGATGGTATTCCATTCAAATGGAGATGCAAACACTTGTTCCATAATTAATAATTCTCCAATTACTGTACGTAGGACCACACTTCTTTCCCTTCTTTGCCTGTAGATCTTCAAGGGTCCATTGAATTCATTGCAGCTATGCAAATTCACATTGACCAAGCATCTGACTTCTAGTGTCATGTAAATTAGATACTAACAATGGCATAAGGCCATTTTGTCCATTTTTCTGCCGTGTTGACATTATAACCTACTGCATATTGTGCAATTCAGATTATTAAAACAATGAAATTTCTCTTAATTCTCAGGAAAATGGTTAATTCCAGATTTTAATTATGCTCACATTTGCAGGCTTGCAACTTGAGGTGCGAAAACACTGCTTAATTTCCTTTCCTTTACCCATTTTTTTCCATAGATGGCTAAATACTTTGTTTCGCTCAGCAAAATTATCTCTTATTGGTTGTGTGGGTCACTGTGTTGGAGGCCTATTTAAAGTAGAAAAAATGTTTTAAGACACAGTGATACTGTTAGTGAAATGGGAATTTTTGCTTATTAGATCATGTTTTACTTCTTAAATCCTCTACTGCCACAATCTAAATCCTCTTATACAATCTTAGATTTGTAAATGAGCACTTGTAGGAGAATGAGAGTTACTTTGGCACGAGATCAAACACTCTGGAAAGTAAATTCTGGCCAAGCACTTCAGCTAAATACTTGGTAGTTTTAGGCACTGGGTCTGCACATTCTGTTTTGGGTCATGGGCCTTTATCTTCCAAGGACATTCCAGGCTCAGTACTTTTCGTGGCCTCTTTTGCATGCTGTCTAGGCAAAAAGACTTTCCAGCTGATAGAAATGGGAATTTAGAGCCTCAGCTCTTTAAGACTAGCTGGTACCTAAAGGTTCCCAGGAAAACTTCCCTGAAGATTCACCCTGTCACAGCTCTGGCTTACAGCTCATTGCTTCTTTGACACTTGATGGTGAAAACAGTCAAACCTACAAGCTTTGCAGAGCCACCTGCATTTTAGTTAGTTAAAAGAAAAATCCAGAAAGAAAAACAACTATGCAATCCAGGGGGGGAAAAAAAATCAGATTTCTTAACATGCTTAAATATTTTGGGTCATTTAAGAGTCCAGGAATTTCAGTGTAGTGCATGCCTTCATATATTTTGACTAGCCTCTTTTGAATAGAAATTTCCTTCTTTCCTTTTACATTTCCTTCCTTTGTTGCCAGCTTCCCATTTTCTCACATGCTGACAGTTGAAAAGTCTCCATCTGCCAGAAAACACTTTCCCAATAGTTCCATTCTGCTCAGACATCTTTCTCTTTTATGCCTCTTAGGCATTTCCAGCATAAGGTTTAACTTTTCCTAATGTGAACACTTGATGGTAGATCTGAAGCATCTCAAGGTGATTTCACCTCCCCTCTCAATTACAAACAGAACCCAGGATGACTAGCTCAGATGCAGGTTTCTTCATGGCAGCTACCTAAATTTGAGTAGTAGAATTGTGCACCTGGGCAGAGTGTTGATCAGCTGAAATATGCCCGCAAGCTTTTCTCAGTCCTGGTAGAATTTTGCTGGGATCAAAGGTGGTGACCAAATTGCCTGTGTTTGGGAAGATCTGCAAATAAATAGGTCCCTCCTGGAAGAGTTGCAGACTAGTATGGGAGATGCAGGAGTGAGCCCAAAAGAGGACGGTGTATGCTTACTACATCCAAGTGGAAGCAGTCTTCCTCTTAGTGCTCTTGACCTTTCAGAAGCACTGGAATTGCATGGAGCATAGAAAAAGCCTCAAGCCTGAAAGAAAATTTTGCCTGAAAGAACAGAAAAGCACAGTGCAACATGAAGTATATTGTATTAGATGTGTGTGGGAGGTCTGCATAGAAATGACACCAATAAAATGGAAGAAAACAATTTAACACCAAAGTTAACATTCAAAGCAACTAAAATAAAATTCAAGAACCAAAATGCCCTGCTGAAAATTATTTTCAGTTTACAGGGGTTTACACTTTTGAAAAAGACTTCAATTGCCTGCTTCCACCTACAAAGCCCATCAGCTTTGTAACCCAGGCTTCCACACGAGAAGAATAAAGAGAGCATTTATTAAAGAGCACTTAGCAGAGTTCAGCCAATCAGCTCATTCAAGTAGCTAACACTCACAGTCCTGTAATTTGGTGCCAAAAGTGTCTTCCACAAATACCGAACTATACGTTGAACTGCCCATTATGGTGTGGCTGAGATGATGCCTGAATTGCTACCGAGACTCACAATACAAACTATCACATCTGATTTCTGAACATATATGGTCAGAGAGCCTCAGGAACACTGTGATCAAAAAAAATGACAGGACCACACTATGATATTGATCTTTTGAAAGTCTTTTCTTGCACTGGTGGCAAAGAAATAATTCAGGTTATACAGTAGGAAAAAAAAAGATTCACTACTGATTTTTTAGGAAAATTATGTAAGTTGCCTTTTTTCCCTCAGTTGAACAAGATTATCAATGACGTGATGCTGTTTTCTTTTAGAGAGGAAACATTGTAGTCTATTTCTTTAATAAATACACTATAATGTTTTACACTGCCATTCAATAAATTTACATTACACACAAAAGTATATACTGCTGATTGAAAGAGGAGCAGTAACCCTTTTTTGTACTTCAGTGCTCCCTTTGTAAGGTGGTATCTTCTTCATGTTGTACTTGATAGTTTCTGCTGCATAAAACCTGATTAGTTTAGTTTGTATTTAAATAACTAATTTACTATATAGTAAGCATAATCTTTAAAAATAGTGTTGTCCACCACAAGGGGAAGTTGCCCACCTATTTTCCTTGTGCTTTTTTTGGGTGTGTTTAGATTCTAGCTCTGCCCACTCTTCAACTATTTTGAAAGTGTTTTGAATTAGTCACATGATCTGACACTCAAGGTTTTCCACCGGATTGTAAATTCTCTTTGCATCTAAGAGTGTGTGGGGGCCTAGGAACAGATGCGAAGGTCTAAATATATGTGCTTAAGTAGCATGTTGAGTTCTATAATAGATGTTCGGCAACTTTTATAACTAGCCAATTAAATCTTGGAACAAGAGATAGCTTTGAAAGGAAAACAATAAGAAAAGCTTTTATAGTAGTAAACTGCAGCTGTACTGTTTCTTCTTCCTCTTGTTTCTGAATATCGTGTTTGATTTCACAGAGATACTGGTAGGACTATATGAGATTCAACAGATTGCCTTCACGTCAATAATTTTGTTTCTGGTTTTGTTTCACCCACAGAGTTTTGCTTTCATGTTAAATTGAAGAGTACTGGGTTCTTAAAATGGAATCAGACTGGCAACACTATTTTTGTTATGTTTAGTGACAAGAATAATTTTAAACTGTACAATTTGAATGGTTTCCATAACTTGAATCAAGTTTGCTCAAAACACAGCTTGACTTTCTTGAAATTTTGCTGAAGTTTATTGAAGTTTATTGATGTTCTGTGGAGAACCTCTAAGTATGTCAAACTGCTCAATTTATTCTCCTAGAAGAGTATAATTAGAGCTAAAAACAGAACACATCTTTAGCAGAAAAAAATTATTTTTCATATACCTCGGTGCCTGGTCCTTTCATCACAGAGTATTGTCATTTAAAATATCTCATTACAGTATCCAATTTCAGTGAGAAATAATAACACTGATTTAGACAATATAATTGCATTCACAGTTTTAACCCTTTCTTATTTTAATAATTTTTTATCAAAAATCTAGTATATAGTGTATTTTGCAAAACTTTACTTGCTTAGTTAGTTGATTATCATCCAATGGAATGTAATTCCATAATGTGCAGGAAACAATAGAAAAATATTTATATGCACCACAGAATATGCAGGCAATACTGAAATTTCCTGCACTTTTAAAGTATGGCTGTCTAGAACATCTGCTCACTAATCTAAATATTATCTTACACATCTGGATTGACTGGCTGTGTATCCGAGCCCACAGTGTGTTACCTACATAAAATCATGACAGTTACCACTTGTTAGGAATCTAACAGAGAAACAGAAACGTGGATGAATGATTTTTTTATCGATCTTCAAAATGAAGATTGAGGCATTTTTCAGGGAAAATGTTGGAAACTCCTCTTACTGCTACTCTAAATTTACAGCTGATGAACACAGGAAATAAGTCCCATAGACAATTATTCTATCATTTTTTACAAGCATCAAGTTGACACAAAATGAAATAATGGAATTAGAAATTATCCTTTGTTATTCTTGGAGCAAATTTATATCGTGCCTATGGATATCCTGCGTTTCTGCTTGTGCATAGACCTGCAGCTTTATTCTATATTTTGAGGGGGACACAGATTGACAACAGACATACAACTGGTGGGGATATTTTGCTTACATAAGCAAATGGTTGTTGACAGCTTGAGTTTAATTTCAAATTCTCAGCAAAATTTGGGAATAGTGAATTGGGAATTTTTGACTATACAAAACCTCTCTGCCTAATGAAAACTTCACTCATCAGCAGAAAGTGTCATAAAAGAAACTGAATTTTCAATGAATAAGAGGCCGTGGCTATGGGGACCAAAAAATTGACATGTGATGTACAGGACCAATAACTGAGTACATGGATATAATTAAAAATCCCAGTTAAGTCTGCATCTGGAGGCATCTTACTGTATCCTTTCTATGATTCATCTCTCTCTCTATAGGTGAAACACAAGCTGATGTGGCGAAGTGCCATGTGAAACAGAAATTAGCCATTACAGAAACTGGAGATTGATTATAGGTTCAAATTAAAATCTTTCTTGTGGAAAGACAGTTCTTCAATACAAATGTAAATGCACACAATATTTCTAAGTGAGATGATATCATGAGCAATGTTTTCATCCCAGAATTTGACACAACCTTTCCTTAAGAATAAAGAAATTGCTTGGTGTTTACTGTGAATTCAGGTTTAATGAGTCATGTCTTGTATCAAACATTGAATTATCCAAACAAATCTTCATTTTAGAAAAAGACTCACAAATACGGATATGACTACATTTGCTGCTGATGTATTAGGGCCTATCAGCTTATTGTCTTTAGAAGAACAATAGTATGTTGCTCTTTTGTAAACCAAGCTAATTAGAAGTGTTATCAACTCCATTTTTCACACATAAATTAGTGAGAATTTTAAATCTGTCTTAAATATGGTGTACACACATGTTCCTGGGTGTAATTTAGGCCATGATTATTTCCAGAGCTGGCAAATGCTAGAAGAAACATACTGTGAACATTCATTTGCAATTTTAAATGAATTTTAATGACTTTGTAGATATAACTATTTTATTCACTTTCCATCAATATCCACTCTTGCAAACAAGTTTCCTGCAAGATTTCTTTCTAGAGCACAGGGTTTTATATGAAAAATACAGACTGTTAGCTACAAACAGATTTTAAATTGGTAATCAAGGAGATATATGGAGAAAAATGAATATTCTAAGAGTCACAGTCCTCCAATCAGGAAACAAAAAAATCACCATGTGATTATTTCTTCAACCAAAATAGCTTGGATTATGAATTTCAGTTCTTCACAATGAACTATGGATGAGCTGCAGACCAAGAATTATAGAAATTAGTTGGCAAATCATTTCAAATAACAAATAAATTAGAGTGAATCATGATGCATTTGTGAAAATGTCACAATTACTATGCTAATAAGTTTAAATTTACATAGTGCCTTTCATCGGAATGGATCCTAATGATGTATAATCTCAACATCCGGAGGAGGCATGATGTGACAAAGGCTGAGAAAAAATGTCTAATATTACTTTGTTAATACACAGAAAATGATACTTTATTTTTCAAGCTGTATTAATGTATCTAATTGCTATCAATAAAATAATCAACTGCTTTTTGTTTCTTTTTCTGTACCCCCCATTTCTTTCTTAGTGTGAGGTTTTTTTAGCATTTTTCTTGTACTTCTCTGTTTTTAACATTAATTTTTCTTTCATTCCTCTGTTATTTTTCTTTTTTTTTCCTGCTAGTGGTTTTTAAATTTATTTTCCTATATCCATAATTTTTTTTGGTATTTGCTTTTTGCTTCACTCCCATCTGTCATAGAAATTGTTCTATAAGATGCATTTTTCTCACTGTAGGCTTTTTGCACTCCAAGCTAGAAAACAGAAGTACCCCTTTTCCTCCTCCTCCTTCTCCTTCTCCTCCTCCTCCTCTCACACTGTGGTTTTACTGTCTCTAAGTAATTTCACTGATTTTTCTTTGTGGTTTTTGCCATCATTCCCACTATTGCACACTCTTTTAGAATATTGTCTTCTCCTGCCTTGAAAATCCCTTCCCTCCGCATCCACAGTCATCCAAATGTCTCCTATTATCCTTGCCCATGATGCATCAAAAATGTAAGCTATATGCAAGTGCTATATATGCCTAAATAGCATATGTTTTACATATTCAACTTATGTGAGATCATATATTGATTCATAATAGTGGTTCCCTTTAATTACAGTCCACACACAGACCATATGTTATATATAAAAAAACATATGTCAGACTATCTGTGTGTATGAAGCACTCATGCTTTTCCCACATGGGCAGGTCCTGGAGCTATCTTGATCTCCCAAAGCAGAGTTGGTATTACTTTTGGTTTTCCTCCTCAACCTTCCAAGCCCCAGAGGATTCCCACCGACATGTGTCCCCATGTGCCTCTGAGGTTTATCACTTCTTTCCATGTTTGTTACCTTCCTTGCTCCACGTTAATATGAATCCTAGGGGTTTTTTACCTCTTTTTTTTTTTACCAGAAACGGTTTTGGTAATTTGATTTACAGAATACCTATTTCAAAGCTTGTTCATGGATCTTTCTTTACCTTATCCTCTCTCTATAGTTCAGGGAGTTGCACTAGCTCTGCAGCTCCCTGCCTTCTTGGAAAACTGCCATTTCCCAGATGTCATTTTTCAGCTATGGTGGCAAGGGAGCTCAGCGTCTCCCTCCATCCACAGCATTTCAAAAATCTCTTCACTTAATAATTAGGCAACTGCAATCACGTGTAGAGATAGACTGATGCTTGATAAAGACTATTTTGTGTTAGGATGTGGTCATAGCTGCTCATACTCCTTGTGACTTCAGTAAAGTAAATACTGATTTCCATTTTAATTTAGACAGGTTTTTATTTCTATAAAAATAGTAGGGAGATCTTTTTTTTCCACTAAACAGTAAGCCCAACAGTACATGATAAAACAAAGGCTAAAATGCTGTGTAATGACTACATGTTGCATGACAAGTGTCAGAGCTAGGACATAACATGGTATGTCCATAGACGCAGCACACATGAGGCCAAGAAATTAAATGGTGCAGTGCTTAGTTATAAAAAAGGAAAACAGCTTGCAAATGCGGAATCTTAATGGAAGGAAATTAAAAGGAGCAGTTATAAGGAGAAAATATTTGCAATTAATGTGAAATTTTGACTACACAACACTAGTTGCTCATAGGAAATACTGCCTGTTGAAATAGTTTAGGTAGAAGCTGAAGAAAACTATATAGTAAGGGATGGCAGGCTACCAGAAGCAAGAGAGTGACCTTGAGAGGGTCATTACTTTGTGTGCTTTTCATAAATTTTGTTTGACTGCAACATTGTGCCAAAAAGGCAGAACAAGACACGGATGAAAATGTTTAAAAGACAGTCCACCATAACTTTGTCATCTCGTGAGTGTTCATTGAAGTTGCAGGTTCATTCAAACGCTGGGTTAAAAGTCATTAGTCGTGTATTTTTCAGGGCTTGGCAAGACCAAGTAATCAATTCTGCAAGTCATTCGCTAATGTGTGTGTAAGTGTGTTCAGCTGGTGCCATAGTCATATTAACTCTGATATTCACAGAAACATGCTCTGCTTCCCAAGGTCTGCAGATGCAGTCTAAGCCTGTATGCCATGCCTGAAAGGTGGGAAAAATTATGAAGGAAAGGTTTGTCTTAATTAATAAAGGTTTCTCCATTATTTGTTGAATATTTTTTCTAATACTGATTTCGGGTCAGATTATCACTTGAAAACAGTTTGGAGTGAAAGTTTCCTGATGTTGAGATGATCTGGTGAAATGAGCGATTTAGGTGTAAAATGATGGATGTAGTCACTGTCCTGCATAACATAAAAAACAGTGAGTCATGTGGCCGAGATTCTGCGTGTAACTCAAGACAAGAAAATCATTTGCCATACTCGATAATGCCTCCTGTGATACTAGACCCCTCAGAAATAAAATAGTCACTGAAAAGAATTTTTTTTATTTGTTGTTCATTTTGATTTTGGATTTACGCCAGGCAGCTGTTAATATGCCCCTGGGAATATGGAATGCTTTTCCCTAGCAAATAATATGGGTTTATATGAGAGGATAAGTGGACCCAAAAGGTGTTTTATATTAGATTGAGAGCCCAATAAGTCAAAAGTAAATATTTAATACATGACACAGAATGTCACACTCCAGGATTATGGAGTAACACAAACATTGTGCTGAAATACAGACGGACTAGATTATAATTCTATTAAAAGGTTTGCACCATACAAACAATATGTTGTATTATTTCTTCAAGAAATGATTTACTGTGTTCCCATGAGTTAGCATACATTTCAAGATTGTAGTGATGATAACATGCATGTTTTATGTCAAAAATGGTAATTGACCCTGATGAATTATGATGGGGAGGGTGATGTATTATATTACCATGAATGTGTGTCACTTGCCATATTTTTTTGATGAAAGTAATTCTTTAGCAGCAAACCTTTCTCAAGACGATCCCCTGGTTAGTGACACTTAGGGTTAGAGTCCCAAGGATCTCAGAAGCTGATATAAAGTAGAGTTAGCAGCCTTTATGGTGAAAATCATCAGTGCTTTGCAGGGAAAACAAGCAGTACACCAATATGATAACAGTTCTTTATTATGGAACAGTAGGTTGTAAGCCCTATCGACCCTATCCTATACAACGAGGTGAATAAAGTTCATTTTTGTGAAACTTGGTGGTGGTGCATCTTCTGCAAAAACAAATAGAAGTTTTAGTGCTGGATACAATCTCAGTTTATCCTTCTTTTAATAATGAATGTTTCCTCTCAGATGAACTTTGAACTCTCAGAAGTCATTGGAGGATGGAGCTGAATGCTATTCTGTGCTCTTGGGAAAACTGTTTTCTTCCAAGCATGGGAACATGTAAGTAAAGTATATTTGTTCTATATTTTGGTTACTGTTCCACAGTTCTAGCATTAGTGTTGGCTGGAAGGCAACTGCTTGCAAAAGCAGTTACCGCAACATGATGTTGTAGTCTCCAGGTACTGTTGTCCTACCTGCCTTTTAATATCACTGCTGCCTGCAGGTCCAATCCAAAGTTGATCCAGGCAGTTCAGCAGTCCTCTCAGGAGGCAGCTTTTTCCTGATGATGTAGTCCGCTGAGCTCACCAGTACCTGAGGAGAGTAGCTCACTCCTGGGGTGGGAGGTTTGCTGTAGACGTTAAAGCAGATTTCTTCTATGCTGTACTGGGGACCACAGCTCCAATGAGAAACTGTTCTGGTGCAGTGTGTTGCAAAATGAAAACATGTAGGGCTCTGGTGATGCTCATACCTTCACAGAGAGCTGAAGGAAAGTGGAATGGCTAAAGAGCACTCCCTACCCACTGAGGGCAGTATTTTCTAAAGCATGTGTAGCTACCAATAGGTATAGGCAGTCCTACCTAGGGACTCAATGGGATTTTGGTATCCAGGGGTATTTTCACAGATGGGTGTTGGCTGTCTTTTTGTCTATGCACATGAGTCTCAATTTTGATTGTCCAAACGATCTGTGTCAGAATTTGAAGAGTTTCAGTTGATGTAAGTGTCATATAGGTGAACAATCCATACAAACACTCCTTTCTAAAGACTGCTGACATAAAGTTAGAAGTCAACAGATTAGTTCCTTATTTCAAAAGGTAGAGGTTAGCAGTTTGATGCCAAAAGTCTGAGGTACAGTGCCTAGTGATGATGAATGTTTGGTATCAATTAAAAAAAAAAAAAGTGCAAATGTTTTCAGTCACACAATCAATCTCCTTCTGCCTCCAAGTAAAATGTGGTGGCCAGATTTTCAAAATCTGCTTGACTCTTTTGATAATCAGGCCATAAACACCAAAGAAAATATTTCAAGAGCTCGTGTAAGCAAAAGTAACCATTTAAGCATTGTCTAAATTCCAGACTGGTAGAATAAGTCTAAATGGTCACTTTGTTGTCAATGTACTGCAAAAAAAAAATCTATAATGATAAAAATGCAAGAAAATTGCTTCCTTCTGCTAAACTTATTTTAGACCAAGAGTGAGTTTAATTTCAAGATGTTGTCACATCCTGCTTGGAGGTGGTTGTTTGTTGACAATGAAACTTGTTTCCTACTTCTTAATATGAACCAGAAAATTATCTGTGCACATTAAACCCAAAACTAAAATAGAAAAACTACTAAACTAACAAAGGCCTTTGTTGCTGAGGTTTGGTTCGATATAATTTTTCCCTCCTTTTACCTTCTTCTTTTTGCTGATTCAGTTGACGCAGAGTTCTCCTGTTGATCAGCCAAGTCTGTGGAAAGAGGCACTATTTTCTGTGGGAGCAAGTAATAACATTGAAAATACAGAAATGTTTGAGCACATAAGCTCTTCTTTTGTGCTTCAATTAGCCATTTTTGAGGGCTAAATGCATACAGTGGAAGGACTTTCCTTACATTAATTTCCTGTTTTTCTGTGACAGTGTTTTTGTCTGATTCTTTTCTCTGCTAAACTGCTTTTGAAACACCAGTGCTGACCAGTACCATCTCTCTAGGGCATCTTGCCAGCCAGGCTCCCTGGGCACACCCCTAGCACTCCTAAATAGGAACAAGTGCTCAGCTGATCAGGCGGGAGTGTTTCTGATCTGGTTACTGATCTGGAGGGCCTATACCTCCCAAAGAGAAGCCTGCAAACAACCATCAAACTAGTGAATTTACAGAACGTTTGTATTTGGAATGAGATTTCTGTCAAGTCATTCTTAAATGCTGAAAAAAAAAAAAAAA
>VZTG01004094.1:744741-833437 GCA_013397845.1 Melanocharis versteri
TGTTTGGTTGGTTGGTTTTTTTGGTTTTTTTGTTTTTGTTTTTGTTTTTTTTGTTTGGGGTTTGTTTTTTTTTTCTTTTTTTTTTTCTTTTTTTTGTGTGGGCTAGGCTTGTCTGGGCATTTGGTTCACATATGTCTCATAAACAGCCCCACCCCCACGTTCCCCCATTTCCTGACATACTTTGCTGTTGCATCTTTTCAGTGGTAGTGACTGCTCTCTTAACTGATGGTCGACTTTTCAGCTGAGAATCAAGGTCTGCTACTTAGTTTGCCTCACCGTTCAACCACGAGTAATAGCAGGAAAAAGATGCTCTTGTTTGTTTTAAAGAAACACCATACCGGGTGTTAGCAACCTTAGTGTGTAGGCACTTAGAAGACTTCCAATCCCAATTGTCACTTTAATAGAGCACCTCTAAAAAAGGATGGGACTTATCATTCCCTTATCCCCTTGTATCATTCCCCCAGCTACCATTTTGTGTTTTGTCAGGATAAAAAAAGGAGGTGTTACAAGGAGAGAAGGTTATCTCAAATAAGGAGGAAATCTTGGGTGCTACAGCTCTGTCTTGCCTTCCTGATGGAGGCAATTAGGATGTGTGAGAAGAACACTGAAGTAGGATGCACAAAATGCACAAGTGTAATTTAGGTGCTCCAGAGTGCTAGAAGAATTCTCAGCACAAAACCCATCCTCTGTTGTCTGAGCCCTCACTGTGGCATCCTTCCTTTTTTTTTGACAACGGTCCAGTCACAGTGAAAGATCTCACCTGATGTGTGAGAGAGGAAAGCAGGAGCAAGTGTTCCTGAAAGGCGAATTTGACTGTTCTGTCATGCATAAATTAGTCAATTAGTAAGAGGAATTACATTGTGCTGCACCTGAGAGCAACCTGCATCTGCAAATGCCAAAATAAATTCAGCTCTCTTTCAGACTTTGCATCCATCACTTTTAAAAGAACTTAGCTTTCCCTGTGTAATAATGTGCAGGGGTTTTACGCTGTCATGGATTTTTTCTTTGGTAATATAAGCTGCTCTTGAAGCCCAAGGGGCATGTTTTGACCTGTTTCTTTTATGGTGGAAAAAAGCAGCTAGGGGTGGTTCTGAGTTTTATAACCCTACTTCCAGGCAGACATCATCATTAGCATATATGGAGCTGTTTATCTAAGAAACCCTGTGCTGGCCTGAAGGGCAGAGGTTGTTTGTGCTGAATAAATATCTTATTTGGGATCTCACAAAGTGTTGGGGATAATAAAAGAAACAGTGGCTATCAAACTGGAAGATGAGTGAAATAATTTCACCTGTGTGGAAGTATGAAGAAGGTGGCTATCCCCATCTAAAAGCTTCAGAAATGAAATTAAAAAGAATAAATGTTTGCAGTGCTGATGAATGGAAAGTGCAGTAGTTTGACTATGAGTGCTTTGCCTCATTCCTTAGCTGCTGTTCACCCCTGCTCCTCAGAGAGTATGTTGGCAATAAGCATTGCGAGGCAGTGCAGAAAAGGGTTGCACAGTTGTCGATCTTCAAAGGTGAGCTTCTAGCTGAGGGAGGGAAACATGAGCAATATTTCAATACCGTGTCCTACCAGGCTCTGTTGTGCTCAGACAAGAGCATTGAAAGCTGTTCTTCACTGAGAAACATTTCTGGCCCTTACTTACAGGTGTCATCTATTCTCTATCACTCTGAAAAGGATTTTATTTGATCTATACAGTGCAAAGATAATATGTGAAACACAAAGTACAAACCAGTATTGAATACAAAAAAGAATAAAGTGAAACTCCAAATTGCTTGTTAGGGAATAGTTGTTTATAACACGAGCAAACATTCCATGATGAGCTAAAGTTTCAGGCCAGTGAATGGTCCCCTATAGGACTGTTTAAACCCTTTCCTTTTTTCCATGCTTTCTATTTATGACAGTGAGTGTGCATATATCCAAATTTCAGCATACTATGTTTCACATTTTTGAGTGGAAATATTTTTACCCTTTCCACATCTAAGCTGCCCAGAGCAGCTGAACTTCATGAACCCCATACCAGTGACTCGGTGCCATGGAAGAGGGGAGAAAATTTCCATGCCACTCTTCTTGATACTACCCTGAGCATACTCCTCTGCAGTATATAATGGGATTAGAGACACTTCAAGGAATTTTCTCTAACAGTTTTCATTCCACCTGCATTTCTTAGCTTCACTTAAAGCTGAAGAGCTCCAGTGGGCCTGGGAGGGTCCTTAATAAAATCTACCCTTGGGGAAAACACTCTACTAATTAAAGTCTGTATTCAGAGAATGTTTACAGAGAAAAAGAATTGTGTAGAGCTTGTAATGGGAGAAACTGATGGGAATTTCAGGAAGAGCTGATGAAAAGAATGCTGTAAATAGGTACAGAGAAGAAAAAAGAAAAAATTGTCTAGTCTTAAATTACTATGTGTTCTTAATGCTTTTTGAAAAATCACATTTGAAAAAAAAGTTATTTCCTTATAGACAGGAAGAACTAGAGTGTGGGGAGAATAGTTGTAATGGAAAAAGACTGACTTATTTCTGTGCATCCCTTTTAAAATGAGGTATTAAGTATCCTTGAATACAAACCTACTTACAGAAAAGTAGCAATGAATTGCTGTTGGTGGGATAATCAGGCCTTGGAAAGAAGAAGAAATGACTTACTAGCATCTGGAACCTAAAGTTTTCTCTATGGCAAAAGAGTTGTAGGAGAATAATACTGCTGGGCGAAAATGCTGCAAGAAGTGATAAACAGAAATTTGAAGTGGTCTATGTCTGGGTTTGCAGTGCCTGGACTCTCTTTGAAGGATAGCACACACAACAGCAGATAGAAAACAATGTCCTGTGTCACTGCAGGCAGACAGCTGGCCACAGGCAAAGCAGAGAAATGAAATCTGAGTTGAGATTTCTTAGTCCTTCAGTTCATTAATCCATATTGCAAGGTAAACGGTAGGGAAGGATGAGAGCTGGAAGTGGTGATGACTGCTGTAACTCTAATTAGAGCAGTAGGCATGACATGTGGGGTCATACAGGGAGCTTGCAAGGAAAAAAGGCATTAAAATTCAAAGGTAGAGTTTTAAAGATATTGAAAGGTAAATCAGGTTTTAGCATGCCTCAGCCCACAAGTATCGTAATCTATTTTTGCTAGCCAAGGCTTCCTTTGCCTCCCTGATAGTAATCCTAAGAATGAAAGTAGAGCAGAAAAAGTTCACTCAGCTTGTTTGACTGAATAGACCTGGTCCTGAACCCTCAAATATTTCTTTCTCTCAAGTAGACCAAATATGGACGCAGTAGATGACTCTGGAAATGTTTTTTGAGTATAGAGGTCAGTATCAGGAACTTCAGCAGCAGACAAGATACCTGTGACAAGGTAGGGTCTCTTGTTATTAGTGTGTCCCATTTATCATTAGAAATTTTCCATCCTCATTCCACTTAGAAGAGATTTCTTTAGCCAGGATGGTCTGCATTACTCCTACTTGTCCTGATAGCTTGAAACTGTGTTCCTCCTCCAGCAGTGAGATGCCAGAGACTCGGGGATGTTGTTGTGCAGTACAATTGCCTTTCTAAAAGGTGATTGGGGGGAGGGGAGGGGGGTGGGAAATTTAGACAGTTCACAGGGATTTAACTGAAGGGTTCCCACTGATGTTAGTTTACCCCCTGTGAGTCTGACAGGGTAGATTAAGCCACATTGGGGAAAATAACATTCATGCTCAGTCAGTCACAAAAGATCACTGCTATTGTGTCACTCCAAGAGGAGACAGTAGGTATTAGCCATCGCAGTCACAGTTCTCTTGAGTTGAAGCTTGTTAAGCCAGTTTTATATTCATTGAGGAATGCTTGTGGTAATAAGCAACTAAGCTGATGCTCTGTGGTCCTCTAGCTAGGGCTGATAGAGATACTAAATGAGATATCTTTAGCTTAGTGCTGTGAGAGGGGCTGTTTTTTCTTCCTGGAGTTTATTTCTTAATAAAAGTAATCCAGTTTAATCAGTTTAGAGCAATGTCCTGCTGTGTTCGTACAGAGCACCATGGTTTGGGCTGGATCCTGCAATCCTTTCTTCCCAAGAACTCCAGACATCTTTTGTCAATTCCCTGAGATGGTTAGTCCCTCTCCCTTATTCGTGGAGAGGGTGGTGGATCTCTGATTTGTTCTTCCTGTCTGCCTGACTCATCCTTCCATACTTACTTTTTTTAGTGCTTGCTGTTTTCTTCTCTTCTGCTGTCAGATACTGAAGAATTAAAGTGGTTCGAATCCACCATAGCCTCTCTTCCTAGTGAGGGAGGGGGAAAATAAATGTTCTGTTTCTTTACTTGAGATATGTCACAGAGGTTGCAGAAAAATGCAGCAAGTGACAGCATCTTTCATGTTATGCTGTCATTTTTCTGAAATGAGAAAATTTCAAGTACTTATGAGTTAGGAACACTGACTCATTACAAACAGAAACAAACAATTCCAAATGTCTGAATAAAAAGGAAAAAAAAATCCCACAATGCAGCTGCTACTGTCAAGCAGCAGAAAATAACCTGCTGATAATCTGTCTGTACAGCCTGACTTCCTGAAGGGCAGTACAGGCAGCATTCTTACAGCCAGTATGGACTGTACTTTTCTTCTTATTGTATAACTTAAAGAAACACACAAAAATTGCATAATGTTATTGCGTTACAGTAGAGTATGTATACCTGCAAGAAGAAAAAAGAAGAAAAAAATCTTTTCGAGTGAAGATCAAATGCAAAAGAACAGATAAAATATATGTTGAAGAAGTATAACACTTAGAATTTATATATGTCCAGAAAGTCACGCATGGTTGCTTCTCTGTAGCTTATTATGCTGCACCTAAGTACTGCAAAACATTCCCTTGTACAGTTTAATAAGTAAATGAAGAATCAGTAATGACAGAGATGACTTGATTTTCTTTTTTGGATAAATGGAAAGAATTAATTTTGCACTTAGAACTACCATATCTAAAATAATAACAAATTGTCTCAATCCCAGAAATAGTTTGAAGTATATCATTTATATAACTTCATCTTTTGTGTGTGTGTGTGTTCTCTGAAATAGCTGTGTTCAGGTTGGGATTCCTTGTTTCTTGAGTGGACTCGGGTTGCCATTTTTCAATATTTATTACCTGAATGCATTAATCATAAACAATTTTCTGTGAGTAGTTGATGTGCAAGCAGCCAAAGTTTATAATTGTTGCTCAATTGTAGCTGGTCAGAAACCCACATGATATAATTTCTATTTCTGAACTGGATGACTGTGCATGCTCTTCCAGGGTGAGTATTTGCATGGGTGAATTGAAAATCCTATTTCTGGGTATACTTGAAATACACTTCTGCATTTGTGCCAGAAAACAGGATTGCTGAGAGGGTGAACACAATGGGAAATTCATTTGAAAATGGAGTGAAGCTCTTTGCTTTTATCTAGAACTGACTTTGAAAAATGAATTTTAAGAGAACAATAATAACTATAAATCTGTTTACTTTTGAGTGGTGATGAACTGCTCTGAAGTATATGCTTCTCAGTGTATTTTTCCTGACCTTGCTTTTTCTTTTCGTGGGATCAATTAGATTTCTACAGGTTTATTCTTTGCCCTTGATTTTTAAGAATTTTAAAAGCATTCTTGGCTGTGTCTGTAGATATGTTCTCACATGTTGCTTCTGATTTCTTCTGACACTTTCTCATACTCTAGGAAGATCAGATGAATGCAGAAAAGCATAATGTTCTTGCAAAAATGATGCCCTTCCTTAACTGATCTCAATGTTTTATATACAAGAGGTTTTATCTTTAGTAATTTTGGTTAACACTTCTGTGAATTTAAACTAGAGCTCTTAATAAATAGTCTCTACTGCATTTTCCAAACCATCCTTCATTGATTTGAAGATCAATAAACCATATCTAAAAGATCTGACATGCTAATGAACGAGTATTTGCTCAAACTAATGTTTAAAGCCAAGGAAATTTTATATTGTGCCCAGGAGTGATTATTTAAATGTTGGTTAGTTAGCAGGTCATAGTCTTTAGAATGGCACTATTAATTTCAACAGCTCTATTGATTTCATACCTAGGCAATCTGAATTGAGAGCAAGTTCCCAAGCCAGCTGGTTTCAATTGATCCAGAAACTTGCTTTGGCAAAAATATTGTGAAAAATGTAGACAGTTAGTGTGCAATAACTCCTGTTTCAATGTCAATTTTTGTTTCACTCCAAAAACCCAAAGTCAGATATGAACATTCAGACTAAGGGATCAAATGAGAATTATACTTTTGACCTAAATAATATGTTTGACATACAGTGTGTGATGTTGAGCAGAAGGTGAACTCCTATTACAGTTCTATTGAATGCTTTTTATTTGAATATTGAGCTGGAAATCTTTGAGGAGTACACTTCTGTATGAAAACCAAAAGACAGCCTTTGTTCTCTTCACAGTACTTGAACTTAGTTTTGACTACAACAAAGACATTCAGAGCAACTGGGTTTTCTTCTCATTTTGCCCATTTTCTTTTCCACTCCCTTTCTGGATTTCATACAAAAATAGTCTGTCCCATACACCCTAGCGAGACAGTAGAGTTCTTGCATAAGAAATATGGACTTTTTTTAACGTTTCACAGGAATATGACAGAATAATCAGGACGAGAGTCTTGAAAACCACAGGAAAGTAAAGTGTTAAGTGAGCCAAAAACCTGGTGTGTGCACCTGGCTCAGAAGACTAGGCAGCATGAAGCATAAATTGCAGTGAAAGTGAAAGATACAGGTTTTCAGTGATCCTCTGAAGGCAAATCAGTCCAATGATCCATATTCTGTGAGTCATTCTGTGGTTTTTCTCTTCCTTTTACATATCTGCTTAGTGCTGTCAGTACTTGTTTCTGTGGCACAGGTAAACCTCCACAAGCTGTTGGGCTTGGATTCTGTGTTTCCAAATGCAATCTGTGAATTGGATGCTTTGGGGCTTTCTCTGCTCTGAGTAAACTGAATCTTTTTTGGTTGTGTCTGAAAACCTTCCAAGAAACAGGCAGGATGTTGCCCTTCATAACAAAGGGATTTCTTTGCCCACTGCTGCTAATATCCTTGCTCTTTTTCCTGTCTTCCTTATTCACCAACACAGACATGCATACTCTTTACCCTGCTGTTTTGGCTCTCCGAGTACCTACGGCAGTGAAAAAAGACTTAGCTTCTGACTAGATATGTTCTTTGAAATCACACAGCTCTATCTCTATCTGCTTCTTCTGCAGCATTCTCCCTCCAGCCCTGCAGCGCTGGAATACTCATACTGTAATTTAAGACAGTTGTCTGTCAATTCTCTTATTGATCATTACAGCTTTATTCACTAACTCTACTTATTTGCCATTGAACTCAATAGAATTGCATACGTTGTCAAAACTGAAATTAAAGCTTGATGAATCAGGCTTTATATATCACACTGATCTGTTCTTAGATCACATAACAATTGAGCCACACTTAGAAACAGTGGAGGAGATGTCAGTCATACAGTGGAATCTGAAAGTAGTGATCAATAATTTATAATAGCAATCACTTCGCCCTTATCTAATAACCCACTCTGTACTTTTCACAATCTAATTTCATTTGGTGTTAGTGATCACTGCTTTTCTACTTATAGTGATCTGATTAGACCTTGAAATATTTCCGTTTTTCAAGATATAGCACATCTTCTGTAACTCTGTGTAACATATATTCAGGAAGAATTTGATTATACTGGGCAATTACTTGTGATTCATGCCTAGTTTAAGATACTGAAGCGGGCAGGAAGGCGCCAGTACAATTTTAAGCAATCCAGGGCACCAGTTAAAGAGCCTTTCTACATCCTTGATACCTAATGAACATTTTAGTTACTTTCAGAATCACATCAGATTTGCTGATTGTAAAAACAAAACTCAAACCAAGCTTCCAGGAGCCCTTGCACATGGTTTTTTTTTTTTGGTTTTTAAAAACATTCTTGTCAGAATTCTAGTGAGAAATATGCACAGGTTAGTGTACTAGAAAGTACTACTACGAGACTATTTTGTGGGGTGGGGCTAGGAGGGGTTTTTGTGTTTGAGCTACAGCTATAGCAGGAACTAACACTGACTTAGGCAGATATCACCTGTGTTTTTATAGATCACTATTTAACAGTGGTACCTTTAGTGTACTAACATCACTAACATCACTTAGTGTACTAAGATCACTAACAGTGTCACTATTTAACATTTGTTACCAGCGTAGCTAAACATATAAATAGATATTTATATATGTATGTATTCATATATTTTTTGTGTATTCTGGTGTGTATTTGTGTACATGTGTACAGTGTGCCTGCATCTACAGATATATATGGGTATGAATTTTTATTCCTCTACACACCTATATGACATACACACAGGGCTAGAGGTGCCAAGAGCCAAACTGGGCCAAACTGGAGTAGGGCTAGAGCAGGATCAACCGGCAGCATCAGCCAGCATGGCCTGTCCCCAGTTTATGATCTCTGGCTATGGAAACAGCCTCTGGTTTGAAATTAAGACCAGAGAGGGTGGAGGCTTGTACAGGCAGCCGTGTCCAAAAGGCACGGTGCTCATGCAAGAACTGCTTCCATGTGGCAATTCAGACCTATTCAGGGTTATCACAGGCCATCCCTAAAGTTAAGGTTCAAGCCATGAGAGCCAAAGGGTAAATGTTAGAGCTGGAAAGAGCCGGCATAAAATATGGAGGCAAATAGCTAGGTTTAGCCCAGAGACTAGCAGGGATGATGGGATCATGCCACCAGTAGTTATCCCTGGGTCAACAGGGATACAACAGGGTCAACATGCCTGGATAGGTTTACCATCTTTTCAGTCTTATCATAGGAATCGGTTTGTGCCTTGCATAGTTACAGGAATTCAGCCTTGGAATGGGTCTTCTGAGGAAATGTCAGTCCACCTGCTTTAGTTTTTGGCTTCTGCCCAAAGGCATAAAATGGACAGGGTAAATAAGGTGCTGGCACTAAGGTGACCCATGATGACCCTAACACTTGCTTTAAAATGAGATGGAGTGTCACTTTAATGAACCTTCATCTCAGACCTTTTTCCTTGTATTTCTCCGTATTTAATAATTAGATTGGAGTGGAATTTGCTATACAGAAGTATGAAGTAAACTCAGTTTACATAGCTATCAAAAGCAAACTTCCTCACAGCGTCCTGATCAGTTTGTTTCTGTCTTCTACAGCACTTTAGCACTTTAGCTTGCTCTTTCCCTGGAGTGATGCTTCATATTCAGCTTCATTAATTTTGGAGGACCCCCAGAGTGGATTGAGACATAGAATAAACACTACTCCTATTTATTTCTTGGGATGGGTAAGAAACAATTAACTGAAATTCATGAAAGTGTATTTCTTAGTAGATTCATGTACCTGTCTAAATGTTAATTTAATTCTGATTCCACAATTTTCATAAATGGTCTCTGCTTTTTAAAAGGTACATTTCAAAATTAGAGCTTATATTAAAATTAATTGCTGTCATATTTAAGGTGGTTCAGCATGAAGATAAAGAACCCCTGTGGTGTTTCAAGATTTCCTGGCTTAATGTTCAAAATTTAATTTTTTCTGCCTCCAACTTTTCCCACGTGAATTCAGTGAAAAAAAACCCCAAAATATTTATTTATTTATTATGCCTCATCAGTCTTTTTTGTTGTACACAAGCAGGGACTTTTTAGTATTCCTTCCAGTCATGTTTGCAGAACTCAATAAGAAGTGAATACCTTGATGAAAGTAATATACTATGTTCTTATTCCACGGGTTTGGTCTCTTTTACTGAAGCAGTGTTTATGGTTTAGCTGGCACTGATGATGTCCATAGGATGCAGGCAGAATTGTGTGGCCAGAGGGAACGTTATCTATCACAAATTATCTGCCATGCGTTACCTATTTCATCCTACCGTGCTATTTTGTCTTTTTGAAGTATTCCCAGATTTGTTCTATCCTGACTGCAGTTATACCTGTGGAAATTCTTACCTTCGAAAATCTTTCACTTTGCCCTGGGTTTGATTAGCATTTTACCCTTTACTCCAAGTTTAATTAACTCAACCTGCATCAAAACCTATAAGCATTATGGAGTGGAGTTCAGATATCATTAAATGATGCCTTTTACTTCTGCCTCAGTCACTTAAGGCCTTTAATTACTGCCGAAATATGTACAAAAGCGATGTATAAAGTACAGGTTTTTTGCTGATATTATTAATTAAGCTTTTTCTATAAGGTAGAACCTCTTGTCTATGCTTAATTAAAATGGAGCAGCTAATATTCCAAAAGAACAGAATTTTCTGCATTAGTTATTTGGCTGTTCACAAAACCCACACAAAGATATTAACTAGATCCTACATTTTCTGACATCAGGTCAGCAGTGATCTAAAGAGAGATCCTCATGTCTTCTAAATCAATGCTTCATCTAGAAAACAAACAAGCAAAGAAAAACTTTAGAGAAAAGTGTTAAGAACAGTTACCAACAAAATAAGTGTAAATGAGCTACAATGGCACACTCCTTTGTACTATGGTTTAGTTGCTTTTTATTGCACTAATAAAGTTTTGAAAAAGGCCTCTAATCTGTTGTGCTACAGTCACACCCAAAGGCTTTGCAATTTAAACAACCAGGAAAAATCCGTAAGAAAGAAAACATGGGGGTAGATAAGCCGGGTTGCCTGAGGGTGAGCGATAGGTCCCATAATGAACGCTGGGTTTCCCATTCTAGTGCCCCTCTGGAGTTCATAGCCTGCTAGGTCTTTCATCCCTCACACTGCTTTAAAGAAGATTGAGAGGTGACTTGATTATAACGTAGATGGAGTAGCTTCACAGGGAGAAAACACTGGCTACTGAAGTGTTCTTTAATCTAGAAGACAAAGGCGTTACGAGGTATAAGAGCTGGAAGCTGAAATCAGACAATTGCAAAGGAGAAATAAAATAAGCATCTTTACACAGAGAAGGTGATTAAGCAGTGGGGGAAAGATATATCAGAAGATTCCACAACTTTCCTATCAATTAAAGGCTTCCGTAGCATTTTCAGATGAAATGAGAAACAAAATTTCAAAAGAAAATCTTTGTCTGGAAACATGTGTGGTTTTTGTTGAAAGCAGAATCTTTCATCTGTGAAATTTTTGTTTTGTTTACAGTTGTTTAGATTTTCTTTCACCAGCTGTTATATTCAGATTAAAGAAAGGCTCACAATATTGAAACTGCATTATATATTTTATTTATTAGTATAGAAGATGGTCTCCTGGAGTTTTGAAATTAAATCAGAAACAGTGATTCAGAACAAAGATTTCAAAAAGCCATTAGCTTCCAGCATTTTGGGTAGAAACTACGAAAGTTACTAATGTATCTCAAAGTCTCAGAAAACAAAACAAAACAAAACAAAACAAAACAAAACAAAAACAAAAACGACAAAAAAATATTTAAAATTATATGAAAATATTGATTACATTAATGGCTTGTTAAATACTTGAAAGGAAAAGAAACCTGGGTTCTAGGTAAAAGAAATGATGAGGTGTCTGAAAATACTTGAACTTAGTTTTTGTTTGGCATTTTTTTGAGATTTATCTTTTTTTAAGAAAAATTACCAAATACCCCATTTTCAAATAATGAAAGAAACTCAGAATGCCTGTTAGAAAACATCTGAATTATTGTAAACTTACAAAAAGAGATACATCTGCATTTCCATGTCATTCCACTGTGGTTTAAAATTCTTGTTCTCCCCTCAAAAATAGCAGCTTTGATTCTTCTGAGGAAGTTTTCACCTTCTGAACTCCGAGACTGGCTAGATCTTAAATACCACTAATGGCAGGTTTGCAGCACTGGATGGGCATAAGTCTTGCTTGTTCTATTTTGACATTTATATTTTTCACTGGATTCCATTCTATGGATGATAGTCCAGAAAAAGCCAGAAAAAGCCTGAAATGCTCCAGTGAACTGCTGTTATACCAAGAGAACACTGGTTCTTGTTTTAACTACTTCAGTGGCTCAGATAAACATGAATCATGGCAGTGTCCTGAATGAAGGTGTGAGCCCGATCCCAAGCTGTTAAAAGGCTGCCGGCCGCATTATCTGTGTGCATTTGTGCATTGCTGGGGGAAGTAGAGAAGCTGGAGGTGGAGGGAGGAAAACTGCTCTGTGGTGCTTCTGCTTCCATTGTTCTCCTGTTACAACCTTATCTCTGTGCCCAAATAAAATGTCAAAAGCTGCAAGAGAAATGCTGAAGCAGGGTGGTCAGAGAGTGACAGCCATCCTCGGTGCAGGCAGGAGGGGTAAGGTCATGTCTTATTGCAGAGTGTTCATGATCACTATGCTGCCCACAGCCCTCAGGCTTTGTTATGAGGGTACCTTTTCCCAGCACTACTATAATTCTAGGGAAATAAATTAACAAACCTTTTCTTATGTAATCCCATGCTTATTAACTCCGACTGCATTTCAAAGGAAAAGAGCCTGTTGTGCATGAAAAGTTGTAATTTTTCTCTTGCACCTGAAAGGTCTGTTTCTCTGCTGTCAGGATGTAATTTAGATTGCAGACCCTACCACTTGCATAGTCTTTCCTGTCCACCTTCTCTTCCTGGAGCCATTTTTTTGCTCTCACGGGAAAGAATGGCTCCTGTGAGTAGCTCACTGCTTCCAGGATGCCATCTCTAGCTCAAGGTAGCTCTGGAGGGCAGGTACTAGAATGGACATGCAGGAGATGGCAGGTGAAATATTTTGAAAATTTGCAGCTATCTCTTTCTCCCCATTAAGAAAAGGGTCATAAAGCATTTTTCTGTCTTGCCCTGATGGACTTAACTGCCCACTTGAATCAATATTATAGAAATGATTTTCAGTCTCAGCCTACAACAAAGTTTCTCAGTCAAAATATACCAATCTCTGCACTCATAGAAAGGATGACTATAGTTTATTGTCTAGTAAACTGCTTGCCAAAGTTGTGTGGGATAAAAGGTAAAGTAGGAATATCTTTCTGATCTATGTGTGCATTGTCTGTGACCACAGGTTCTCTGTCTGTGACCAGAACTCATAGGTATTAATAACACATGAAAAAAAGGCGTAATTATCAGACATGATTGAAACAAATGGAGGATACATTTACCATGTGTTCTTTAGCTGGAAGAGAAGGGGAAGAGAAAGACGGAGAGATTGCAAGGTTATAAATTTTAACATGGTTCATGCAACCTCTTTATAGATATCTAAGAAAGCACAGCCTTTCCACTTGATGACCAAGACTTTCTCTCCTTTTTATCGCATTGTAGAGCCATAATGACGCAGCATTTTTGCTACTTAGGTTTGTTTTCTAACGTAGTCAGGAAAGTCATACAATGACAGCTCATACTTTAAGTTTCATCAGGAATCAATGGGAATTCCTTATGCTGGGAAAAGCTGATTGACACAATATAAATACCAAACAGTGTGAAGGGTTGTGGCCACCACATACATTTGCTTCTGTAGTTCTTGAATCTAAGGTGTTTCAGTCCTCGGCCAGATGGGATTAGCAACTTGGGGGGCATGTGAAGCCAAGTTCTGTATTTTGTCAGACTAAATGGGTGCAGGAATTTGAATATTATGAAGTGGAAGGGGTTTAAGTGGGGTTTATGAGGACTTCTGCTGGTATTTGTTGATTCTTTTATCACTTCTGAAGTTTTGGCAATGATGTTAGACATTAAAGACATTCCTGCAGAGGAAAGATTAACACCTAATATCCCAATCAATTGTCTTCCAAACATTAAATAAAGAAAGGTTAGGGAAAAAACAAAGGAGTGCGGAAAGCACAATGCCTTGCACAAATGGGTAGCACTGTCACTCATTCCCTTTCACATATGGCTGAGGTTTCTTTCCAGATACACAGGTGCAGACCACAGCCAGCTGTGGGCTTACTCTCTTGGGTTGTCTCCCCTCGTGTTATTTGCCTGTTTTCTGTATTTCTATAAGCCATTAGCAAGATAAATAATTCTCATCATCCTTACTATCTCCCAGGGCACATGTACCTTCAAGGTATTGCATGAGAGGTTCATAGTCAACACTTCACTGACTTCTTGAGGTGTTTGAATCTTTCCCCAAGACTCAGTGGATTGATGTTTGTTTCTCTAAATATCCTCATTGCTTCTTCCATATAAGATCTTTATGTACCTATTTCTCGATTTTTGGGGGGACCAATGAGATGACTTTTAACATGCACTATCCAACACAGTGTTGGGGAGTCACAACATGTACATCCTTTTGTCTGGCTCATTCAGTATCCTACAGGTGCACCACAATTACATCTTAATTTGTCTTTGTATCTCACATTTATGTGTTATATAGTTATACACTGAAACACTGGTTCTAAAAAAATGCATTAAGTGCTCAACATGGTGATTATGCATGGCTCATTAATTGCTGGTGTAGTAAACTTTGGTTACAGCATTTTTTAGCATGGTGTTATTAAGTGTGCAGTCCGATATACCATACCTGGATTTCCAAGGCAAACATTAAAATTATCAGCCTGCGGGATAAATGCTGAGATATTATATGTTGCATTCCATTTTTATTAATGGCAAATGTAATATAATTTGCAGGGAAATTCTTGCATAATTATGCTCTACCATCTTCTTCCAGAGTAAGTTCTGCAATGATTCCATAAGATCTCTGTGCTATTGATGATTTTTTGATAGGGTTATCTCCATTCTCATACATTAACCAAATTATGGCAGAGGAATTTCTCTCCCTGCAACATCTTAAAGAGAAAAGAACGATATGTTTTGTTCTGACATTCTCAGGAAAATGCTTCTCTTCTGTTTTCCTTGGGGATGGCTTCATTATAAAAGGATTTCTTCTGTTCTTTCCTATTAGGAGATTGTGTCTATATTTCTCTTTTCTTTTCATTTACCCTTTTTATCTCCTCCTAAGCTTTTCTCTGCATTTTTTAAGCTCTACCATCTTCTGTTTCTCTCCCAGTGTAATATGAGCTCACTCAGCTCTCTCTCCATGTCTTTTCTTAACAAAAAGTGATAAAAGAAAGAGACTGCTGGTCCGACAGATTCCTGGGAGAAACTTGTGTTTACATTTTAAGGTCTTTGGGAAATGCTCCTTCTGTCCTTTATGATTTACTAAGCACAACATAAGACTCCGGGATCATGATGAACACCTTCTTGTGCTACTCAATGACACACAAGTAGTGACAGTATGAGCATATGAGATCTGTGCTTGAAATCTCCTTATTAAGATGGGTAAGGGAGCTCTTTTGAAAAACTGGAGGGGATACAGATATACTGCTTTTAGGGAAATGAATTACTTCCTCACTTAGTGACTACTGCAGTTCACTGCCTAGTGTTCAGGTCTAGTTTGTAAGCTCAAGATTAATTTGATCTGGTTGTAAGGATGTGATTCAGGACACTACAATGAGCACTTAATAGTATACCTGAGACGGAAGTGGTCAATAGCAAATCCTTAGGGAAGACTATATGAAGAAAGAGAGAGTAATCAAACTCAATCTTCCAACTTCCAGCAGAGATGTTTATTCTCGAAGTGTTTGAATTTTCTGAAATTAGGAAGTTCTTTTAGACTGAAGATATATTTACTTAATTGCATTCCCTTAACTGTACTCCCTTAAATGAAACTGTAATCCCTTAATAGCAGGGATGTATGGGGTTTACATATGGTGTTTACATATATTTATGTTCATATTTTAGTTAAAACCAAATTAAAATTAAAAAAAAATTACCGCACTGCTTCATGGCTATTGGTTACAGGAATACTGCAATTTGGCTTCTGTTCATGTATTTATTATTTATTTACTTATTCCAGAGACTTAAGCAGCCGTGGAAGATGATCATATGCTTGCAGGGCTATGAGCTCTGTGAGCTTGCTGCTCAAGTTATTGCTTTCTGTCTTGAAGCAGTTCATTCCAGCCCTGCTCCATTTGCTCCTCTCACCCAGTTCAATACACTTGAAAGTGATAAAAATTTTGCTGAGTGCTTATACTGCTTATTGTTCTCACCGTAAAATCTCCCATTGATTCCCGTGGCCACTGAGTGAGGTCTGAAATGAATGGAAAAAAAAAAAGTAGAACTGATGGTTTATTCAAGAGAGAAAATTATAGATGAAGGAAGGGCAATTACTAGAATGAAGAGTCCTGACCTGTGTCCAGCCATGACTCAGGAGTGACAAAGATTATCTAAACTGATCAGAGTTTATGTTGGATTAAGACGTGTTGAAGCTGCATATAGTATGCCAAAAGGAAAACCCAGCCAACATAAAAATGATTTATACAAAGAAGAAAGATTATCACAACAAGCAGCAAATGAATGAATTATTAATTATTATTCAGTCCTGGGAGGAAATTATAACACTCTTTAAAGAAGCAAGCCTGTTTAGGAAATGGAGCAGTAAGGAAAGCTGCTCTCAAAGAAACAGCAATATTTATTTGACAAATCTGCCAAGGAAATATGAAGCCAGCCTCCTAAATTAAGGGAGAAAGTGAATAATTTGAATGAGACTATTAATACCATTAGAATTGATTGCCTTAAGATTTGTTGTTGTGCTGCTAGATTAAAAGATAGATCAATGTCAGTTTTGTATGGGAGCCCCTCCCACACCAATCAATCAGTGACTCTACAGCTGCTGCTCTCCATCCCTCCCAGCACATTCTTATTTCTCTTCCACTACTTGAGTTAGGGGATGGTCACGTCCTCAAGCCCTTTGTTTTTCCAGGAGTGAAATCTGGTCCACATGAGTGATGTTAAAAAATCCTTGTTATGGAGTCCTCCTACGCTGTACTTACACTGAACACTCTGGTGCAAACCTGCCCTATCTGTACCCTGAGCTGAATGGGAAAAGGGATACGTGAGGGCATTTCGATAGTGCTGAGCTAGTGAAAGGTGTTGAGGGGCTGAGATTATTAGCACACAATGGGTAATGCGCTGACACAGGTTACTTAAGGGTTGGGGTTTTTTTCCCCTCAGTTCTGGACACAGGCAGAATCAGGTCACTTGTGCACACCGCAAGCTCCCACGGATGTGGAGCATGTGTTGTAAACATACAGCTAACGAGTGCCTTTTTTTTTGGTGAGGAATGTCAGATACTAACACTGTTAACTATGAAATCTGACCTGACTGTGATTTATATTGGTGACTACTTTTCTTGATGGCAATCTGACCCTGAACCCTTAGCATGTTCTCCTAAAACTAATCAGTAGTATTGCTAACGTCAATATCCTACATATTTTCAGTGTCACAGGGCCTTGTGACACCACAGTATTTGTGCCCTGATGTAAAAGCTCCTTTACCCTTTTACGTACTGACTGAGTTCTGTCCCTGGGCTCATCTACATTCAAAACTGTTCAAAAACCATCTTGCATTATGCAGGTATAAAACCTCAAAACACAGACCATGCAAAGCCATCTCCTGTGGACTCCCATGGGTAGGAAGGTGTTTCTGTGGCTGCCTCTGGGCTTGTGTGCTGTTCAGAAGAGGTACCCTTGAGAGTCTGCTTCTGCCTCCAGGATACCCCTGCTGCTTCCACTGCTGAAAACACTTAGGATAGGGGGTAGGTCACTTTCTAGAGTTCAAATCTATTGCAGCATCTTGTGATGAAGCTTGAAGTACTGGTTGTGATCTTCTAATGGGCAGATTTAGCAAGCAGATTTAGCAAGTACATGCCATGTCGCTAATGCTTTCTTTCTGCCAGTTTGTGAGAAGATGTCAGGAAGGGTGTCTCAGAGGGCCAAAGTCATTGGAGAGGATGTTTTCAGAGTACCCTTGACAAGTAACTTTGAAATTGGATTGTAGGCTGCAACCCAAGGTATGACTAAACTCTACGGAGGTATATCTGATGGATAGCAATTTAATAAAGCTTTCTCTCTACTTCAGTGGTTTCCCACAGTACTGGACAAGCCTGCCTTAGGGTATGTGTTGCAATAGCTTTAGTGGTACTAATGTTTGATATAACCAGATGAAATATTTCCATACTGATATAAGACAGACACAACCTTTTCTGATAACAGTGCCTATTAACCCTGACAGAACCAGTGGATAATTTGAGCCATGACCACAGGAGATAGTGAAGCCTGTGGACCACATTAAGAGTGTCCCAGCTAAGCATCTGAGCACTCTAAAAAATGAAGGGTGTAAGTCAAATGCATATAGCTGTAGTGTCTCACTGAAAACTTTTAGTTCCTGGTAGTATTTTGAAGGTGGTGATACAAACAGAATGATATTCAGTCATATAGATAAATGGTATGAAGTTATTTTCCACTAAAATATTTCCTCTACAATGTCATCCATTCTCATGGACTTATTTTTTCTTCCCCTCCCAGTCATGTTACTCATTGCGCTACACAGTTCTCTGAACTAATCCTGACTTAAGATAGAGAATACAGGGTCAGTATTCACTGAATTGCTTCATAATGTACCCCATTTACCTTAAAAGCAAAGCAAAGGGTTACATCCTTCAGAAATACTGAGCTGAATGAATGAGCGTATATGTATATAAGCCACAATTCTTTGGGAGCTATTGTAATATTTTTTTTCAGTTAGAAAGTTAAGAAACAGGAATTTCTTCTTCCTAATGTTAATTTGATTTCACTGTTTGGATGTTGAAGGTATTTGTAGCACCATATTCTGTCAGTGTTTCAAGAACTGTGTGTGCAAGTCTAATCAATATGGTGCTAAAATGCTGACAGAAGTCAAACTAGGTTTTCTAGTCTAGGTGTGAAACTTCCCCTAAAACATCCTTAGTGTAGACAAGGTGTGAAGTGCAAGGTGCAGCCAGAGCATGGTAACAGCCACCTTCAAGTTTTATATATTTACTCTTTTCTAGAATACATGATTGCAAGCGAATTGGCCTATTTACAGGAGGAAGAGTTCTTCTGAAAATCCTCTGGGAACTGCCTGCAGCAAATGTGATAAAGCTACATATATTGCTCAAAAATAAGAGGAAGAAAATGTGCCCCCTCAAGATGTTAACTAAAAAGGACACACTTTCCTCATCTTACACTGTAATTATTCTGTCTGCATTATATCTTCTATGGAGATTATGGCAACAAAGAAAAAAAAAATCTGCATTTTAGAAGGACATGGTGACCGGCAGTAAGAATGAGAATAGAGTGCTGCTATTTTTTTTACTTTAATGTTAACAACCACTCATCCTTATCCACCAAATGAGGTAATACACAGAAATAAGTAAGAAAAAAAATTGAAAGACATACCTACATCTCTGTTTGGCAGAATCATCTAATTAAATGAATCCCAAGCATTCCTTGTAAATCTTACAGTGAAGGACACATATTTTCAAAGTACTGTTCTTAAAATTTAATCCCAGAAAAGTTAAACATTGATTATAAATAGACTACTCCTTGGCAGAAAGAAAATATATGTACATCTTAAAAGAAACCTTTCTAGTTAGATAGCAGTTAAAAAGCTCTACTCACCAAAAGGTTTGTATGGCAGAAAGTATTGAAGGCTTATTATTTTATGTGTTCAGATAGTGCTGTTCTCTTGGTAGCTTATTATGTTTTTTGGCTCATTGATTTATCTTTCATTGATTTGTATGAATCTAGATTTCCCGAGAATGTACTCTGTCTTATGAGTTTTTTTAGAAGGTATTAAAATGTTGAAAGCTGTTGACTTGATAGCCTTGGGAACTGAAGACATCTACTGATGCTCTGTTGTTTAAGGGAATCTGATGTAAATTTCCCTTCACTAATACATTAATTTGTCTGAAGTCTTGTGGAGAGGGAAATTTTCTCAGGTGATATTTCATCTTCTAAATTCCCTACATACGTGAATCTGAAGCTGTCATGAAGTACTAATGATGACTGAACTTCCGATACATGATAAAAGAATTCAAGCATCACTAACACTGGCCCTGGACACACATCAGATTAAAAGATTCCTTTGAAAATATTTTTATAGACTAGTGATGAATTAAAGAAAACATTACGCTGCTTTCAGAATATCATCTATTTCTTTCTTTTGTTGTGTTCTGCTGTCGATTTAGAGGTGCAAGGCTTGGTAGTCTAGTATTATTCTCCTGAGACACCTAGTCTCTGCATCTGTGAACCTCTCTAGAGCAAGTCCATGGTCTGTAGCAAAATACTTATCAGGGGAATAAAGCTGATTAGCTGCAGACATCCTTGCTCTGGAATTTAAATATAAAATTGTGTAGCTTTTCTCTTTCTTCACAGAAACCCTGCTGTGTAAAACCACTGTTCGTTTTCTGTAACCTTATTATGAATTTTGTTCAGTAGTACATTCTACTATTTGCATTGGTAAACATATTTCTTACAATTAAAGTGGAAGAGTCCCACCTCTGATAAAGTTACTGAACTTTCACCATATTTCCTCAGGGAATTATTTGCTCATACTGCAGGAAAAACTCCAGAATTTTTACAGCAAAATGAGTCTGCAGACCCAAATGACTGAGAAGACAATCAGCCTTAAAATAATTGTGATAAAAATAGGAATCCTCTCAAAATTAATAATGTGTTTGCATAAATTTAAAATGTAATATCTAAAGGTTGTTGGTTTTTTTTCCCCCTAAATAAATCAGACTAACAATTAACATTATGGCCTAAATATCTAGGTAGAACTTGGATTACTTGTCTCCTATATGTTTTAATGTATGAGATGTTGCTTTGCCTCTTCTTAGGGCAGACCATTACTTAAAGAGTGAGAGGATCTTGAGGTCTAATCGACTCCTGAATTTCAGAATTTAAAGAGCTCCAGCTTTTGACAGCCTGACTTTTGTAAGGTATTCCAGGTCGAGTTCCTAAGACCACAGTGCCTTTTGAAATTTTTATTCAAAGAGTTTTGAAAAGGTTGAGAGCCTTATTATTACGGAAACACAAATATACTAAAAAAACCAAAAAGCAAAAACCAGGCCTTTGTGAATTCCAAAAGAAATCAATCCTTAAGAAACTCTTCTTGAGAGGCTTGATTCAAATGATAGCTAGAAAATAAGTAATAACAACATTATCAGTTTTTCTTTTTCCACTTTGCTATGATTTCATTTAGTTAACAAAGGATGTTTGTCTCCCCTACACAATATGAATCTGTATGCTGCATATAGTTTTATGTAATTAGCCTATATTTAGATACCTCTGTGACGTAAAGTTCTGAGACATATGCTTTCTCCTGGAAAAAAATATTTTTTTTCTGCTTTTGTGAACTTCATTTGGGCCTGATCTGTGAGCGGAACCTAGATCTATCATATGATTTGCAACACCATTCTGCTCAATTTTAAATTATCTCAGTGATTGAGAGGCCCTGAATGCATTTAACTAGATAGACATAAACAGCTTGCTTAAGCTGACCTCCAGATGGCCTTTCCTTTACAGTCCTCACCCAGTTCCATAGGTGAGCAGTATAAACTCTGTGCAGTCTGTTACCACCGGATGCAGCAGAGGAGTGGCATTCCCCCTTTCCATGGTTGATGCCTGTCCTGCTCCATCAGTGCTGACAAGCAATTATTAGTCTTTGTTTCTCTTATACTATATATTGGCAAAACAATCATTGCAAGGAATTGTAGAGGTAGAAACCATTATCTTTGCACTATAGTGGTAACAGAGCTTTGAAGCTTACTGAAAATATCCATTAGGTTTTGCTTTCTTATCTACAAATGCTTTCTATTTTGCCCTCTGCTATTCCAGCAGTTGAATCACCAACTTTTGCTGCATTAAGAATGGAACACCCTATTCTTTAATTTGATGATTTTAATTTTCTCCTGGCTTTTGTTCAGGACTGAAGGCATTCTTCATTAGTTTTGAGTCCCACTATATTAAATGTAATCTGAATATCAGTTTTAGCCTCATTGACTTTGAATATTTTGTTTTCCTCTTAGCAGTTGTGACATGATATGACATTCCTGTGCAAGTTTACCAAAAAAAAAGAAAGAAAGAAAAAAACCCCTAGAAATTAAGAAAAAATAGACTGAGCCAATTTTAGTTTCTGAGCTGGGAGGGAGCTTTTTGACCTTTAATCTCCTTGGTCGTCATATCTGTATGACTCACATAAATCATTGCTTTTAAGTACTTTTAATAGCCTTCATGAGCTTAAGCAGGATGCAGTCATGAAGAGCAAAGATTTTTTTGCAGGTCTCTGAGCTACCTGCACAGCACAGTTATGGTCTCCCACCTGAATTAGAAGTTAGACACAAGTTATCAAAGGTTTCATCTCCAGCAGGAATTGTCCTTGGTTGAAGACACACAGTTGCAGAAAAACAAATTGCCAGTGCAGGGAAAAGAAACAATCTCTCAGATCCGTAGAATTTACTTCTGCTCAGCTCTCCAGAGAGGTACAGCACTGGTTCTGACTATGAATTTTCATTTTCTCAATAAACCCGCATGCTTGTGAAACCTCTCCCACCATTCCCACAAGTTCCCTCTACCTACTTGCTCTTGTCTCTTAAACGTCCCTCAAGCTTCCCCTGCTGCCATGCAAGGGTCATTTGTTAGTCTGTTTCGTTCAGAGAGTTTGTTTTCAAAGTCTCTTTCAGGCTGTCATTTTTTGGAAAATATTGGGTAACCTTAACTGGAAGATTCTCCTTCAATCTCTCCCAGTGATGGATTAGCATATCTAATGAACGTGGAAAAGGGGGAAGGTATGTGCACACTTCCTGATTTTATAGCACCCACTCTGTATTACAGTGTTGTAAGAGTTACATCTTGGTCACTGTGCTTAATGTTCAATCCAAATTTTAATCAAATTCCTCAGATGTTACTTAGGACAAGGTTTTCTTCTTGAATTTGCTAAAGCTGCCAGAACTATTCAACCCATATAAAACCGAAAAATTGTTTTTCCACACCTCATTTTTGACATGGTGTATGAGTGGTTTATATAAAAGTAGTTATGGTCACCCATCGTTACAGTTTTAAAGGGTTTATTTTCTTTTATCTCAACTTCCGTTTCTTTTCTCCTGATACAGAAGAAAGGTTTTATAATCCTATTAGCTTTTGTAGTGGCATTTGACATCTTTGTCTTTGACACTGTCAATGGATGAGGAGAGGGTCTGTCCAATATATAGCTCAAGTTTATCCTCAAAACTAAAAGATAAGTTGTGATTTTTTTTTCCTGGTGGGTTTCTACTATCATGTTTTCTGACAGTAGAGGAATGAGGAGACTTAGGCCCCTTCTGTTGCATACAGAGATGTGAACTGCTTCAGGAAGAACGGACTAGCTTGTCAGTGCTTTCTAAATATGAATTATTCTGTCTCATCATTCCAATCCTTCTCTGTTTGAGCACTGTGTGCCCCCCACTCCTCTTCCCAAAGTACTTTTATATCCTCATTCAATCCCGTTCTCAGCCTGACTCAACTATAATTTCTCAGTTGCACATATTAGAAATAAGCTATTTTATTTCTTCTCACTTGGGACAGACAGCTCTACTTCAGAAATACCTACTATATTTAGGTCTCCTGCAGTTGCTATTTTCTTCTAGTTACTTTTAGACAGAAGCACAGGAGACGGTTCAGCTGATTGGACCGTTTCTACTGTCATCCCCTTGTGTAATCCTGCAGGAAGGCTACTGCCTGTCAAAGCTTTCTCCCAGGTGTCCTTTTTTTGGATCACACAGAAGAAGCAGGGAGGCTCATTCCTAGGCACTTCTTGAAGCATCAGGCCATATGCTGAGCAGCTGCTCTAGCCTTTGACAGTCAACTAAGAATCTAGGGAAGATACAGACCTGCTTGCCATGAGCTGTACATTCGAACTCCCTGATGGGAGACATCCTTCTGTCCTCTAGTCGTTTTCACCCATTATCTGTCTACTTCATTTAGGTAGTAAAATCTTAGACTGCTGTATCTCAGTCATTCCACCAGTAAGCCTAGTGTCACACAGAGGCCTTTAAGGCATTCATATTTTGCCACTAGTAAATATATGAATATGGTTGCTATATAAAGAAAGAAATCTCTTCAGTAGTCTCACTTTGTTGTTACTGCATTCCTTTAATGCCACATATATTGCGTGCAAGTACCTAGCATAATGCTCTGAAGCACAGAACTCTAACCGGGCCCCTTCTTTTCTCCAAATAACTTAATGGAAGACAAGAAGTAGTGTTGGTCACAAGCAAGTTGTCAACAAAATTTCCAAATTGTATCTGGGCTCTGGTGAAGCTGATCACTGATCCCGTATGGAAAATGTCATTGATATATGTAAATATTAGTATTTTACAAACAAAAATACTAAAAGGGAGACTAAAACTCTTTACTAAAATGGAGAACATGTAGCAAGAAGTAGTTTCATGTATAAAAAAACCACAAAAGTAACTTCTTTGTATTGAGCTTTGCTTTGATTTATTTGAAGCTGTAAATCCAAGTCGGCAAACAAAATGAGATCTTTTAATTATTATATTTATAAAGAACAGTTTTTGCTTATATAACAATTTCTATATCATCTCTATCTCTATATCTATCTATCTATCTCAATAGAAAATTAAGATTAAGTCTGTATTGTGGGAGAGAAAAAATGTTTTCAGGTTCCCAGTTTGTGTCTCCATTTGGGTTTGTTTGCACATTTCCATGCGAAGGAAAGAAAGAGAAAAAAGAATCATGAGCACTCTACTTTTTACCATCTCCTAGCTTCTACCTTCACAGATCATATGCTTCTTTCCTTACCGGTTTTTGGTTCTGTTTAAACATCAGCCTTTACAGCATTTTCACTACTATGTTGTGTTCATCCATGCCACTAATGCAAGTACCACTTAGTCAATATGAGTCACCGCCCATATACTGACTTGCTTCTAAGTCAGCAGAATAGTTCTTAGCCAAAAAATTTTTCCATTTTTCAAAGTGACCTTCGTTTCCATTATCTTTCAATTCTCATTCTAGAAAATGGAAGGTGAAGAGAACACCGAGACTGTTAAAAATACAAACAATGCAAGCTTATAGTGAAATAAACAGACAAACAAAAAATTCTTCTTGTTTGCTTATCTGTTTTGTTGTTGTTGTAGTTGTTGTTGTTGTTGGGTTTTTTAAATTAATATTCAGATCCTAATGAATAAAAGAGGGAAAGCATGAAGGAAAAGAAACTGAGATAGGGATTTGCATATGCAGAAAGGGTGGTTATTTGTGCAATTCTAACCAAAATCCAGCAGTGTCTGAATGCCTTTTGTGTTTTAGAAAATCTGTCTCAGAAATCCTCGTTTGTCAAGTTTGAGCCTTCAACCTGGTTCTATGGTCACTATAAAAGCCCTGTGAGTGGGAACTTCAGGTGGGAAAGTGTGACATTCCCTCCGACTCTGGTAGCACAAGCAGGTGCTGCTGTATAAATACCTTGAAATGTGTGATAGCAGTCCATGCCAAAGTTTTCAGAAATCTTTTGTATTAGGCCCAAATCGGATCTTCAGGCAGAGGAGGTAGGGGTCTATTAGATCAAGATGCTTCCTGCTGGCTCGCGCTGTAGTCAATCAGATGATTGTGTACAATACTTACGTTCACCTTACCACTTCTAATTATACCTTTTCTTGAAGACATTGGATGCACACGCGCACTTATTCAAGTATTCTCTTGTTTTGTCACTGCAGAATAGACTGTGGTCCCCTACTTCATTATCCTATATCTGATATAATGACCTTACTCTTTTACGAACCTTATAGGTTAAGATAAGTCCGACTGCGCACTTTTATCTACCTTTTTTTTAATTTTAATTTTTCACCTTTTGTAGTGCAATGAGTGTGTATCAGTAAGCATTACCCTAGCCAGTATGGAAATACAAACAACACTTTGCCTTATGATTTCAAGATCATGTATCTCAGTATACTTTTAGCTGGTGGGATAAGCATGGTGAACCGCTGGCAACATTTAGCTGCATGTTTTTCTGAGGTTCAGCTGTGTAATTTAGCTTCAGTGGCCTGGGTTACAACAGTATCTATGATATTATTAGAATAGCTATTCTCACAGCTACATGGTTAACTGAGCAAATTAAGAAGCACTTGACCTGCCCTAATGATTTTTTTTTTAGTATTACAGTCACAAAAGCCCATTTTTAAAACGTGCTATTTATTTTCCTCTCACAGCTTCTGCATGGTGCCAAGTACATCAAAACAGCAAGGGAAAACTGGATATCCAGCAGGGAATGTAAAATAAGCAGGTACAAAGGCTATAAGAAATGAGAAAATACTTAATAATCTTGGCAATTTTCAAAATTTTATGCACTGTAAGATATAATTTTTCTTATAGATGGCTGATTTTTCCAAGCTGATTGTAAATTTTTGGTAGCTCTCCTGCTTTCAAAGGTTTCAGTTTCAGAGCGAAATATACTGAAATCCTGCACTTGATGTGTCTCAAGACATTGGTGCCTAAAATTTTAATGCATAAAAACTTTCATATGGGAAGAAGTTGCATACTTATTCCATTTGCCTTAACCCAACAAATAAACTCGAGAAAAGATAATTCATATTTCAGTAGTAACATAATGAATGAATGGGCTGAATTATTCATGGTCCTTCCATCCTTTGAAACAAAATGAATTTTAAGAGGACATAACTGTTCTCAAGAAGGCAATCAGTAAAAGAACAGACCTGTCAAACAAATACTTCATGTTAAATTATTCACTGTGCTCTAGCATTTAATTAACAGAAGAACACAGTTGTCTTTGCTCGTGTCCAGTTATTGGAAACCATTATGTGCTCTCTACCACGTCTCCTCACTCAGTTAAATACTGCAGGAAGATCTGTGTTGTGAGGCAGCTGGAGCCACCGATGTTTATTAATTCATGACTGGTGCTCAAAACACTGACCACAGAACCAAAGCCACGAATTTGAGAAGGAGCAGCTCATGTATTATAGCTGGCCCTTAATGGTTGTTTTGTTCTTGGCTCTGTGTTTCTGTTCTCTCTCTGCTGACTGATGGTGTACTTTAAAAACAGAAGCCAGCATTTAGGAACAGTCCACCTGTCTGATTGCTTTTTGGATAATCCCTGTGATACTTTGTCACCGAACAAAATAGTCGGGTGTATGGGCTGTAAATAAAGACCTTTCACTTCACACATTGCCATGTTTGGGATTTTTGGTTCCCTAGAATTTGGTTTTCCTTTGTAAATAGATCCTTATTTTTGTCAATTTGGGTTGTCATCTATGGCAAATGAATTCCATTTCATCTCAACAAATTTTTATCTGACAGATCTAATCTAAAAAGTCACAGTTTGAACTTGGGACCATTTGCTTCTGAATTGCTGCAGAAATGACACACACTCATTCTACATTGAGGAAAAAAATATTTAAAAGCTTGAAAAATATTAAGCCTCAGGCTACTTGTCCTTTATGTATCTGGTAGTAAAAGGAAAAGACTTCAGGGGATGGTTCTTTCAGCTTTTGCAGCAGACTGACAGTTAAAAGGGAAATAAACTAGAAATAGACTAGAAATATCTGGAACCAGGCTTGTGATATGTTTCAAAGAGGTACCATATTTAGGACAGTTGTGATGAAAGTTTAAAGTTATCTGGTGACAGTTCAACTTAGTAATAAATATGACCTCTCTCTTTTATTCACTATACATAGTCTTTTTATATTATTGTTATTATTATTATTGTTATTCAGATATTTGTGCACCTTTAAAACCACTGAAGTTCACATTTCATTTGCCAAATAATCATGATTCACTTTTAAGTTTATTCCATGACTTTTTTTTGAAAGCAAATACATGATTATTACGCATTAAAAATTACGTATAAAACCTCTATGTTTTACAAACACATTGTTAACATTTGTGAACAAATGCAAGTTCTGCTTTTGAATAGATGGCCTTCATTCTGTTTCCATGTGAACTGCATAAACTCTTTCCAGAAGGAACTTGGCTATTAGTTCCTAACATGTTGTTTATATAGTTAGGAAGATAGATGATGAAACAGCAGATATGTTTGTTTTCATCAATAGTTATAGATTTTAAATTCAGAATAGACTGTTCAGTTATCTACTTGAGCTCCCAGTAACACTACTAAAATTTGAGTTACTACCTGGGTTCCTCTCTTACGACTGATATCTTAAGACTGACACATATTTCTGAGTGTGATTAAATCGGTACAGTGTCCTTCATTTGCCTTTGGCTATATTGGTAAGGTTGGGGGCAGAACAACTTGACTGCAAAGACATTTGTATGTGCATTTTCTCTGGTTTTCCCCTGCACCTATTCACCCCTCTCGTTTTGACATGCTAATCCTCTACAGTGAACTGGCAATGCAAAGATGCCACATTTCTTTAGAAGATGTTGTCCCAGGCAAGTTCATCTCTGATGAAGCTGGACATGACACGATGAAGTGTAAACGCTAGGTGATTCAGATCACTTCACAAGCTCTTTGATACACCAGCCCAGAAAGCAATAAGCACTCTTGAAGAACTGTGATGATTGATGGGCTTTTTCAGGAAGCTGGAAGCAAGGGCTGCACTGGATCTCAACATGCAAAGGTGATTATGTATAAATAGAATATAAAAAATTCTCATCCTGTGTCCTATGCCAGATCTTGTTTTTCATCTGCCTCCGACAAAACTCTGTAAGATATCTAAGATACTGATACCAGAGTTTTGTTGCTGGTCCTTTCTGGGAAGCAGATTTTAAGTGAAATACTTGACAGAATCTAATGAAGGTGCTTAGGAAACTTGTGGTAGAGAGAGGTAGGTTGGTATAAGTTGGCCTGGGATTTTTAAGGGAATAATGGCTGAGTTGTAGAAGAAGCAGGAAGATATAGAAGTATGAGAACAATCTTTTTCATTCTGCACTGAAGCTGTTTTGTGTCCTCACTAACACTGTCTTTCGGGTGCTTCTGCAGACTGGCAGAGTAGAAATGTTAACTATTTGAACCTGATCTGGAGGCTCATTAGTTCCATATTTGTGAAGGGTGAGGAGTCATTGCTTGCTCTCATCTCAGACTGAAGCAGACTTTGATTGTGCCCCTTGGTGTTCACCTGGAAATGTCAGAGCTGGGACCCAACATCCCATCCCTAAAAGTAGGAGTGATTAGAATTTAGCTACACTGACCTCTCCGGGCTGATCTCTATGGAAGACTGTGAGCTCATGGGGGCACTTTATTTGTTAGAGGTTCCTGTTTGCTGTGATCAGCACCTCTTTTATGATGTGTGTGGGAGTTATCACACCAGCAGGACAGCCCAGGAAATGGGGCAGCCTCTGGCTGAGGATTTCCGAATATCAGCTTAGATAACTACTGCTGCCGAGCTGTAACACAGTCATGAAGATGTTGGTATGGTATATGCTTTATGCACAGCTGAAGCACTGGCAAATTCCCCAGGAGAGGGATTGTATTTTAAATGTTTCCACTCACTCTATAGGGAAGGCATCAGTGTGCCCTCAAGCTAATCAATGTGGATAGCTGAGGAATTTAATGCTCACAATGTACCAAAATGTCTTCTTGCAGATCAGCTGTTACACCAAACTCATAGCCTTCATAAAGGAAAACATCTAACGAGGTTAATGAGACTTTTCCCTATTTAAGAACAAGAGATTGGGTTAAATATGCAATCACCAGCAAAACAAAACAAATCTCAAACATTCAGGCTAGGCTTATTGCATTACACTGAAAGGTATTAGGATTTGGGTCCAGGCACTGGCAGAAAATATTCTGCACAGAGATATCATTAGAATAAAACCCTTGGGTTTCTGAGGGCAGCCAGCTTGTAGTCTCTCAGGTAACTTCGAGGGACGGTGTTGAGAATTAGTAGAGAACATGGCCCATTCCTGGCAGCAAGTTACAGAATGAAAGAAGCCAGAATATACCATTGTCCTCAGGGCCAGGGAATGGGCTCTGACACTGTTAAATTTAATGGTAAGCTCAGGATAAGAAGCTACAATTCAAGATGCTTAAGGAAACTGCATATTTAGAAAGTAAGCATCTCGTGAAAAAGTTTGAATTGACTGTTGTGAACTTTCTCAGTCTTTCAGGTTTTGCAAGATGAAAATACTGTATAAGTACAGGAGTGTTTTTTTGTATTTTGCTGTTTGTCTCAGAATTTATGCAGAAAAGTACATCTGAATATCTTGCTGGGAATGTCAGGCCTTAAATGGAAGGGGTAGCAATTTCTTGCAAACTGTAGAAAGTCTATCTCTGATTCTCAGTTGAATAGACTCAGTTACTCAGTTTCTAACAGCTCTATTCCACTTTCTTCACACTTATAATGTTTATGACACCATGTTATTTCAAAGCACTTGGAAAGTAGATGTTCAAATTCTAATTGAAATTTAGTGGGTTTTTATTTGTTTGTTTTTGTTTTTTTGTTGTTGTTGTTTTTTGGTTTTGTTTGTTTGCTGGTTTTATTCAAACTCTGTCAACTAGGTTTTAGCATGGGTGCTATGGCCTTCACAGTTCTTACTGCATTGGGATAGTGCATATTAATAATTGATGTGCATTGTATGATAAGAGCAATAATATTTCATTTAACCATAGGAATTATTTTTGCCTTCACATTTTAAGCTGTCTCTTTCTCCTGGCAAAGACTGTTTGGTTAGGAAAACAAACAAATACTACACATGGGTTTTGAAAAACTTTACATCAAATGCACAAATTAGTTTAACCTACCGTTGCAGTGCAAGTGTCTGGACATTAAACTGTAGTGCTAAGAATATTTTTTTTTTGTGAAATGTCCATAATTTACATAATTTTACGATTATACAGCTAATCTTTATCCATTATGAAGTCAAATTAACAAATGTAAACCGGTGGAATGTGTTTCCTTCCTCTCACTGAACCCCAAACATCAGGGGCCATTCTGTTTAATAGTTGAAGATAGAACAAACTGACCCAAGTACAACACCAAAACTGCCCAAATAATACACCCTGTCGTCACTTTCATTCAGAAGCATTACTGGGGAGTCCAATGTTATCATGCAGCACTTCACAAGGACAGGGCACTGTGTGTTGACACCAGTCATGTCTGCAGGTTGCACCAAAGTACTAAGAAGGAGGACAGTTATGATGTGCCCATTATTGAATTCCTGAGTAGCTTTCAGTGCATTTTGGGAGGAATGTCTCTCTTTAAGGCAGCCTCACTGAATACCTGTGAACAAGATTCCTTCTCAGCCTGATCTGGAGCTTGTGGTGGTGGTTTCTGCTGCTCTGCCCTCTTCTCTCACTGGATGTGTTGAAGGGATCTTAATCACTAGGGCTTCTCTCAGGAAGCCCACTGGAAGAGTGTGTTCCCATGAGCTGTGTTCTCTTTAGTATCTGAAAGTGGTTCTGGAGTGGGAGAAAGCCCACGAGGTGTACTGGCTTGTGATAATCAAACAGTGCATAGCAGTGAGAAAGATTTGTTTCAAATTCTCCTTTGAACACATTTCACAATAGATTTTAGTAAATACAGATATATGATGAAAGTAGCTGCAGCTTGCTAAGTAAGTATTAGCTGCTTTTCAAACTCTTCAAACTATGAGTATTTCTAAACTGTTTACTGCCTGCTCAGCTGGCTTTACTGCAGCCAAACATTGCGTATATGGTACAACTTCACAAAACCAAGGAAATTGAAAGCTTGCATAACTGGACAGTTCTAGCCCTCTGCTGACAGTGAGACACTTCAATTTAGCACTTACACGTCAGCAAATGTACAGAAAGGGATGATATTTTAGATTTAGTAAGACAACAATGTCCTCCCCTCTTGTCTGAATAACAAAAACCAGTAATGCAAGTAATATCAAAGCTTGCTATGCCAAGCCACCTGCCCTTATATCACTGAACAGAGTAAGAAATGCTGGGGGTGAAGTGGATCATTCTACGATCAGTAATCTTATCTATTATCCATGTAAGAAACTTAATTCTCCATATTCTATTTCCAAGTACCTTCTCCAGCACATTGTGAAACAGTGCTCACATGAGAATCTTGGTACGTCTGCTGGGATTGTCCTGCAGATTCAGCAGGTGAAGCCTATTATGTGCGACACGGTGTGGAGAAGAGTGAAGAGGTGCTCTAAGCAGCTGAAGCTCAGAGATGTCGGTAAGAAGGGATGAATTCCACCTCTTTTTGTCCCAGAGAATGTTAAGATACTATGTATCTCAAAGGTAGTTCAGTCCCACTTACTTTTAGAAACATTTTACTCTGTATTTTATAGAAAAGTCACTTAAAATCTATTAGTTGCAGCTATTACTACTGAATTCACAATAAACATGCCTATGTTTCTGGGTGAACCAAAAATGGCAGTATGTCAAACAACCTAATAAACAGATACATTTTAAGATAGTGAAGAAAAAGAAATACTGTTTTCTTGTGACCAATTAAACCCTGAAACTGTGTCAGGGTATGAGGCTGGCACCTCCACTAAAATCTCTGTCTACTGCTTTGGAAGTTTTGGGAGCTATGCATATTTTTAACGAATACCTTATGCACCTCTCTTTCCCTAATTTTTACTGTCTTTCCTGACTGCAAAGGGAAAACCACATGAAAGAAAATAATGATGGGTTCTGAGAAAAATGTCTGAAGTTCTCTTGGAAACTAACAGAATAGCTCTGAATAGGAAATTGCCTCTGCCAGGCATCAAATTGGTGAGCAAGTTTGCCCTTTTTAGGCCCAAGCAGGACATTAAAACATTTCAGATGCTGATTCAAAGGAAGAAGGGAGTTTAAGTGGGCCGTCAGCGGCTCCACAGGGGGAGATGGTGACTGACTCTGAGGGGTACGTAAGCAAGCTGAAACAAAGCAAACTATTTCACCTACTCCCACCTAACCTGAAGGTGGAAGTAGCAGGGTAAACCTGAGTTTATGGAGGCTGGGACTGAAAGATGAAAGCTGAGGTAAAGGTCTTTTATTTGCTTAAGCCCTTTTCTCTGTGTTTGAGTGAATAATGCTTTGTTTTGGAGAAGCTGGCTTGGGGTCACTTCAATTCATCTGCTGTCATAGGCTCTTGGAAGAAAAGGCATATTGATGACAAACACAGTTGGGTCTGTCAGTTGAACACGAGTAGTAAATGAGAGATTGCCGCCAGGATTTCCAGTCTGAGAGTGGTAGGACCATATGGCTCTATCCACAAAAAGTTGAAGGTAACAAACCTCTTCTCAGGGAAGTGTGCTTGAGAGGTATGAAAAGGCACTTCAGTAGAGTTTCCTGTAGTTGCAACTAATCCTACAATTCTTTCAGTTTAATAAAGCAGAATATTCTGTACTGGAAACCCTTTCCTCTAATTTAAGCAAACTAAAAAAGAACAAACATTTACTTAAAAATGTGTAAAATGCTATCATCTTTGGTTTCCTGCCAACAGTTGAAGTGCTCAGCAAATGATCCAGATCTAGCACATCCCAGTTCAGTGCTTAAAAAGTAATATTTGGGAGATATGTTAGTGTGTGTGGTTTTGTTCCGAATAGCTTGGACTTCTGCTCACAAGGTTTAAAAATATTTGAAGAACTGTCATTTCCAGTGGCCTTAAAAAATTAAATATTTATATTTATTCAAGGATATTATCTTCCTTGCATTTTTTTTTGAAGCATGAACTGTAAACACCTAGTAGCCAGTGCTGATTGCCTGCAGGCATGGTGTGTAGCCCAGGAAAGTTTCAAATCACCTTTTTTAATGACTGAAAATAGATGTTCAAAATGACAAGTAAGGGAATCTTTATCTGTGTGTGTGTGTCAAAAAGAGGAAGAATGCTGAGTCCTCATTAACATGAGGCATTACAAAACCTAGCAGCAAAATTGGTTTTAGTTTGCTTTAGAATTTGTGTTATTATTTGTTGATTGCTAGAAGGCCACAGACAGGACATAATGTGAAAGAAAAGGCAAGCTGCCTCCCCCCAGTGTTACTTTCATATTTGTAGTCCAAAAGGACCTTCTTTTTTGACTATTAAAGAATGAAGATTTGATCTTATTTTGCCAACTTTGGGTTATACAATCTGTTTCACCGAAGATGGAAATGGACTGTTTTTCTTTTCTTGATAAATGCCCTGTAAGTAAATGTTTAAACTGGAGCATACAGGAATAGAAGTTCATATTTAATATTATTGCAGATTCATCAGCGTATGTCTTACTTCAGGACTGCTATACCAGACAGCAGATTTTTCTTTCCTTTGAAGAGAGGAAGTGGGATGTAAGAAACAGGAAAAATATTTTTCCCTTGAAATAAGTGTCAGAGTTCATGATTAATGTTTAATCTGAAAAAATATTTAACTGCCTCACAAGGGAAATGTTCTATGGTCTGCCTAGAATTAATGTCTTATCACCTTTACAGAGAGGAAGGGACACAGACCTTGAAGTAAAAACAATGCCATGGAATAGCAAAAGAAATAAGTAGTTCTGGGAGTAAAAAATCTGTAAAATTCATTCTACAGATATGTTTTGTGTTCTTTCTTTTGGTTTCATGTGCCATATGGTGAGACCTCTAACAGAGGTTCTTGCTGCTGAATGTTTTTAAAGGGCCATGTGTGTAAATATATTCTGTCAGAATCTCCACTGTGGCACAACTTTATAATGGAATATGTCCTTCAGGTCCACTTAATTTATTGAAATATTATCTTTCTCCATTCCTCAGTCAGGTTTGGCTGAATCACCAGCTACTAAATCCAAGAGTCACTGGAGAGGGAGAGAGTTCAAGACAAACTCACATGTACGTACATGCAGGTATTTCTAGGCTAATCCTTTACTGAATTAAAAGAGCTATAATGTTGTCTTTTATTACACACCTGCCTTAGTATGAGCATAGGACTTCAGCACAATCTACCAGATGTTTGACTGGTGTTGAGTGTTTTCTCAGTCAAAAAAATATGTGGAGATTGCTCTGGAACCATCAGTGGCACCTGGGATAGGTCCAAGTTGTGACCTGATGTCAAAGCCCAGACAAATCCAGCTGTTTGAACATCTTTTCTGGAAGGCTGTGGAGAAGTACTGTGCATCATCAGTGTCTGACTTCCTGAAACTCTCTGTCAGGGAGCAAAAGACATTTTTCAAAACATAAATGTGATTTTAGAATAAGGGTCTTGAAACTTCATACCCTAAGAATTTGCAACTAAATGCAAAATCTTCCATTGGAATTTTTTTAAAAGCATATAAAAAGCATATGTAAGAAAAGAAGAACATTAGGAAAGTTAGGCCCCAATTTATCGCGAAAACTTTGTTCCGTGTCCATCTCAAAGGACAGTGAAGGAACAGAAGAACATCTATTGTATCTGTCTGTAGCAATCAAGCAACTAACACCCCTGCAGCATGAAAATTGCTGGTTTAGTCCTGATTTGAGAAGCCGAATCATTATTTAGACCCATCTGTCTGGGACTTGACCAAATCAAAATAACTGGGACTGCATTCAGAATAAATGTATGTGTTATCACCTCAAATACATGTAGCCTTCCTTTTGGACTCTCAAGATAAAATTCTTGAAGTGTTTAATCATTTGACCTTGCTTTAAATAGGAGTGAGGCATCTAATACCTTTGAACTTAAAGCTTTGAAGTCCTGGGTCACAATATGTTTCTACTCTCTTCCTGTATCACTAATCTACACAACTGCTCATTTAATTTTTCCTCCTATAGAGGAACCCCATGGTCAGGGTTTTGTCTAATCTTGTCTTCCTCCTGCTGAACTAGACAAAATCAATACAGTAGCTTTTTTCTCTTTTGTTTTCTGTTTGTTTATTTGTTTTGTTTTTTTTTTTTCAGTTAACCTAATTTTGTACTATTAAAAAATTCCGAAAGCAAATAACTAGTTGAAAAAGTGCAGTTTCTCTTCCCCTTCAACTTTTTAAAAATAACTTCAGGTTTTACTAATGATAGATTATGCTATCCTTGCCCTTTTCCATTCTAGAACTAGTTTAGAATAGCAAAGAAAGCATTTTGTTTGCACACCTTATTCTCAATTCTTCTTTGTGGTGTGTCTCAGTCATGGCGTGACACTGTGATGAAATTAAACAGTGAAAGAGGATATTTTCTGTGCAGTGTTTAGACTGCGCAGATACCTGAGATAAACCTGAGATAGGGTCGGGGTTTTTTTTGTGGTGGTTTTTTTTTTTAGCTTAGCTGCAGTGCTAGAAGGTATCATTTGGGAAGCCACCTGTCTACTCTCCCTCATTTTGCTTATGCCATGAGTTGAAATAATGAATCCTAGACAACTTTTTCCTTCCCTTTCTAACTCGACATTTAGTCATAGTCTTTCCCAAAAGACCATCCTGTAGTCAACACTTGTGCTCTTTTGGCTGCCCAGAAAGGTCATAAAAATTTCCCTGAATGTGTTTTTTCAGACTTGGAGGCTTATCACAAATGTTTGAGAACTGGCTGTAAATTGGCTGGGTTTGGGTTTTATAACCTTATTTTGGAACTCTGGGGGTATTGTTCTGCCCTAGGAGGAGAAGGGTTCTTTCTGAGTCTCAGTAAGTACGACAGAACAGTAAGTAGAGTAAGGTAGAAAGAAGGGAGAGAAATATAGATAGCAGGCCAATCTTATGTTCTTTCAGTGGGAACCTTACATTTATCTGCCCTGGGCAGACATCAGCTGGATAGCCATGACCTGCTGTGCAGGGTGACCATCTGGGGGGAGGTTCAGCCTCCCTCTGTACGGGGTCTCCTTAAATCTACAGCAGCAAAGCTTTCCAAGTTCTCTTGACAGGGTTTGTTGTCCTTTTCTAAATGCCCGTCAGAGCATATCTAGCTACGTGTACCTGGGAACGGTATCCAGGAACAGGATATTCCCGCACACTCCCTGACATTGTTGTATGCATGTGGCTACACCGTGGCCACTCAGGCTGGCACACAGGTTCCTCAAGCCTTTTGTGGAAGGCTCCGTATGGCAGATGTGGCTTGCTCAAGATCTTTAACTCCCTGAGCACACTGCCTTCTGCAAAACTCCTAATACAGGTACTTGTTTCTATCCTGAAGAGTTGGTTTCTTCAAGTTAATTGAAACAGATTCAGAGGAAATCCTCTAACTATTCTAAATGCTTTTAAAAAAAATTTCATCATTTGTTCTCCTGTTACTGTGCTCCTATAAAGATCATTAACTCTGTCATTGCAATATAGTAATAGAAATGGAATAATTCTGCTATTTGAAAATAGAGGTCTTCACAAATTTAGAAAAGTAATTATATAAAGCTTTTCAGTCATTGTATAGGCTGCTGATCAAAACTAATTTCCTTAAAAACTCTATTAGAGATTCTGCATCTTGGAGGGAAATAATTCACCATTTTTATTTGCCAGTATGATAGCAACAAAAATTCTGATTCCTCCCTACCAAGTAAAGAAATGATTGGTTAAAACTCACAAAAAATTGAAAATCAAGATATTTTTAAAATTGTCACATCTTTTTGTAGTGTCTTTGTGGGAACGAAAAGGCATGCGGGTTAAATAAAATATGAACAGTTTTCTGCGCATTTACTTCCACTGATGGGATCAAAATGAGTACATGTTGACTTTTCTGCTTTCCTTCCCCTGTCTCTTTCAATTGTATTTACAATTGGATGCCTTTGACAATTTCACTGTTCTATTTATGGTATTTCAAGATAGAGAAAAGATGATCCCTGAGACCATTTCAGCTCTTTGAAGGAATGTAGTTTTCTGGTAGTTGGAGCAGAGTTAATTAAAAAGCTGCATCTTTCTGTAGGGTGATAAAGTACATGGTTGTTTACAGGGACTTGTGGGAGAGGTGGCCTTCAAAGTAAGGCTTTGTTCAGAGAAGGAAAATCTGCTTATGAGGACAGATACTGTCAGAATGTAGGGCTTAAAGTCGGCTGAATGGACATGTCCCTTTTGTGGGCCACAAAAGTGAGGGGGTCAAGCCTTTTCCTCCCTCAGGAGTGGGGAAAATGAAGGGCTTTTTTTTTTTTTTTCTGAATTTTGAAACCATTATTTCTTTTTAGTAAATGATTTGAACGTTTAAAATATTCTGAGCCGTATTCTTTTTTCCTTCTTTTTCATTCCCACTTGCCTGCTTCATATATCTGCCCAGCTGTGCTAGTAAATATGATAAGGTATTTTAACTGTCATCAGTGAATTATTTACTTCCAGTTTGATCTAAGAGCATAGCTGCAGAAAGTAATCACAGCTTCACATTTTGGTGCACAGTGTCATATTTCCTTATAGGTTTTGATACATCATTGACTTAGTTTCATATCTCATTTCTGTGGTTTACAAACTCATTGTCTATTTCTTTGGATGAAGCAGATAATCTATTAAAAATCTTCATTCAGGGTACAAAGTACCTAGGTTTCCTTTTCTTCCCCTGTTGATTTCATGTACATTGCAGAAGGTATTAACAAAAAAATCCCCCCTCCCAAAAAAAAAAAACCTTTAAAAAACCTTGATAAAAAACAACGTTAATTTTCAACTAAAATTGTTTTTCTGAACTTCAGCCTGAGATACGTATGTAAGAATGACTTATTAGCTGCTGTTATCACTGAAGATATCAATTTAGGACAGAAGTACTAACCTAATTTTGGCTAGAAAAAATATGAATGTCTGCACAGCAATCTGCTTGCAAGGTGTTTTCAGAGTGAGCAGGGTAATTTTAGGGTGTTTAAATAAAGGAAATGAATGCTCTCATTTATTAAGAATCGTCAAAACTTCTTTTTGCTGTTGCACTTCTCAGAAAATTTCACCAATAAACATTTCAGCAACAAGTGCACACATTTTCATGGCCTTTTGACATGACCCAATGTTTTATGATGTTCAACTGAAGTTACAAGTCCTTATCCATATGTTCATAAATATCTACTATTGGGAACCTTATCAGGGAAAAATCAAAAGTTTTCCAGTTCATTGTATGGCTAGGCTGGGATGCTCCTCAAAGATTTAGTTCCCACTGCTGTTCTCCATTTTCACATTTATTAGAATGTGATACCCAGGGTTAATTAATGTAGATGAAGTTCAAGCATTGTACGCACAGCTGTCCTTTTTTCTTTCTTTCCTGCATTTTTACAAACATGTTTGTTGCTGTTCATCCTACCATCAGCAAAGTAATAATGTATATAGTGTTCAACAGTTTTCCACCTGTGATTCACTAGGTGTTAATGCTATGCCATGGGACAGCAATGTAATGTAAGTTTTGTTGTAGCAGGTACATATATACATACAACCATTAAATGCCTTGGAAGTTTTATAAAGGTACTTGAATCATCACCAGGGGACATTTTCAGTGGTGCTGGCTGTCTAACTCCCATTGTCTGAGTGCCAGTCACACTTCTGAAAAATGACACAATAACTAACGTTATTACACAATTTTAAATACGCAAAATAAAGATGCCATCACCCACAGCTCATCTTCCAGTCGTGTAGTTCTGTAGCTCTCTGTCTTCAACTATGTTAATCTTTAAGTCAATTTTGTCACTACATGCACAATTCATCGATACAAGATTGCTAAAATAAAAAGCAAAATCTTGCTTCTTATCTAGGAGATCTCAAAGTCTCTGTATGAAGCACTATTCATACACTTCCACAAACATTTCATGCTAAAAATTAAATGGATTTCAAGAGATAGCCATGCAGAAGGATCTTCAGCTTCACTTGTCTTTCTACGAACAATGTTGAAAGCAATGATCTTAAGATCCTTTTTGACCAGTCTGGGCACATGCTTTAGGGAAGGGACATTGCACCTTTTACTCAGGAAGGAAAAAGCCCTTCAGAAACCTGTAAACAGGTATTAATATTTCCAATTTTGGCACAGCAGTGTTCAGCTATGACTTTTTTGCTCTTTGCAACAGTCAGCATAGAGCTGGATCTGACAGGGAGAAAATAAAGTTCTTCAAACCTGGGAGAATCTTCTTTCAACTAAGATAAATCCATTCAGAAATTCATAGAGGAAGACTGAGACACACTCAAGTTTGTCATTTATGAATGCTGCCAAAATATCTTCTGTAAGTACTTCCTGCATAGCTCTGTATAGACAGAAGCTCCACCTGTGGAGTGTAGCAAAATCAGGCTTTGGGCTTTCCCTTGAGAGGATGAAAAAAATAAATTTATCAGCTCTTATTTTTTCTTAATAAATTTTGTCAGAAATTGTACTGAAATAGAAAGTAATCTCTAAGACACTGAAAATGCATATAATGCAAATTCTTATGGATTTCCCATTTCTTTCCCTGTAGATAACAATATGACCTTTTGTCAGCACAATATTTTCTGTGCTAATTCCTTTATTTTTAAAAAGGTGTTACTTTGATTACTTCACACATTCCTCTTACTTAGATAATATTTAAATAATTTGATGTATTGCTGTTGTGGACTTGCAGGAGTCATTGATCCCATTGTACTGATAAATGATTATGGAACCGTGTAATCCAAAGCTGCCAATGTATGTGCAGAATCTTTAAAATTATACTTAAACTTAGGGAAGATGTGTTACCCTTCTTCCCAGAAGCTACCTGTCTATGTGTGATCTCACAGACTTGAAAAATAATATTTTTCCTTCGGTACTACCTTTCCTGTGAAATAGAATAATTAAAATGCATATGATAGGTGGCTGCATAAAGATTCAGGTCAAATGTAAATGTGTTGAGTGTCACTGTAACTTTCTGAGGACTGACAGTGTAAGGAAGTAATATTTCCTAGGCTGCACTATGAAGGCTACTGGGCTCATTTTACGTATGATACAGAATGCTATTGAATTTCTAATTACTTTATATCCAATTTAGTAGAATTTTACTAATTTGTAGTTCCTAAATCTTGTAGTCTGTGAAAAACAGGCATTGCATGGTTATACAGCTGGTCCATTATCTATATATAGCATACACATTTTTCCTCAGGTACTGAGAAGTGGTAGTTATCAAGAGATCTGTTTGTAGTGATTGAAATGTAGAAAAAAGAGAACCCAAAATGCCATTAATGAAGCCATACTCTTTAATTGAAAAATATCTGCCTCTTTTCCCTTTCATGAATTCATTTTTTGTCTCCTTTGCTGCACTGTCTCTGTTTGTGCAATATTCAGTATCCATAATGAGTTGTTAATGAGCTGTCGATTATGAATGCAATTTATAGACAAGAGAGATTGAGGACTTGAGGTGCTCTTTCAAAACAAATAATTCTGTATCTGAGTTCTCCTTCATTTACAAATATACACTCTTTCTGTTACAGTATCTTTTATACTAAAATCTTAATCTGAGTTACTCTGAATGTAGTTCCACATTTAATGAGTTTCCTTTAATGATATATTGACTATATCCTGAATGTTGCAATGAACAAAGACTACAGGATAATGAAAACTCTTTGTTATACCAAGAGCAGACTCAAAGAATTATGCTCATTAAGCTGTGATCCTGAACCAATGAATTTAATGGAAAATTTGCCGTCAAATTCAGTATGAACAGAACCAGAACCTAATTTCTTAAAGGCATTCAGAAATATGGTCTTTAATAACAATTTTGTAATACATAATGATACAAAGAGAATTAGTTACAAGCAACCTAATTACACTGGAGGATGAATTGGCTGATACTCTCTACATGCAGATAGGACTCCCCCATGCACAAAACTTGAAGTGATTTGCATAACTGGGGGGCTTTTCACCTTTACAGCCAGGAAGGCTGACGCACAGATTCTGAAGCAAAAACCAAGATTGTATAAACAACATCAGAAATGAACCCGGATCTCTCAGCCGTTAACCTGTATAATTGTGTTTGAACACAGCAGCAAACCCCAGTATAAGAACGGGCATCAGGTGGACTGTGCACTCATCAGGCAAACGAGGTCTAGTCACTCCATTACCATTAATTACAGTTTTAGTGGTCTGAAATTGAAAGAGCTCATGAAACAGAATTTCTCATGAAAAGCTAGTTCATAGACAGATTACCTTGAATGAACCCTGAGATTTTATGAGCTCCATCCATTCCTTCTCCAAGTAGAGGAATTCCAGCATGACCTTTGCCACCATTAGAGAATTAAATATTTATTAGCGGTTGTATGGAGCTGCTTTAGAGAAATCAGTTACTGGTGGTTAGCAGAAAGGATGCTGAGGTCCTAACTTGGTTAGTTAAGGAATAAGAGTGAGCCCTCCAAACATTCAAAGCAGTCAAATTCCAGTTGGGTTGTGTTTTCTGTATTTATTTTATTCTGGTTGATACCTGTCTCCTGGGTCAAATGTTGCTTGTGCACAGTAATTTTGCAGGTCTGCAGAACTAGAGATTTTACTGTTGTTGTTGGTGGTGTTTTTTTCTATTAGGCATTATTTACCCATGCTGAAGTTTTGGAAAAACCTGGTATTTTATCTCCTGTCAGAATCAACATCTGGCAAGAACCAAGGGTATGAAACCTTTCAAATATTTGCTCTGAGAAATGCAGCTGTGATACTGTACCTACAGCCCCGCATTGCTCTTCTGAAACCTGGCAGAAAATAAAAAGGAAAAAAAAAAGGAGAAAAGAAGCTGTTTAAAATCATATGACAGGTTATTATTTTGTTTAATGTGAAGTGTTCATCTGACAAGCTTATTGAGCTTGATTTGTGTACCAAAGCCTTCTGCAAATCTACAGTCTATCTGATTTCCCTTCCCCCTCTTCTTTGCTCCCTGCTCTGCCACTAGCACTGACATCAACCATTGTGCCATATCAGAGGGAAAAAAAGGTACCTGGAGTATTCAAGTGATTTAACCAGTTTGATTTATGTTAATGGTACAGAAGAGAATATTTTTTGGTCCTCAAAAACATAACAGGCAATTGATGTGCCATATTGCAGTATGGTTTTAGCTATCAACATGTCAAGATTTAGTTTTGCTGTTAACATTTTACGATTTAGAAGGCTATAAGAATATGTGCAGTGTAGCAACAACTCAGGCATCATTCCCCCAGCTATATTTATTGGGCTTTCATTTTTCCCTTTTATAGAGAAATTGAAAAAGAAAAAGGAAGGGAAAAAAGACTGACATTTTCTGTCTTTCATTTTCTTCAGTCTGTCAGGTTGTGAGAATAAAGAGAAAGAAAACTGACTTTTAATGGTTTGTTTTCACACCAAAGTAGATTCAGGGCATAAGAATTCAAATGTGCACTTAGTTGATTTCTCGCTAAACTAAAGATAACCTGTGCATAAACGGTAGCTTCATTGCATCTACCCCCTCTATTTATCCTTATAGCTGAAAGCCGCATGTTTAACATGCTGAGGAGATGCTGATCTGTATAAGCCAATTGTCTGAAAATCTGGAAGTACTGTGTGCAGTGTACATGGTCACAGAAACATTTATTTTCCTTCTAGACCTTCATTTCCTTCTACTTCTGCTGTGGAAAATCAATAAGATGTACTTCTTGGTGTTTAAGTGGGAAACTAATTTTTTCATACTAGGAGAATGTCACAGTGGCTGAAGCTGCTAAAATAAGATCTAAATTCCTCTTTAGTGGGTATCTTACTTCCCCCAGGTTTTAAATTGATGATAACTGGATAAAAATTTTTGCTGACCATTTAGAACTAGCACAAAAAAGTAAATGGGACACATGAAAAACTTACCTTCCAAAATTTCTGTGCTTAAACTTCCAAGTTAAAAAAGCAACTTGAAACATGGGTAGTAGGAGACAGTACAAATTTTAGAAAAGTTTTCAAACTTCTTTCAATGTCCATTTCAAATTCTCAGACTCATTGCCAAGAAGGTTTTGAAATTCTCTCTGAAGGTCTAATTAATACCTTTTATTTTCCCAGTTACTCTGGGTAATGAAGAAATGCCTAGTATTTGGGACATTACCCCAAGAAATTTGTCTTAAAGTGTATATTCCCACTCCATGTTGTTTTATGAGGGCATTCTGCTCTTTGTGTCAACAGTAGGAAGAAGGAAATACATAAAAAATTGTGCTTCATCTGTTTCACAGTAATCTCTGCACAATGGAAAAGTACTTAAAATGTATTTAAAAAATTATTTTATTATTTTCTGTCCTAAAATTTCAGAAACAATCTAACAATTTAAAACTTAGCTTGAAGTTTTACAGCACCACAGTTTTCCTCAATAACTTCCACTTTTGATACTCCAGAGCTCAGTTTGGCATGCACTTATCTACTATTTATTTTACTGTGACTGCCTTAAGTTGCCTTTGGTTTCAGAGGACAGATCTTTCTTGCTTCAAACACTGATGATTGTTGTGTCATATTTCTTTTGTATGAAAATCTAGGGCCTGGAGCTATTGTCTACAAGAGGGAGATCTGGGCAGGCTCCAGTGAGTCCCTTCACAATCTTTATCTTTCCCTTTTAATATGAGCTGTTGTCCAGATGAGTTTCTTTGGTGAAATGCTAAAAAATCAGGAAAAGATACAGAAGTCTGTTCCCATGTGTGTGCACAAAAAATATGGAGCAATTATTAGATCTTTGGTCTCTGGCCAAGTTTAAACTGTGGAACTCCAAAAAGCTGCCAGTTCCAGAAGCATGACATCCAAATTAAATGGGACCTAGATGTGTGCTACTTCTTCACTTCTGTTTTCCCATTCTGTGATTTTGGTAGAAGTCCAAAAGCATGAGCCAGAGGAACGGCCAGGAGAAAACAACTTTCAGATACTACCAGAGAGCAATTGTTCCCTAGGTCCTAATCCTCCACAGGTTTTACCTACTGAGGATATTGCAAAGATGAATTATTTACCTTTGAGCTCTATTGTGGTGACAGCAATATTACAAAGAATGCTATTGAGAAATAAATATTTTTCTGCTCAGTGAAGAGACTCTGGAAGAAATAAGGTCAGAACTACACAATAAACAGGAGGATAAGAAGAAATATTGATTAGTTGCTCATGAAGAGAGAGCTAGTCATCTTGTGCATTGTGTTGAAAAATACTGGGTAATTACCTAATTAAAGATTGTATCAGCAACACGCATAAACAGCACAGTTGAATGAATTGTGAACAGGCAAAATTCTGATGTCAAAGCAGATAAGTACAAAAATGCTATAAACTCTGTGAGGATTTTGCTATTGATATTGATTTTGTATGGAAGATATTCAGCTCCCACAGTGATGGACTTTGATTTACAATATAAAGTAGAATAAAACACCTAATTTCCAGCATTTTTTATTATTTAACTTGCCAGCCTTAAAGTTCTTTGAATATAGTAGTGTCTTTTAAGCGCAGGAGAGTGTACACTGGCTTTTATTTAAAAAATATTTTTTATGGGGAAAGGTAAAATAGGCCATGCAGATTTTTTTAATAGAACATCTGATGCCAGCAAACTTCTTTTATAAGAAGATTCCCTTTCCTTCCAAAAAACTGGAGCTTTGTAGTTATTTAACATTCAGGTTTACTGTAAAGAAACTGATTCACCTTGACTCAATTTGTATTTAAAGAGGGAAGTCATACAAGGATAAAATAACCTGTTCCACACTTCTCAACTGAACTGATGGTTAGATTTGAAAGGCAAGAATTTTAGTTAGTCGATAGTTTTTTGAGTATAGGTTGTGATAAGGCAGGTTTTTCATAAAGTCTTTTTTTTATTAAAAAAGAACAAACCTACAGAATGATTCAAACATGTCAGTCAAAATGGAGTTAGTAAAAAGTCTGAATGGATCCAGGTGACATAGCTGAGGTTAAAATCATGTTACAGTGTCTTCCGAATATAATAAAAATAATAATTAAAAAAACATAGATACAATAATTTCAAGAAGTCCTTATTAAAAAAATATGTTATTCTTATTCAGTATGGAAATCAGATTGTATGTTTTGACTTTATGCATGAGGTTTAGTACCCTTGGGTATTCCTTCAGGAGCAGGAGTATCTGATTTCTTCATTTGCAAGCCAGAAACTTGACAGCCACAGATGCGAACTAGTCCAGCTTAAGGTGTGAAAGCTGTTCTGTGAAGCCAGAATCCAGGCAATTAAGCAGGTTTCCCTTCTCCCCAGGTAGGCTGGTATTTAGCTAAATTGTCAGCACTGAATATGCTGCTCTAGGAGGAAAGGCAGACTGTGATAGACAGAACACTGGAAGCATTTTTTGAGAAAAAAAAATAAAACAAGCACCTAGGAATTGAGATTACACATTGTAATAAATGCATTTTTGGTTCCTCAATATTTTCACCAAGATCCTTAGAAGTGTACGGCACAAATGACACAAACAGGCTGGAGTGCCAACTGTCAGCGTACCACATAAAACAGAATCTATGTCAAGGCTGTTCCTGAGATATAACATTTTTTACTCAGAGGTGCACGAGTAGTGCAGAGAAAACCAGTCTGCCTTAACCCACCTCCATATCAGTCCTGCTTCGTCAGAAAATGATTGCTCAGGTTAATGCGTGCTTTGATAATGGATTATTTTGTGAGTGTGTAAGAGCTATATGCATAACTTCTCGTTTTTGTAATGTGTTTTAAAAGTGTATTAGCCTTGTCTGATGAGAGCATTGAAAACGTTAATACAAGTCAGAGTTTTCTGACAGCTCTCCATGCACACTAAGGGTCTCCCAAACCCTTCTGCTTGCCTTTGGTGCTGGGTCTGAATGCGTACTTAGAATATGTTCCTCTCTACTCTGACGTATAAGAAAATGCTCTATTGAAAAATCCGGTGGTGTTATGCCAATGTAAAACAGATGTAGTGAGCAAAGTACCACTAATGAACTTAAGGCCTTGGTTTTCTGTCCAACTTAAACCTTTCCACTTACATTGCAAATGCAATATGACACCTCATAACTTAAACCTAAGGTTGTGAGCACAACTGTTCTTACAGTGCTCCTGATCTCCTGAAGTCTTGATGTCTGTGAGTTAATGCACTGCTTCAAGATAGGGCTGCATGCTGGTGATCAAGGGAAGGGCTTCCCTGGTCATCTGCTGCTGGTAGCCCAGGTCTTGGACTGTATGACAGGTGAGTAGTGGATTGAGCAGCAGACAGGCACAAAATTGGGGATGGGAAGGGGAACACATTTCCCGACCCCAACAAAGCATGTCATTCTGGTCTTATTCCAGCCTCCGGCTGCCAGTGTGGTGCTTGAGTTCCTGAAATGAAAGACTGTGACAGTTCTGTGCTAGTCCTACTAACATCATTTGCTGTGACCTCCTTAACCGGAGAGAAAATGAAGTTAAGAGCCTTCAAATGATTCACTGCAGGACAGCTGAGCAGTATGCATTTAGGTATTTGCCTGGTTTAGGTGCTGTAAGGTAGAAAGGCAAATGCAAGACTCCCAACACTAGAGGGTAAAAACCCCTGATGTTTGACATGTTAAAGTATCCATGTTTTCACCTGACTGGTTTTCCAATAACATTAAAACCCACATCCAATAAAAACAAAACACAAAACCTTAAAATAAGTATCAGGAAATAAGCAAATAAACTGATTAGGTGTGTGATATAGTAGAGAGAGCATCATCTAATCCTATTTCATATTCTCTGTACGTTTGTCTGGAGTCTACCCATAAACCTTCTCCAAAATAGCCGGAGTCAACTCAGCCCTGCAGGAGTCTATTGACAAGCTCATTCAGTTTCGAAAGAGATGAGATAACATTTTTAGATATTAGGAGAGGTTTGTTATCTGAGTAGAAATGGATCATTTAGCAAAGCACCTTCATCATTTTTATTGCAGTATCTTTTTCAAGAGCATCATAGTGGGTCAGAACTAGCATATACTTTTGCCGTTAGATTGAGGAGTTCATTGTTCCAAAGGATATTAGAGCATCTAAGATTATTTCTGTTGTATATTTTACAGTGTCTCTTCCTTTCAACCATATCTAACAAAGCTACTGCTTTCTTACCTATACACAACATTCTTTTCTGGACATTTTTTCTGAAAGAGGACAAAGCAACCTGTAGACTGGTTTTCAAGCAAGCCTTATTTCTCTGTTAGGAATTCAATGAAGGAAGACAAAAACTTGATGGTTGTCACTGACAGCTTACCCAACCATTTTAAAGTGCATCACGAACAACTATGCCCTCTTCATGAGCAGTGCGTTTTTGCTGTATGAAGTTCCATGGACATTTGAAAGGATGTAACTTATATATTCTCCAAATTATTTTACTGCTATGATGAGTGAGGCATGTGGTGATAGACAGGACTTATTACAGCGGTTGATTTCTCATTATCAAAGGAAATGCAATATGAGCCCAGAAAAAACTTAGACAAATCTCTCAGTTTTCTACTTAAAAGTTTTGTTTCCTAGAGTGAAACCATCAGTACTGGGGGTCAGTGCACCATGAGGAACGATAGACATGGTGACTCACACTTATCCAAAAAGGCTACACCACCATGTCCTAGTCNTGGTATTGGGGGTCAGGCTACACCACCATGTCCTAGTCTGAGATTTGAATAAGAACAATCAAGCAACAAAGCTTGTTGTAGTAGAAAAGACTGCACTTTGTCAATAAGAAATGGGTTTAATAGCAATGTCTGAACTGCTGGAAACCTGCAATAGATCTTTAGAGAGTATAAAGTGACACTATTCCTCATAGCTCTCTGCCACTGCTGTAAGCCATCTGAGGTAGCACTATTTTAACTTTTCTCTTGCTTGACATTTTCTTATTTTAATTGTGTAATCTCTGTGTTGGGCTGAATTCCGGCATTAAAAGCCTCACCATCCCCCTCTTTTGATTGCTTCTTTATAAAGCAAGAGGAATAAAATTAATTGCTTCTGATCCACCACAATGGTAATTACACAGTCCCAAGTGGGACCTGACCAAGGATGAACTGCTGCTTTTGCTTTCTGGCTGGAGACACTAGACAGGGATAATAGAGAAGTACGTCTGTTTCAGTGGACTGGTTGTTTCCTGCAGCAGAGAATGAGAGAAGTCTATTGCTGTACAATTACACTGTGGCATTTGCAGGTTGCAATAGCATCCCACAAAGACTGAGAAGAGAAAAACAAGCTCCGTGGTTGTAGATTTCACTTTGCTAAGCATGTCTGTGAAAACAGTTGGCCAGCTGCCTCTTTGCTCCTTGAATCTTCATTAGAACATCACACTGATATAACAAACCTAGCAAAATCATTAAAACCAGCTTGTACACTGCATGGCCTTAGAAAAGAAAAAGAAGCAGTGATAGAAAACAGGGCTAGGAATGGTCAGGAAATGCTAGCATTGCAAAGGAGCCACAACCACTGCATTTAGATGTAGTTGTCTATTTGTTATTTCTTTAAGAGTCTTAAATAGGAAAGTGACTAAAAGCATAAATGTCTTTCTATGTTAAAAATAAATACATTCTACCTTCAATTATTTCTACAGAGAGGACTAGAAAAGAAACCTTGACAGTAAGTAAGAGTATTTTGCCCTTCCATATGTCAGAAAAAAATAGGAGGAATTTTGCTGATCTTTAAAAAACTCCTAACACCATTTTAAACAGAATAAAGCATGTATATAATAAGTATTGTTAAGTGAACATTTAATGCATCACATTGAGTTAGGTCCCTGTACTCATGCTGCTGACTTAGAAATGTTTAAGCTACTGAAGTATAATACATTTTACTTATCTTTCTGATTTCTGTACCTTCACGGTACAATTTTTGTATTAAGCGGTGTTTTGAGCAAATCAGGAAAGTTTTTTTCTTCTAAAGATGATTTTCTAATATGATCTATTGGCATACTCCAAACATGCGACATTTGCCACTAAATTAAAAGGTTGAACAACAAGATTATAAGAAATATTGTCTTGACTACAACCAAAACTGGAATAGTTTTCTCATTCGACTATGTGAGTTTTTCAAAGAAGTTTTACAGAAAGAATATATAAGATGTAAATGATAGTGTGAAATTTCCTGTTGGCGTATAGTCTTCAGAGAAAGAACAAGGCAGACATATCTAAATGCTTCTATAGCTGAACTGAGGCTTTACATGTCATAAATGTTTGTACTGTCAAATACATGTCTTTTTGAAGATCTTGGCATGGATAAGTTAAGATCTATTAAATATATCAAGTTGAAGGCAAACTTCATGTTGGAAAGAATATGGTGAAATTCTACAAAAATCTTGAAATTATTGTGTAAATATGACTAGGGTTCCACAGATTCCAGTCTCAGCCACCTAACGCTGCAACTTAAATATAAATATCTTCCTTTCCATGAGATTTTGAAAAGTAATTTTAATTAATTAGATTTCTGATTTAGGCAATTTCAAAGTGCACCTGAATAATATATTAAAGATTTTATCTGCAACACAATACTAGAAATTTACTTTAAAAATAAAACCTGATTTTTGTATGCATTAATTCTTCCTGAAGGTTGAGACTCCATGCAAGGTAGCAAACATTACCTGGACAAGTTTTATTGAATCTCATACTAGTCCTTTGAGGTGACAAACTTCACTCGATATCTGTTTTTATCTTTTGGAAGCTGCTTTTAAAGTGTGTATTGCCCTCATCCCATGGCATACGATTATGACTTTAGAGTAAGTGCAGCTTCAGTTAGCAAAGCAAATACACTGAAACCTGTCATCTAACAAATATCAGCCATTTTCACAAAGTGCAGTCCTGGATAAACCTCCCTTTTCACCTGACTACCATCATAAAATCTTATGATGTGAGCAATATTTGCAATATCCTTAATCTCACCCCTGCCCTGCTTTACAGGCTCTTTAGATTTCAGGCAATTATACACATACCATGACTTCAGCAGTCAAAATGCTATTTGCTTGCATAGAGGGCTCACATTAACTTAAGTTTCTCTTGGTATTTTCACCTTTGCTATGACCAGTTCTGTCCCCTGGAGACTGGGTTATACCTCTGTCCTCAGGTGCATCACCTTTGCTGGACCAGATCACCTCTACCTGACTCAGTGGCCTTGGAAGTGTCTCCAGCTGTTAGTGACCTCCTGTTCTTATGCCAGCAGCAACTGCAGTCTCTAAAATGATTTTTCAGGCCACCCACCCGGCTGCCAGAAATAAAACACACTCCAAAAATATGTAAGGCAAGTCTAAAGGAATCTTGTGCAGAGATTCCTAAACAGCACACAGAACTCAGTGATAGCCGGAAATATCCAGCTACTTATTACCAAGGTTGAGTGCAGTTCAAAGAGCATACTGGGAACAAACAGCGTTTAGAGTGGATGTGTCAGGATTTGCCAGGGATTCTCAGGAAAATCCAAATCCAGAGCCTGCCTGAGAACAGCAGGTCTCCCCGAGCGGTGCCGTCGCTCAGCTGATCAGCATTGCTAAGCCGATGTCAATCAGGAGGGAGCGATATCAGTGAAACCCGTGCAGATGTGCTGAGCAGAGTGCTTGGATCACTTCTGTAAGGAAAAGCTGTGGAATAGGAGGAGTGGTTGCACATTTGGTGGTGCAACTCCACAACTCTTTGGGAAGGTAGGTTGGTGTCAAATGCTTTTCACAGGGTATCCTGCCCTGGGGATAAACGCGAGTCTAGGTTACAGCCCTTCCCTCTGCCAGCAACGCACAGAGCTGGGGTGAAGAGTTTGTTTGGAGAACACCTGCACTGCTGCTCTGCAGGTGCTGGCATACAGGTAGGCTCATGGGCTTCTTCTGTTGCTACCTGTGAGGCTGAACATTTCAGGCTTACTCCTGACTTCCTCAGCATTGTTCAGCTGGAAGGAGAGGGAAGCTGCAGTGTAAGCCATGTATGCTTTGCTTTCTTGGATGCAACTTCCATAAACAAATAAGAGGTGTGAAAACCATGTACTATCTACGGAAAATGATGACACGCTGTTCAAAAAATGGTAGGCCCTGTGAGGATTCTGTTTTTCAAGACAAAATCCTGCTGACAAAAAAAGGAAATATTACAGATTCAAAAATGTGTGTAAAATGAAATAATAATTGTTTGCACGGATTTATAATTTTATTATGAAATCATTTCAACTACCATTATCTTGTCTGAAAGACCCGCTGCTGTCTATGATTTAGATACTCAGATTTTTTTTACATGGGGTTTTTTCATTTTCTTCATTACTGGAAGCATTTGTGTGATAACAGGATCTTTGCTTTTAAGAGTTCATCAGCTCCAGCCACTCAGTTCCCACTTGAAGTCATAATCTTCTGTTTATAATTTCATAATTGTTTGCAGTAGAGGTGATTAAAATATTACAAACATAGCATTATTTCAACTTCAGGCATGGAGCAAGAAGCAGATGAACACTTTAGGAACAAAGATGATATTTTCATGTAAATAGCCCAACTAGTACAAAGTAAGGGGAAGAAATGAGAATATGGAACCTGTCCAAATGCAATGTTTTTCACTGTTTTCTTTTAGACAGCAATTGCTCTTTGAAACACATGCTTTTCATAAACTCACATCTTCCAGTAGAATATTTCTCTCATCTCCTATGAAGTTTTTCTACTATAGGGAAGTGTTTCTAAATGCAAACAAAAAATTAATTAATACATTAATTGGCACAATAAACTCTCCTATGCATTAATTGGCAGAAAGTTCAGAACTGTTCCAGACAAACGTTTTAATTTCACCCTTGCAGAAACTCAAGTCAGTGTGATGGCAGCATCGTGTATTTGGATATTCTCACAGGAGGCGCCGAATCTAGGAGCTCATGCTGCACGTCTGTGCTCCTGCTTGGTCTATACAGCAGGGTCTGAGGGCTCATACAGCTCTCTGTGCACACCCGGGGTTTCTGGCCCCAGCCACTCGCTGGTGCTTACTGTAAGCATCCTGCTGGCGTAGGGACATGTTTCACACCATGTAATCAGATCACGCTTGGAAATCCGGTACATCTAGGGTCTGTCAAATGTGTAAGACAACCAATTTGGGGTGACTTCTTCCTCAACATGCCCCCTCTTCAGTTGCCAAACTGCAATGCAAAAGACTGGTGTAATTTTATATGCTGTTTAAGTTGCTGAATACCAAGAAAATTCATTTCCCTCCCTCTCACAAACCCCAAAGGAACTTGTAATCCAATGATAAGTGATTATCTCTCAGAAACATTAAGCACAGAGATATGTGCCACTCTTTTATGCTCATAATAATTCATTAAATTCACTAGAAGATGTACTGATTCTGCCATTTTACTATTTAAAAAGAAATATTAAAAAACAATGAGGCATTTTGGTTTTGCTCCTCAGTCACAGTTGTTTTGCTACATATATTGCATCCATGAGAAGAACAGGACTATGAGAATGAAACATTTCTCTGGGAAAATATGTGTGCTCAATTCTATATTTGGATAATGCTGGAAAAATTTTTCAAGAAAAAACCCTGCCAAAAATAGACTCTGAGGGATAAGTAAGTAATGGGAAATTTGGGAACCCTCTTTGCCTGATGACTCCTTGTTTGAAGGTTGGGAGAAGAGTTCATTAGTCACTCAGAGGCAAGATATCTGAAGTGTTATCAGAAGGTACCACAACAAAATAAGCTTTTCATGGCTGGTCCCGAGTCATGACAGGGCCTCTTGGATACAAAGTTTGGCAGATCCAAGTTCCCTGTAAAATACAAGCCCTGGTGCCCAAAGCCGTCATTCACAGGAACCAATGACTCCAGCAATCAGCTGCCTCAAAGAGTAAGAAATACCTGAGAGGGAGGTAAAGAAGGACCCTCAGTACCGTGGATGAGGACAGTCCTTTATATGTAAAATCAGAGGCTGAACAGGCTGTCCCTGGCATGGGCAGTGGGTAGGTGCCAGTGCATCCCCAAGGGTGCCCACCCCCTGACGCACCCTGTGGGAACGTGGCCGGAATCTCCTCTCGCTCCTCCCAAATTCAGTCACCTGGCAGCCTCATTCCTGGTAAGTATTCAAAAACATGGCTATGGCACCTGAGGATATGGTTTAGTGGTGAACATGGTGGTGGTGCTGTGTCAGTGGTTGGACTTGATGATCTTAAAAGTCTTTTCTGACCTTAATGATTCTGTGATTCTGTGATCTCTATGTTGGACAGTTCAGTGTCAGACAATGTTGCCTAAAACTGTAGACAGCTGACCAAGTCCCTGTGTATATTTGGTATTAGATTCCTAAATAATTTATCTTTTCTGAACATAATTGCTTATTCTAATAAGCTTTGCCTATATCAGCATGACTTTCCAGAAGAAATTTTGTAATCTGAGAAGTTCCCAATTTCATAGTTGTAAGGAAATTCAAAAGAGGGAACTAGAAGAATATTCCTTAAAATACAAACAATTTTAAGTGAATGATTAAAGGAACAGAATTAAGGAAAAATTAAATAAATGAGTGAGGGTTCTTAATTCTAAGTTTCAAAGACATTTTATGTTAATTTATGTGAGTTGAGGTCCTGGTCTTAGTCCAAAGTTGTTGCTGGTGGGAACTACTGTTTAGCTTGGAAATGTGTTCCAAATTTGGTCAGAATATTTTTTTTTTTACCCTCTGGGGCACTACTCAAAAAGATAGGTAGAGTAGAAGGAGAAGAGGTTGATTGGCCTATATTTCAACAAGATGTCACTTCTGGAAGAGGGACTTTTGGGAAGTAAAGGGAGGCAGAAAAAGGAGAAGACATTATTTTTCTCACTGTCATTAATGAGAACAATACTGTAGTAGCCGCGGCCAGAGATACAGTTACCTAACCTTAGATTATAAATCTAGGGGGTAGAATATATTGGCTGAAGCTTTTTATGCCAGAAATTTAAAAATGTGCAGCTGTTTTAGTTCTCTAATATTTTTTTTCTTTTAAAAATATGTCATAAAATCGATGGTAGGATTTGCAGATACCATCATGGACTAATTAAATATATGCAGAATTTTGAAAGGATGGGCATGTTGGTCTTTGTAGATACTGGTGCATAAGCTACGACTTTTCTTGTTTAAAAAGTACCAGCTTATAAAGAGAAAAAAATATGCTTTAATTTAGCTGGACAGATTTGCAAAGATCTTTGAAAGTGTGAAAGAAGGGGTAAGAAGGAAATGTCTCCTTTACAATCTGTTTATGGCTTTGGGACTGTGCTTTATCTTGACAAATAAGATAAAGATCATTTGACAGCAATCTACTTATTCTTATCTTGCTAGCAACTTAAAAACTGAATTATTCATCCTCAGTGTGAAACTCTGTTTTCTATTCTAAATTCAGCTGCATAGTTAGCACCTAGTCTCCACAAAAATATATCCAATGCAATAAAATAAATGTAGTGAAAATTACCTCTGTAAGAGCAGCATTACCAAAAATTATAAGCATTCCATGAATGAAAGAGCTTTAATGAACTAGTAATATGTCAAATAAACTTACAAGAATTACATAAATATTCCTCTGGTTTCTACCTGTAACTTTTAGGTTTGTGGAGGGGTGAGTGAACTCATGAGCTTTGCTAAATCATGCAGGAATTTTCCTCTATATGAGAAGTCTTTAAGTGAACTCACTTAGGCCACATGAAATTGCAAAAATGTGTTAACCTTGGCCGTGTCACACAGGTATGTGAATAAGCATGATTGCTGACTGCCAATCCCAGACCTAAAAATTCCATATTACAGATGCAATTGTACCTCAAATTTTATTTTTCCAGAAAGATTTGATGAAGACTAATATAAACTCTGCCTGTGACAATGTTACATCAATAAAGCAAACAAATAATAGAAACCTTTATTTCTGTAATAAAACCTGTGCTTTGCAAACAAAAACTATCTATAATCTATCTTGAGAGCTGTTTAGAACTGATCCAAAAATGAGACCAGACAGTTTAAAATGAAGTACAAGAATTGCATGTAAAAGCTAATAAACCTTTTTAAGAAGAGATCTTTCATGCTTCTTAGTAATTTTGAACCACACAAAGCTTTTTTCCTCAAGAATTCATTTTCTCCTGCATACATTTTCTGTTGCTTATTTTTAGATAGATAGATTACATATCAGGTAAGCATTTACATCTCTTGAATTAAAATCAATTGGTTAACACATGTAAGGTCAAATGAGTCAAATTAGGAGGAAATCCTAGTCACTACTGCTCAAAACTCACTTCCATGACATATTTGAATGTCTTCAGCTCCACATTTCCCCTCCAGTTTTTAATTTAATGATACACCTTTGTTAATGTGTGCACCTGTCTGCGGGGCGAAGGTGAACAGTCTCGCTCAGGAGGGGTGTGACCTGGGGAGTTGAGGGCAGCTGAGGAGGGATGGTCGTGGGCACAGCGTTTGAACAGGGAAGTGGTGGCTCTCTTTCCCTCTGCCACAGAAAGGAAACTGATAACAATGGTGTGCTATAAAAAGCAAAGGAACATTCTTCTCTGTCAAACAGCCGCACCTCTCTGGCAGTGCTGCTGCTGCACTACACTGGCTGGCAACCACTCTGCTTCTGAACTCTGCTGTTACTGAATTTCACTTAAAACTGAAAACCACACAAAGGGAGCAGGCACAGAGAACACCAAAAAGAAACAAGACGTTCATTTCTTTGATGCTTTTGTTTTAAGGATTTTCTTTGTGTCATTGTGAAATAATGATCTAAATGTGGTGGTCAGGGCTATCTGCTGTATGGGCCAATTTTACCTCATTATAGAATATAAGAATTATGGCAAGTTCTTCCAGAAATTCAGAGCAGCCATTCAAAAGCAAAAGTCATACTGGGATGCAAAATCCCTCCAGTTCCTGCTTCAGTCCATTTAAAAAAATATGTATTTGAAGCCTGGGGGAAGAATACAGTTTAAGAGAGATTTTTCCCTCATGCAATGAACCCAACAAGGCCTTATGTATGCTGCAGCAAACTGCAGTACCTGCAGGGTGCTCATCTACCATGAAAGTCTTCTATTATCTCATTCTTTACATGAATGAAATGTGAATATAGTTCCTTCTTTCTCAAAAACCATTACACTGATTGGATTGTGTCTGGAAGCAACAGAATGGGTTTTTCCACACAATTATTTTCAAGAGATTGAAAATGTATGGCTCTCCTTGTAGGTGCTGATGGAAGGTACTCTGGGGTTTCAAAGACTGTGTGAAAAACAGTAGCTCCAGTAACCTTTAAAAATGTTCTAAGTAGAGGGGAGAAAAGGAAATTTTAAAAGTTGATAAAAATACATATTCTGTTACTGTGGAGTTTTCTCTGGAACTCAGTGGTCTTTATTGCTGCAAGTTATTGCTATTGATTGTAATTAGATCATAAGCTTCACAAATATTCATTTATAATAAAACAAATGCCTTGTGATAAAATTAAGAAAATTGTGATATTATTATTGAGAATAAAAATGAAATCTAACAAGATGATAGAGTGGTTGCAGAGGGAGTACCAGATATACATTCTTTGAATTGCTGGCTGTATTCACATCATATAAAACTGTGATCTGAGAAATCCACATTCTGAATGAAGGACTATAGTTTTCAGCTAAACAGTAGCCATTATGTTATCACAGAAAAAAGATGTTAAAAAAAAAGGCTGTTTCACATTATCTGAGGACATGTGTGTGTCTGTGCATGTATGCCTAGATGCATAGCTATATGTGAATAACATATTCACATATTTACTGAAAGCTTTTAAACTGGTGGAAAATCGAAAGGAGTAGAGAAAAATTCAGTTTAGCTAAAAAGCTGCTCATTCCCCTTTTCTGCCTCCTTGTTAATCATATCAATATTTTAATCGTATCTCCTTCCCTATTTTTTTCTTTGGATTGTCTAAAACCTATTTTCTAATTCAGTCCAGCAGCTCATCTTTTAATGTCATTTTAATAGACCTTGCCTTGTGTTCATGAAACAGTAAAAGCAAAGGTTTCATTGTAAAAGAAAATTGCCTTACTTGCACCGAGTTTTCTAATTACTGTGTCTGGTACCACCATTGAATGTTTGGAGAATGAGAAAAGAGAGAGGAAATAGAGATGGTTATTAATCAGCCCTTACTGGTAATTAAGGCCCTCAGCTTCCCATTGATTTTTTTTTGTTGTTTCAGTTTTACATACCTTGATGCCAGATAAAGCAAATGACAGAAGAAAAATCTCAGCTGCAGACAAGTCACTTGTTTTACAAACATGAGCATTCCATGACATTATGTGGAGGATGCAGGACTGTGGACCTGCAAATAGACCTCGTTTTCCTCAGGAGGGTTGTATGGTAATATAAGGTGGACAAATCAAGAGACATATGGCTTTAGTGAAGAACAGCATCACCGAAGTCATCAGTGAACTTGGATTTGCAAATATCTCCTGTGGATTTGCTGAATTCTGTATTTGCAAGGATGAGACAGGAACAGGGTCCTTCCCATTATGATGAATGAGCAGTTCGCCTACTTTATAAAAAGAGAGACAGGTTCACCTCCTCCATGGACATCATTTATACATGTGCTCATGGTCACTGTGAAAGTGACTGCTTGGCAAGAAAAAAATTTGAATTTAGGTAATATTTTCCTGTAGAGTCATGAGGTAAGAAGATGAAGCTGGGAAGAAATGCTTCTGTATGTAGGGGGAGGATGGCAGGCCACCTTGATGGCAATCTCTCACAGGACTGATGCAAGGGCAGGGAAATGCTCCATTTCATGACAATTTTAGGCACTTCCTTTTCTTATTTCCCCATTTAAATTATCCAGAAGCTCAGCATGTAGTCAGGGCTCTGGTAAAAATTTGCACAAAAGTAAATATATTAATAATTTTTTGAAGAAAAAAGAGAGATAAGAGATGAAAGTTTATTAATGCTGGACAAGTATTGATCCTTGCTCTTTAATCTAACAGTAAATTTGATCACACTTCTTTGTTTTACCAGAACTACCTGTAGAATGGGAAAGTCTCATAATACGTACTGCACATCTTCTTTTCCCCCTGCAAGTGTATCAGCAGCTACATTTTTCATCACCTTCTCATGGGATTATGGCACAGTAAAGACAAAGTATGACATGAAAACTAATTTACCTCTAAAAGGAAAAAAAGAAGCCAGGCTATTTCCAAGAGAACCTAATTTGAAGTTCCACAAACATGTAAATACAATTTATTTAGGTTTTCTTAATACTTTTAAAAGAGAAGAATTAAGCCAAAAAAAGTTTTTTAACTGTATGTAGAGGTCATGACAGAATTTATTTTGATTGGGTGACCCAATAAAATTATTCACCACTGCTGTGATTTTTTTCAAGACAGCTCAATAGAGTGTGACTCCCAGTTCCCATTAGAATTTAATGAGAACTGGGCCTGTAAGTCCCCCGGATTCCTTTGAAAATAACTCAGCCCATGATAAAATAATACAGTTCTGTGCATACTTAATTTTTGACAGTTTGTTCGTGACTGGAATATTGATTGCAACAGCTACTGCCAAGCACATGCTCCCATCACTCTTGTCTGCTTTTCCATTATGTCATAAATAGATCGCGCAGCTCAATAGATTGTACGAGTAGAACAGGCTGGACCTCTTGCATAAGTTTGCTTAAAAAAAAACAAACCTACAACAAACAAACAAGAAAAGCCTAATAATAACCAAGCATTTAATGAACAAGTTAATTGTATGAATTTTAAATGCTCTGAAATTAGTAACTTCAAAGAAAATAAAAAGGACCAAAGCGGGGCCAGGTCCAACAGTAGTAATTAGAATCAAGTCAAAAGCAAACCTGATTGGACAGTTTAAAAATATTTGTTATATGCAAGAAACCTGGCAAGTGTGTGGTACCCAAAATGGGAGTTCAATTAAAGCTTTGGAAAGGCACAAAAATATACAAGCAGAAACATTTAGTATCCTGCTAAGCTGAAAATGCATTCAAACTAAAATGAGAACTGAGGTGATTGAATAAGCAATAAGAATAAAGGAAGTGAGTTTCCAAAATAAAATATATTTGTGCATGGCCAAAGCCTGGCAAGTCCTGCCTACCTGCAATCTCAATGGGTTGGATTAATTTGGATTGCTGACATCTCAGGGAAGATTTTAGAATTGGTTCATTGAGTTTTGTTTTTTTCTGCCTTGCCTTGCCTTTTCTCTTTCTCTTTTATTTACTCTTTTTCTTTCTCTTTTTCTTCCTCTGGTAATTTAGATAAAAACAATACCTAGAAACCTGTCAGGAATGAGGACTCCATTGTGTCCCCCGTGTGTAGGACCTGCTGTACAACTGCAAAATACAGAAATGTCATTTGTCTTACTCAAACACTTCTAATTAGGTTGAGATGGGACAAAACTGGGATACAGTAGGAATGAGTGTTCAAGAAGTCAATGGTATGTCTAAAAGCACTTTAAAGCAAACTTAAATATTTTTACATGGGCTCAAGTCACCCTTCTAGACATAATTGGTGAGACAAAATTGATCACCTAAGCAGTCAGGAGCTTAAGTACAGCCCCTGTTTACCTGCTGCCAGAGAGTGCTGGTTTGTTTTCTTTGAAGCTATTGCAACAGGAAAATATTAAGCACCAACTTAGATTGATGAGATGATGCATGGATGATGATGACGAAGCTTTCTCCAAAATATCTGGGCTGCCACCAAACAAATTACAAATATACTAGTTGAAAAATGCAATGATTACATAATGTCTTAGGGTGGCAGATGTTAAATTGACCTTCTGAAACCAAATGAAAGATGAAAGACAGATGGAGGTTTATGATGAATGAACCTGACACGGTGTCAAGAACCTTGTATCTGATGGATGCCTTTGGATGGATGTAGATGTGTGACATGGGTGAAATCATGGAACTTCAGAATATTGTTTTCCAGTAAACTTGTATTTTGATTCCATTGACTTGAATAGAGCTAGTGGCTGCAAAGTGGAAGATTAGTTTCTACCTGTGAATTAGCTCTAATTATTTATAATATTGTGTTGGACTGAGGGCAATGGTTCAGGAACAGGCTTAAAAAGAACAGTTAAGTTTTCATCTGTATCATGGAATGTGTGACAAAAAGTATGGAATATTCTGCAGCATTTTGAACGTGTTCAGAAATCATTCCAGAAAAATCTTTTTTTTCTGAGCAAAGGCCACTTCTTCCTTGCGTAAGAAGACGTACTCCTGTGACCATTTACAGTCAGTGTCACGTTCCAAGGTTGAAATTTTAGTTAGAGCTATAGGAAAGTGCGCAGCAGGGCAGACAGTGCCTCTCCTTCTGAGGATCCATCTAACTAGCAGTGATTTTACATCTGTGGATTTTTTAATTTTTTCACTTTTTTTTTTTTTTTTTTTTTTTTTTTTTTTTTTTTTTTTACTTACCTCCTATATGACAATGGTTCTGATCTTGTAAGGGGAATGCAAGCTCTGACACCGGAGTCAGCTGCTGATGGACTCGGAAAGGCTTCATGCAGATGGAAAGCTCCAGCTGTACAAAATAGCTTGCAGGTCCAGAGGCTTGATGGCAGATATTCTTACCTTAGAGCAAACTCAAAAAACCTCGTGAGGCATTTAAAATGATACCCAGCAAAAACTGTTAAAGGTTTTGTATGGGACAGTATAACACCAGCTAGGTTAAGGCTGGAGCAGGCATTAGTCAGAGTAGCACTAACTTCTTAAAATACTGCTCTGTGACATTAGCAAGAGCAGGTTTAAAGTTGAAATGATCATGCTGTTTGCTTTACCTATAAAACTGCCCCATCTCTTTGAAAAGACAATTCTGAACTGAACAGATGGGAATCTAACAGCTAAAATACCCATTTTGTTTTCCAACAGAAACATTTATTTGTGTTTGGACCCTGGAAATATTGTAGGTCTCTTTTTACTCTCTTAAGAAGTTATATTATTTCTGTTTCTTCAATTATTTACTTACCAAAGCCCCACAGCATGTTTGTATGCAGTGTAATTTGAACAATGGTTAATGCTACGTTGTTGACTTCTCTACAAAACCTGTACCTGAATATCTGCATAGAGACTGCATTTAAAGAAATAAATTAAAGTCGACTTTAAAAGCTCAGTCTCAAGATAAAACAGACTTTCAGAATCTTCAGCTGCCCACACCTAAACAGTCCCAACTGAAGCATGATCTTTTTGGCTGGCAGCTATCTGATACGACAGAAAAAAGAAAAAAAGGTAGGTTATCATGGAGATATTATAAGGTGACCAGTATAATCTCATTTCTAAAAATAATTATGCCAGAACTGCAGACAGTAGGAATGAAAGAAGTTCTTTTTGCTTAGCTTCTGATTCACCTCAGCTTCCTGGATTTTGCACTTGTAGTATAGACGCCCAGAATGAGTCTGCTTGAAATCAAAAGATGTGGAAGAGGGGAAATGTCTGAAGATGAGGGATAGCCTTAGAACTGTGGACAGCACATCCTCAGAGAGCAAAGCTAATACAGGCACACCGTGAATAAAAAGAACAGAGATGGTATAGGGGGTATAAGTGAACGAACATAAGGAATATGAGGGCAAAAAAGTGTCAGTTTCCTTAGGTATTTCATAATTTGTAGTTGAAAATATGTTTAGTCACAAATTATGCACTAATAGTTTCTTAACTATCTGCTTCTAAACTCTCATGTCATTATTCATTTCTAAAAGTATGTGATATGATGGTCTTTATTGAGTTTTATATTTTTCTAATAGCTTTGCCAACCCTGTACTATGACTGCTCCTTTATTGACCTTCTCTTTGTCATATGCATGTGTTTTGATCAACTTTGAATTATTAGCATTTAAATATGCCAGCAGAATATTGAAGTCTCATAATACAATGTTGTTTGTAATAAAATCATTAATGTGATGAGATGCAGATCAAAAGGATTGTACACCAAAGAGAATACAAATGATACAATACTGAATTAATATGAAAAGATGAAACACATTTAACAATAAGCTTCCACTAATGTATTAGCGAGCCTATTAATGACAAAATTTCTAGGACATATAATGGAAAGTCAAGTAAGGAGCATTTTCCATAATATAAATATTTTCTGAAATGAGACAATGTAAAGATTGATTTGGTATTTTTTCTTTAAGCGTGCGTCAAATTTACTAATTTGTCAAAAGCACTAGTTTATATATATATATANATGGTAGTAAACGGTGTTACGATTGGTATTTTCAAGTGATCATGCAGACTACTCTCCTCTGGGCTGGTGAGACATGCAGGGAGTCATACAAACTTAGCCCCACAGACTGGAACCCAAGCCAGATTCACGGCATGTGGGTTGCTAGATCATGTGCTCTTTCGAAGAAAGCTTATTGGGAATCCTCTTGATAAGGCACCTTTGCTGCTCAGGGTAATGCTGATGTAGGTGATGTAGAAACACGCATGGACATGGAGAACAGAATCTTCCCAGCCCCAGCCTGAGTTCCAAACTAGTGAGCTATTAGCTGTTCTCTAGAGAATGGGCAGGTCTTCCACCAAAGTTTTATTTAAAAAGTTCAGTCTCAAAACCGGCACTGCCTTCCTGCCATAGTTACACTGTGCTATCAGTAGTATCATGACACCAATATCAGCTTCCTGAATCTCTGCCCAAAAGCAAAGAGGAAAATCATGAAGCATACTAATCTTTGTAATTAATGCCATGTTTCTTCACATTCTCTCTCTAGCTATCTTCAAAATAATTCTGTTTTGGTCTGGATCTTTATCATCTTTAAAGACTTTGTAACAACATTGTCAATATGACAGATGTTCTTGTGTGTAGCTGTAACTCAAAACAAGAGCAATGTATTGCTGATATGATATATTTAGATAGAGATAGATATAACAGAAAACTCACATATGGTCAACCATAAGGATAATACTAATTCCTACATCTTCTATATTCTGAAATGCAAAGTTCCAGCCCTTAATAAGTGGCAAAATTCTCACATTTCTGCACAACAAAAATATATTGTCCCTTTTAAATCCGTTTCTAGATTTTTAGTCATATAGACTGGCAAAGAACATAACTAAATTGAACCATAAAAATTGTTTCGCTTGTGTGTGCGATTTCAGAGAGAGGAGTGGATAAAATGGATTTATTCTCATAACGTGAAGCCACTTCATGTATCAGAAATTGCATAGTTGACAACTGCACTTGAGTTACAGTAAAGATTCTCAACACTGCCAAATGGCACATCATGTAATTTCTGATCTGGTTTAATAAAATTGAAATGTTTGGTAACAATTTATGGTTACTGCTTGAGAGTTTTGTAATCTATATTTATATTAACTTAGAGTGGCTGAGATATGTGAATTTTAATTCTTCATCCAGAAAGTTATATAGGTCAAATACCAGGACAACATCAACAGAAATAAAGTTATGAAGAAGAGAAGACAGAGGTCTTTTGAAGGCGGTTTCGCCACAAATCAGTAGACTCACCTAAGATAATCAATTGCCATTCTGAGTTTGAGTATCCAAGGCTCAAGACAGAAAAGGACTGGAAAAATACTTGAAAATTTCTAAAAGCAAGCAACAGCTGTGAGAGGAAGCAAAGAGACTCATACCTGGAGCTGTGGCACACAACCAGTGCTGTGTCTTCCAGTGTCTCACTGGATACTTGAAATAAAAATGAATTCTAGAGATCTCTCAATAAAAAGGAAGGCCTGATATATTTTTCTTTGTAATACAAATACTTCACTCAGATCTTTGGCGATAGGGACTCACAAATACAGCCGATAATGTTTTTAGAAAATCTGAGCTTTGCTTTTGAAAAATAGTGCTCTCAGTTGCAAACCAGCGCTGATGTGGAAACTGAAAAGTAGAATTACCTGAGCTGTGTTTGTAAAATAGGCCAACAGCATGAACAAAAAACCATTGAAATACTCACTTTTTAATAAGCAAAAGTTCTTTTATGATTAGGTTATTTACAGAAAATGTACAGGAGTGGAGTTGGAGTGCTGGTGCTGTGAAGAGAAGATTGCTCATAAAAGCTGGGAGAGCAGAGTTTTGATTTCTCAAGTGTGACAAAAGGGTATGGTTTTGGGAAACATATGTTTCCAAAGATTTGAAACTAAAATGTGTTGCTCCTGAAGAGGAAGAGAGTAACTAATGAAACCCAGTTTCCTATGAATTCGTGCCCTCATTCTTTAAATACAGACTGTCAACTTCACAATTACTGTTCTTTTACCTGTGGTGTTCCCCTGAGCAAATAACAGTATTTGTGGTGGGTAACCTTGTGCTCCCAGGCCAGCTCACTCCCTGCTGCTGTGTGGGTCTGTCTGCTTGTCTTCAAGTGGGAGCAGTAATTCTGGAGTTTCATCCACCTTGTTTCTGACTTTTCCTCACAATTGTCTTGATAACTTATCTTAGAAATTCCAACCTCCCTTTTAGATTTGATAAATTAAAAAAGTTATTAGAAGGGGGTCAGCAGACCGACAGCCATGATCAAGCAAGCATTATTCCTTTGAAAACCTGGCTAAAATTTTATATATATATATAACCTGTGAGAAGGAAAGCAGAGAATGAATGATTTCTATATAAGCTCCTGAGCAAAAAATTTTTAAGAAATATTGTTACCTAAGGATGTTGTACTAGTTTAGCACAAATGAGCCAGAGGCTGAAGAGTATATAATTGAATGTGGAAAAACAACCAGAGTAAACAAGTCCACAGTAAACCAGCATCAACCAAGCTTTTTGAGCAAAGTTAATTTGAGAAAGATGTGACAAGATGCACTGCAAGTAAGTTTATTAACAAAAAACCCAAAACAAACAAAAACTTACCAATACAAAGGAATTTTTCTGAGCTCTTCATTGCTTTGCTGAAGGGATACTGTGTTTTAAATCCCATATGCTTGGATCAGCCTCTTAACTGTAACAAATAGAATTGGTGGCCTAAATTCTGATAGTTTTTGCACTATCATCATGGGTAAGTAAGTTTCCTGAAGTCCAGGAGTTATTTAGATTTGTGTGTAAACAATAATCCAGCCTGGGGACTTCTTACACCATTATCTTTTCTTGATCCTTGCTGCAAAGTTATAGGCTGGCAATTTATTGTGCTTTCTTAAACCATAAAAATGACAGCAATTATGTAAATACGAAATATTAGAAGTCTATCAAGAATGTAACTGATTAGACAGTAAAAAATTAATCTGAAATCAGAGCCTTTGGGTTTTTTTCTGAATCTCTTAGCCAACTTGAAATAATTTCCTGTCATCCCATGCTTTTTAGAAAAAGAAATCCTCAGTTAATGCAGAAAACCTTCAAAGTGCCAAATATGAGAAAGCTTTTGTAGAGTTAGTTATTCCTGCTATGTAGCTTTTGCTTTTTTTTTTTTTTTGACAGTATACAAGCATGCAAACACACAAGCATAATGTAGGAAAATGTTCTTCCTTACTCCATTTCACTAGGGATAATTCTAGGTGTGATAGACACTTTTAGTATATATATTTATTTAATGGAAATATGATATCCAAAATCGTTACCATTTGAGAAGTTGTTGTTATTTTAGTGGAGGAAGATAGGCAGCCTTTCCAGCGTCCATGCCTCTGTGTCACACATTTTAGAATAAATTCTTGAGACGGCTGCTTTCATCGAATATCTCTTCCAGTGTCTTGTGCTTATTCATGGCCTCTAGTTGCTATTAAGCTACTTTAAAGTTACATTTTGCTGGAAGTAGAGTGTCTGAAGATTTTTTTTAACTTGAATGAACACCAGCTACACTCTGACCATGTATACACGCATTTAAAAGTAGAAGGATAAATCTGAAATGTACTCTGGTCATAAGACAAACTCTCGAATTGGAATGAGTTGCTTGCCATGTTGCTACTAATCCATTGCTGCCCACATACAATGCACTAGCTAAGTGGTATTTCTAGGCTGCTCATTGTGTCTTGTTCTTTGTTGATTTTTCTCATTCTGTGTATTTGAACTACTTTAGCTGGAAGTACTTAGCTGAGAGATTCACAGAAAGAACACATAGCATGGGGTGGGTGACCTATGAAGTCAGACATGAAAGATTCCTGTTTGGCTATTTTTCAGTGCTGTTTCAGTCGAATCTGAGGCATTACCAGCTGTGACACTGCACAGCAGTCATTTTGTTTCCTTACACTAGCTAGACAGATTTATCAATTTCTTTTTCCTTGTTATGAGTTTTTTTTCAGTTGTTGCTCTAAAAGGGAAGAGGAAAGAAAATGCAATATTGGAATCTGGAATAAAAATGGATTCTCAAATGCCTTTTACAATTGGTGCTCTGGGAGGAGGGTCACACTACAGAAATATCTGAGGTTGGGGTAGAATACCCATTTAATGAGTTCTTTGGCAAGTGAAAAGCATTTGTTGCTAGCAAAACCAAATCTTTTTTATGTTTTCTTTTCCCAAGCAAAAGCTGTGTGACAAGAGTGGAACTGAGGATCAAAGTTTAAATACAGCTTGCTCTGCCACCTGGTTTTGATCTAGAGCTCAAGCATATGACTGGCAACACTCACTCTCACAGCAGGGAGACCTGGTAAGGGGGTACAGAGCAACATTTCTCCCTGTTTCTCAAATTGTGAAAGGTATGAGATTGACAGTCTCAGAAAAATAAGTCTCCTATTTTTTTCACAGAGGAAAAAGATGGCAGTGCAATCATAATAAAATCTCCCCCAGTGCTTTGCCCATTTGTTTCAGGCCTGCTTTAGCTGAACTGTCTGGAGAGGGGTGAGGAGATCACTTTGTCTTTTGACCAATTCAGTCTTTGTCCCACTGCTATGACTCTGCACTGGGGTGCCAATTGTGGTTGTCATCTTTTCTTGGGCAGTTGCCACCTGTCCATTAGAAACTGGCCAGAGACCAGGAATTCACTTCACATTGACCGCAGAATAAATGTCATAGGCTCAAATTAACATTTTAGACACTAAGCCCGGATTTGAAGCAGCAATTTAGAGACGAAAGGCAAAGTATCTCTTCTTCCTCGATCACTTATTTATGGAGTTACTGTGTATTTGAGCTACATCCACTTCCACTTGATTAGTCTCTGTTGTAAACTTTCTCTGCATAATTATTATTTCTGTTTTTAAAGAATCATTAAAGGTCTGAGGCAGATTAGCACCCATCTTGCTACAGGCTGTAAAAACCTTGGTTTGTCTTTCTCATCTGACAGAAAAAATTTCCTTCCAGTTCCTGTGGCTGGCTTAAGGGTCCATACAGATCTCAAAGAGCATCTTGATCCAAGGAATTATAAAGCCCTGAAAACCTATCCTTAGTGATCAGTTGGAAAACATCATTGTTTTGAGGTGTCATGAACACAGGAGAAAGATCATATAAAAAGCAAAAAAGATCAGTATTAGAGATAAGAAGAGACATATAGATGGGCCAGAACATGAAAAAAATAAAAAAGACTAGGTAGCTGACCAATAAATTTGGAGTCTGGATATTGTTTTTTTTTTCACAAGTTGTCCAATTGAGTATTAAGGGACTTTTTAGGGGATGAATTATTTGTCACTGTGTATCAGAATCTAGTTGGTGATTTAGGGACTTGTCAAAATGGCACAGCTGTATCCGTAAGGTCTATGGTCATACTAGTGATTTGTCTGTAAAGCTGTGGCATTAAAGCAGCTATGATATATAAGGGCATTGGTAATGTACTGTACTGTGGACATCCAGAACAAGATACAGATGTACTAAATCTACCACTCTTCTGTCACAGGGATAGCTGCCATAATAATCTACAAAGTCATAAGAACGGAGATAAAATTAAAAACCCACAAAACCCAAACTGCGAAAATAAGCATTCCTGTCATGTTTGCACAAGAACTTTTATTCAGTAAAAGGAAATGACCATGAACTGGGAGAAAAAAATAGCACTGTTTGCAAAAATGTATTTTTATGGTGCGGAAGATGGAGATTGGAACACTTTTTTTAACCATTATAAAACCCCAGGGATTTACAATGATTTATACTCATGGACCTAGATCTGCAGGAGAACATGGTGCTTTGAAATAGTTTGCTTTGAGATACCTTGCTGACCTGTGCAATCCTTAGGTGCTGCTTGCTGCAGACTGTCTAAAATGCACTGCAATAGCATATTTCTTTGGTTTGGATGAACTCTGCAAAGTGATGCGCAGCTCTGTGAATTAAAAAAAAACCTGCTTACCATATAAATTTAAATATCTGTGTTATAATGATAATCTTGAGTGTTGTACAATAGATGGTGTTAGTGCACTGGAAGAGTGAGTAAGAACCTCTGGTTTTTTCTTGTCTGAAAAACGGATGTGCAAAGCTGTCTGTCATTCTAGCTGTTACCTCTGAGGTTGTAAAAACCGCAGTCAAGTTTCCAGTTACTCTTTGATCTTCCAGGTTTTGCGTTTTTATTTTGCTTTTGGTTCGGTGGTTGGGGTTTTTTTGTGTGTGGGGTTTTTTTGTTTGTTTCTTTTTGTTTTTAATTTTTGTAGCTTGCTTCATTGCAACAAAATTGTTCTAATCAAGAAAGAACATCTTGTTTTCTTACTTTAGCAGTGCCCACCCATCCTGGCCACCAGTCAAGGTCTCAGCACTGATATTGATTTCATGTTTGACATCTCTAATGAAATAAAGGACCTCATTGCACTCTTCCCAAGGGAAAGAAGTATCCACAGTAATCACTTTTATCTTAAGACCAAAGAAAAATATTTCATTTTTCTTTCATTCAGACTATGCATTACTCATGTTTTTTGTTGGAAATCTGATCCCTGTAATTTAAAAAAGAAAATTTATATTGCAGTGAGAGCAATGGTTAGTTCAGAAAGAAACAATGTTTAAGACAGTGATTTCAACGAAATGCTGTATCAGCTTTTCAAACTACATACTTCCTTAGTGCACCCATCACACATGATCAAATGTAATGTTTTGTCAGGTTTTAGACACTTTCCTATTAGAGTCATATCTTTTACTTCATCAAACTAAGGCTCTGCTGAAGGACAGATTGTACAAATAAACATTAGTTGGAATGTTTTTAAAGAGGAATTGTTTACTGATTGAAATACAAAAACTGTTGCTCATGCTTGGAGATCAAATTACGTGCTTGAGAGAAAGCAAGCTACATAATTTGTTGACTCATGACTCATAAGAAATGTCAGGCTGTATCTTTTGATGTGAAGAGTTGCAGAATTGCTTGTCTTTATTAGATGAAGCAGTAGACAACAGGTTTTTCTTAAAAACAGTGTCAATATACACAGCAATCTCATAGCCATCAAACTGAAATCCCTCCGTGAGGGCAAGTTGTGAAGAGGATGATCTGTAACATTCAAGTTAAGGAGCCTTTTGTTCTAAGACAAAATATTATAGTGAAGTTAAACTCCAACTGAATTCCCAGAGGGAATTTTTTGCCACATATTGTCCCTCATTTCAATTATTTAGAGCAGCCATGTAATGTGAAGCCAGGCTTCCAAAGAAAGACAATGTAGAAAGAAAGACATTAAGGTGTATCTGAAGGGTAAGCATGGAGGTAGAGGCACAAAAGCAATATCAGATCACAGACCAGCTGGGCCCATACTCCCGTCTTCTGGCAGCTTAGAGGGGGACACTTCAACAAGGGCAAGCAGACAGTGATATTTGCCCCTTGGTTATCTCTGCCATACTGTGGTTTGTGACTCAGGAACTTCAAGTCAGACATGGTGTCTTTGCCCTTTACAGCATTTAGTGACCAATGTCACAGCACCGTCCAATTTCCTTCAACACTTGGGAGCTCTCTGGCCCTAGAGGGGTTAAACAGGGTTCTCCCAGAGAGGTCCTCCACATGTCAATGTTGTCTCCTGTTTTCAGGAGTCTTTCAAAGATGTCCAAATTATGGGTCTAGAGGAAGGACTGAAATTTCAGTTGAGGAAGACCATAAATATGTTGAAGATTTGCTCAGAGTACTTTTCCTACCCGTGCCTATGGAGAAGTTGCTTAGTATTTTTCCATTATAGTTTTATATGTGTGGTTAACAGTCCTGGCTGCATCACCAGAGGTTTTGTGAAAGAATAAACATAGCTGAGTATGAAGCATGTATAAGATGCATAAAAATGCCCAAGAGAAAACTTGACCAACTAAAAATAATTTTCTTGAAATGGGTCTACCTGGTCGGACATAATTGTAGTGGTATACTCGATGAAGCAGCATTTTCAGTGCTCTTGCCTCAGTCTTACACTGTAAGGGGGTTCTCTTATAATCTCAGGTAATGGAATCCTAGGACTCCAAATAAGAACTGAAATGAAAAAAAATTATTTTTTCAAGACTGTAGAAGAAAAACTTGGTCTTATATTTTCCAAGATTCATAAAATAAAGATTGTGAATCCCAGATGTGTAAATATCTTAAGATAGTCTGTATTTAAGATAACAGACTATTTTCCATGGAGTGTAATGAAGGATGTAGGAATTTAATAAAATATTCTTGGTCTTTGTGATTCTTGACTCAGCAGCATGGTCTAACCTTATAGTTGACATTGTTTTGAGCAGAAAGTTTGACTACAGACCTGAATTATGCTGCAGTCTTGTGATTCTGCATTTCTGTGGAAGCAGAACAGTGTCTAGAGCTCTTGGGACATAACACTGATGGAAAAAAAAAGCCCACAACTTCATACAACCTTTTTTTTAATAAACTCTTGGAGGTATAGTCAGACATTTGAAATACTCAGGAGAGATCATTTACTCCTATTTTGTAAATTTCTGTTCGGGAAAAAATTGTTGTCTAGTTTTGAGGTCTGTTTTCTAGTTGGTTCACCACAGCCACAGATAAATATGGAGTGAGTGGGATTAATGTAATCAAACACAGATACATATTGTACAGTTGTCTACTGTCAGGCTAGTCACCTCAGATTACCTTAATAGTAATATAGAAAAATGGGTGCTTTTGGGTATTAACAGCATAACTTAGTTTAGGTATCTCATTTAAGGTAAGAACAATTGCGTGCTAGAAGGTCTGTTTCTTCATCCTGACTAAAAAGAACTAAGACAACTAGCTAGAAACCCATCCTTGCTGACCCAGATTACCCCCAAAATAAGTTGCATAAAAGAGAGAATAAAATAGAGGCTGATGATTTTATTTTCATGCCAAGAATTGAGAGAACGAGTTTGTGGCTGCATGACAAAAGGACTGCAAAGGCCTTTTGCATGTTCCAGCCAAAAGATGGGAGATGAATCCCTATGTTGAGTCCCATGCCAGTCGTATTTCCTGGACAATTGCATCCTTTTCCTTTATTCTTCTATAGTAGATAAAGCATGTAAGCTTCACCCCTGCAATAAGATCCATACAGATCTTCCCACTTACCAACCAGCTGTATCCATGTCAGTGGAGACACAATTGCTGCAGAGCAATATCTGCTTGCAAGGCCACAGAGTGGGTAAGAGAAGGGAAAAGGACATTACCCCTTCAAAGAGCAGCACAGCAAAACACAGGAAGAAGGGACTGAACTTTCTGTGTAGCAATCATAAGCCTTCATATTTTTAGTGCATATAACCCTGATCATCTCCTAAAAGAAGATCTCCCATGTTTTATTAGTTATGTTGTTGATAAATGGGTGAGGGATAACACAGCTTGATTTGTCCTGGAAAACCTTCTCTTCCTTTTGAATTTCTCTGACTCCCCAGAACATGCTTCCTTTCCTTATGTAAACTTTACCACATCCCTGCACCCCACCCCTCCCCGCCCTGCCCCTGCAGTCCCCACCTGGCCAGACTCAGATTCCCTTTTGCTTCAGACTTCATGAGAATACTGAAGGCTTATTTTCAAGCACCAGCCTTCTCAAATAGGCAGAGTGATATCTAACGTATGGCTTATGTTTGAAAACAGTGAATCATCATAGATTGAATCAAGAAAGCGAAGTATATGAGATTGAAAGGCAAACAAGGAAAATCTGATGTGATTCTAAATAATTCAATCCATACCAAGAGCAGAAGGTAAAGCGGATTATAACTTCTACAGAAGTAAGTGAAAAAAGGAACTGAAAAACAATCCATGTGTCTATACTTCCCTTCCTACTGTCACTGTCCTTTTCATATTTTCTGTTAATCTGTTTTGCAGTTTCTGTGCCTGAATTTCCTGATTGACTTAGGGATACTGAAATTAATTAAAATTCATGGTTTACAGGTATTGCGACTTTAGTCCTGAACATTGCAGCATTCCCTGTGGTATCTGTGGTCAGCTGAAGTAGATGCAATTGCAGTATTTGTAGGAAGTCATGTAGCCATGAAAGCATTTCTTCTTTCTCTACACTTCTGAGCAAGCCCATGAAGTTTAGACAGATGCTAGATATGTATGAAACAGCATCTGATAAATTCAGCAGAACAGAGATCTGTAAGTTTCTGTGTCTGTAAAATGTTTACTTGTGACAGTTTTGTGACACGCAGGGAAATGACTAAATAACCATGCAACCTATAGGGAGGTAACTGCAGGGCAAACACTACTAATAGTCTGTGAGATGAATTCCCTCATGAATTTAAAGAAATTCTGGTGTGAGCCTGGAGATAATGGTTCTGTGTAGATAAACTTGTTGAGTAATTTCTTTCTTTTAGAACATCTTTACTAAACCATCTAACATTTGAATTACAGCAATACCGTAAAATCTATAAGGTTTCTTTCATAGACCTATTATGAAGAAAAGCCTTTAGGGTAAGTTATATGACATGGAAGAGTCCTGGTCACTAACATACCATAAATAGACAAATAAAACTTTGATAGCTGTAAAATCAAAATGAAGTATAAATATGAGTGTTTATTAGTACATCAACCAGCCTATTGCCAGCAATTAAGGTGTGAAGAGGTAAGTCTCAGCTTATACTATTGCAAAGCTCAAATAGCCAGAAACCCTTCCTCATTCCCCAAGCCATTCCTTTTTAAATGGTTTTTTAACCAATCTGTCTTAATTCCTGTTTTTCATGTCTTTTTATGTTCATCTTTTAAAACATAGATCAGCATTGATTAAATCTTTCCTCTGTCACTAGAGACACCATTATGAGAGTGACCCATTTAAACAGAGTAGGGCTGAGTCCTGTGTCACCTGCTGAAGTAGTGGGAGACATCTCTTCAAATTACTCTCTCCTCAAGTTACTTTTTACTGGTTTAATTTTTCAGACTTTGAGAAAATGAATTCTGAAACTAATTTGTTCTTTTACAGAAGTTGTCTAGCCACCCGAGCATTCAACTCCAGTCAAAATCTGACTGCTTGACTGCTTACAACCTTATCTACCACTAAATTTTGCCATTTCATATGCTGTCATACCCAGATTTGAGATTTGTTCATCAAAGCCATTGCCAGACTAAAAGAGCTCTCCAAACCCCACAGTGCTGGGGATGGCTAAAAGTCATGAGGGGCCTGAAGATAAACAAAACATTCTTCCTGTTTCAGTGATTCCTTGACAGCTGCAAGCTTCCCTAATGCTTGCTGATAGATAACTCAGCACGGAAATCATAAGTGTGTGGGAGCAGCAGTATCTGAAAGAACATAGAGAGGTGGGATAAGACCTGTAAAGGGGAAATATTCATTGAAGAAAAGGTGAATTCCCTCAGCAGTTTAGCTAATCCTGGGCAGAGAGGAACATTTTATGTACGTTTTACAGACCATCCTAGTAGCTATAGCTACTGCCTTTATATAGAGTTAAAAATCAAGTGCCATTATCAGTAGTATTTTCCCCCCACTAAGAACAGAAATTATTTTTAGACTTTTTATTTTTTCTTTAGGACAGAATTATTATGACTTAAGAGCTCCTATTGTTCCATCTCACTGACTTCACCTTTATCTTTGGTGTGAGTAGAAGACACAAATTTGGTTTTGCATGTGTGAATGTAGCTCTGTTTTTATTGCACTTTGGCTGGGGAAAAAAGACATAAGGTAAGTGTATTTTGACCTTTGGGAGTATAAGCAGCTTGGAGCACTGAAGAAAAAATACAGGACTTGGAAAATGAAAGGATACAGACAGGGACAATACCAGCACACTGCAAAGGAAAACAATTAAATATCTGAGACTGTCTCATATTTGTTGCTCTTGTGGAGGATTGTGTGCCATCTGTGCTAGGATGTGCATGAGAACCTTGTGACAATAGACATCTTGCATGGCCAGAGGCAAGGAAGGTCTGAAATGCACCTAGACCACGGAACAGCATTGGACGTGGATCAAAGATACTGCAGATCCCAGATGCTCTCCAAGATTCAGATAAATTGGCCTGCATAAGGCAATAACCCACCTTAGGTATCAGATTAAAGCATGGTGGTTCTTCAAATAAAATTGTTATTTTCACGACTGTATCTTGCCTTTTACGCTTTCCCAGTGCTTGACAGTAGGGACCAAATAAAAGCTCCTTTGGTCTTGCCAATTTACAAGTACAGGTTGTGTGGCAATCAAAATCAAAAAAGAAAAAAAGGAAGATAATATTATTAGCACTCCTCAATTGTTCCCAAATGCATGATTTTGGCTGTGCAAACAGTTGGAATTTCTAGCAATATAAACCAATATATTACTGAAAATCATGCCGAAGCATTCAAATAAAATACATAGACAATTTAAAATTATCCATGCAAGCTATCCAGTAATCAGTCATTTCGACTGCAGGGTTTTTATGGATGAAATTGTAAAGTAAATGTAAAATGTAAATGTCCAATCCAAAATGCCCTAATTTTTCAGCCATAGAAATCAAACAAAATAATTTGCATGCTCTTTCTGAATTCTGAGGTGGACAGAGAGGCAGTTTGCTTCTGGGTCAGAGGGTGAAGCTTTGAATTAGCTCACAAAATGAGACCAGCCTGGCCATCCATCCTTTGTTTGCAGAGTTTCAGATTTTTCTTGGCACAAGAATCCTTTTGTTTCCCAGCACAACCTTGAAAACCTTGAAAATACATTCAAGCAGTTTAAAGCAAGCCTGTATATTCCTGAGGACTCTTCTGTGCGGAAGTGCACAGACAGACTTCTGCTCTGAGAGGCAGGGATAGAAACCTGCCCTGGTGTTAATTGCCCACATTAATGTAGATTAGAGGTGGTAGGTGTTGGGCAGAAACTCCTCCATCCTGGAAATACATCTTCTGAAATACAAGTGGAGTACAGCTGGCTGGCTGGGAATGTGGGCAGAGACTGCACTGGACCATCTGCATCCATGTGAAAGTGTTTCTGTAGACTGCCATTTTTCTGTGGATTGATAGGACATCTTTCCATGACCCTCTCCAGCAGCTCAAAGAGTAGCATTTCTAGGACTTTAGAGATGTCAGTTGGCAGCTTTCTTTGAGCCTTTAACTTCTACATGAAAGACGTATCAGCTAAGATCTGTCTGTACCAGAATAGGCTTTGCAAAATCCTTTCTTATTTGCATCCTATTTACTTTACACTTAATGTTTGGGACACCCCACAAACTCCCTTCATTGTCTGAATTTGAGAAAATTACCCCTGCAGTCACCCTGCTGACTCTAAATTATTATTGGAAAAGCTACCATTATACTTCTTTCAGTTCATTTTCTGGGAATATTTTGACAGAAAATTTAAGACATTTTCTCACCAATGCTCTTGTATTTGATAAATTTCTAAAAATATCTTTCTTAACCTATTTTCACCATTGGCCTCATTTGGGATATCTGTAAGAGGCATCCTCTACACAATGAATGAAAGACCAATTTTATGTCAGAAGAAGAATAAAGGAAGAAAGAGGGAGGTGTCTGTCAAATGCCCCAAAGTGTTATGAGCCTGTGACCCTTGATACATAGGAGAGAGCGAATGAAAGAGACCAAAAGAAATATAAGAAATTGCTTCAAGACAGCATGTTGCTCCTGTGCCAAAAAAAGCAGATGGCAAAAAGGATCATGTAGAAAAAAAAAGGATGCAAAGAATTGTATCCCAGAAGCCAGTACTCAATACAAATAACAGTGCACAGCTCCTTTGCTATCTCCTACTTAGTTTCAGGCGTAGCATAACAAGAAAACCCTTCCATTCAGCTGCAGAAAAAAAAAGAAAAAAAAGAAGCCACAGGTATAATACTTACAGATGTGTCAGTCAGCAGGAGATATTTTAAACATAATGATTTAAATGGTTTTCTTTTGAGGCATTATTGTTGCTTGTTTTGCAATGTCCTATATATTAATTTTCAAAAGTTAATACTCCGCTTTACTTCACAGAATACTTATTAATTCTTCCCAGAAGGACTTTTTTTTCAAGGAGTCATACACTATCTTATCAATCACTTAACATCAAAGCCGAAATCCCACTAAACATGGCAGTAAATATACTCTTAGGGCTGTCATCTATGAATTCACACTATGATGTGATTTTGCAACTACTTTTGTAGCTAACTGTTCAAAGTTAACAAGTATGCCTCCTGTGTCTCATTCCCTCCTAATTTTTTAATTTTCTTCTAATTTGGTGGTCACAACCTTCAGCAATAACAACAGGGACCCTTAAATTGCTGAGATCCAGACTTCTTGAAGTGGATTTCTTGAATTGCTTCAGTCTAAGAGATTATGCATTTTTAAAAGCAGGCTGTATCTGCTCCAAGATTGCAGGTTCTAGAGCTTCTAGGTCCTTCATATTGCAGTTCTAGAGTCTCTTTTGCAGCTTTGTGGGCAAAGGTAGCTCAGAGGATGCTGATATGCACTGGTGGCATTGCAACTGTACTTACACCCTGCTTGCGTCCCTTCCACTGCAGACACCATCCCTGCCTTTTAGCAACCCACATTAATTTTGGTGAGATTTCCTTGACGATGAAGGTACTAAGAGGCAAAGGAAAATCTGAGTCCTAAGTAGTGGTATTAAAGATTGGACAGCCTGTTAAATAATTCCCCATTCACAAGAGGATTAAAAGGGTACAGTTTTGCAGGACTCAGTTAATGGCTTTACATAAGACTGAAGAAATAGCATGTGCAGCTTAAAAATTAACCAGGGTAAGTCTTATGCACCCCACAGATAAAACTTTCTGAGTTCTTACGCTTCAAAGTAGTTCTGATTTTAGTGTGGCACTGCTATAGGGATGTGGCCAATTTAACATGCAATATTAAAAATGTAGCCTTCCCTCTCTGAAGTAAGTCATCCCAGTTATGCATCATAATTCAGATTTCTTATTTCCTGAGCCCAGAATGACCATTCTGCCATATACAGATGGTCGGTGAATGCCCTCAGCACCCATCATTTTCTATTTATTATCTGTCATCCTAACATTTTCATTTTTCTCTGCTATCATGGTATTCAAGTTCCCGACAGATAAATGTGCTATCTCTTCACCAGATACAAAACCAGACTAGCAGCCTCAAATCTGATCGAGAGGGAGAAGCTATCACTGAAGACAGGGTGAAGAAACACTGAATTATTGACTGGAACAAGAACAATTCACCCTCAAATTTTTGTAATCCCTTGAAAATCCTAACAGTATCTCACAGTTCACAGCAAAGACAGTCCCCAGTGGCAGCAAGCAAAAGAGTGGGGTAGGAACAGTGATGCCTATCCTCCATGCAGTGCATCTTTTCTTCACACAGACCCTCACTATGAGGTCAGTGTGCATGGGAAAACCGCAGTACTTGTACCTGTATGCCATCATGTCTGCTAACCACATCATTTCTTCATGCAGACACGGGGAAAGCAAAGAGTAGGGACTTTCACTTCCTTTCTCCTTTTCTGGGGTGCATTGTGTTTCCACATGCCAAATTTGGGACAGCAAATTAAATATGTCTGGCACTGCTGTCCGAAGCCACCTTGAAAAGAGCCGCCCACAGCCAAAATAACCTGCTGTTTTAGTCCCCCAAAGAAAATGCCTACCTCTTCTGAGTCCCTAACACTGTCTGAGCTGTGCCTGAAAATTGATAAAGAATCATAGACTTATAGAAACAGAGAATAGTTTGGGTTGGAAGGGACATTTAAAGGTCTTCTAGTCTAGCCCCCCTGCCATGAGCAGGGTCATCTTCAGCTAGACCAGGTTTTTCAAAGCCCCATTCAGCCTGACCTTGAATGTTTGCTGGGATGGTGCCCTCACCATCTGGGCTACTTATTCCAGTGTTTCCAGATTAAGTGAGGGAAAGCACAGACAGAATAATTTTCCTGCATCAAAACCATACCAGTGTCAGTGTTAGCTATTTAGAAAATAGAATCCAAGTTCTTCGGTACATTCTCTTGAGTTATTTAATTTATTACTGTAGATGCTCTCACTGAGATTGAGGGTTATGAGAGTGACTATTTCTTACATACAGGTTGTTGGTTTAGCCTATTCCCTTTTGTAAGAAGTTTTCTTCATCAGTTTACTGCAACTTGACCTTATTATAAATGAAGACAGTGTGTAAAGCTGATGATATTCATCAGCAGAAAATAAAGTTTCTCTTTAAGGACTTTAAGTCATATTTATTTCATTGCTTCTATAAAAAAGCTAAGTAGAAAGTGTTGATGTGACTATGATTTCTTAATTAAACTTCTAGTATATCAATTTTTATTATTTAATTAGGGCTTTTATTTCTACAGGCAAGGCTAAGTGGAAATGTTATCAACTTGCATGTTAATTTAGAGGCAGAATTCCTATAAATCCACCTATGTCGTGTTTACACTTCATCCAGTGACTATGTTTTGGTGTAGTCATGTCTTTGTGTTCGGGTGTTTAGAAAGCTGAAGACCTGTTTGTGTCATCACCCTTGATCTGTGTATTTGTTTCTCTCTATAGCCCTTTTCATCTCTCTGGACAGCAATTCTTCTCACTTGTGTGACCTCCTTTACACTGAAAGATAGAGTATTGACAAGGCTGTTTGTGTCCCCTGGTAAGAGATCACTTGACCTGGATTCCTGCTGGTTCTTCTCCCTCTTTTATTTGCTTGCGTACAGTGATACATGCTTTGTGCACACAAGGTGAGAAAAGACAGAGCAGGAATAACCCAGGAACACAGGCCCAGAGGCATCAGGAAAGCACGAAGAGCTGTCACTGGGAGCCAGGAATAACCTAATATTGCCATCTGACAACTGCTCAGTGACAGACATAAAGTAAGTTTGGTGGTCTCATCCCAAATCCCTGTGGGCAAGCGACTACATCACAGTAACTAACATGGTAGCCAGGTCTCACTGGCGTTACTGGGAGCCTTCACTGACTGCCCAGGCACTGCACAGGCTCCTGAATTTGGTCACACCCATTGAGCAGGTCGAGGTTGGGTGTATGTCCATCCCCTGGACAAGGCTGGGCTCCTTTTGTTGAAGACATCATCTATATCACACTGTCACTGACACTTTTAAAAAAAGAGTCAAATATTTAGTGGTGCAAATTCATAGATAATGTAAGACATCTGGCCTTTGATGACCATCTCTGTTTTGCCTCTTGCTTCCTTGCCTGGAATAGATAGATCGAATTTTTCTAAAGAACCATTAGAGTTCCACTAGAATCTATTTAACTAATATTTAGTTCTATGAATTGTACTGGTTGTAGAGTAAAAGACACATTTATTTCTCTGCTCACATTTAAATGTTGTTTCCTGTCTATTGATTCTCTTGGCATTGGTTACTGATCATATAACTCCCAAATGGTGTAATCCAAGCTGTTCATATAATTTGGCTTGAATTTTATTTTGAAAAATCTTTAATAATCTAAGTTAAATAAACATAACGCTAGAAAATATACTCTAGGGAATGAATCTACATTGACATGAGATGGATAAAATAGATCTTTTCCTTCTCTGCATATGACTTTCTGATTAGAGAAAGCAATAGCTGAAGATGGATGACTGCCTAATTGGATATTAGTAGGGAAAGAGTGACACATGTTGTAGTATACTGCTAGAGGATGACTCTGAGGGTTGCAAAGCGAAGTATTTAGGACAAATGAGCCCGTCAGATTAGATAAAGTAAAAGAGACAGTTGGGATTCCAAGAGCTTCTCTGACTCATAATTAAGAAAATGTCTCCACAGGAGTCTGCGCTAAGCATATCAAAGATAACAGATGCAATATGTTGAAGGCTTCAAGCCACCTGTATGGAGAAAGCTGCTTTTCAAAGGTGGCCAAAAAATGGGAGGAATGGAGCTTGTTCTTGCCCTTCTCGAGGTATCTTGTTCATGGTGTGTGTCTGAAAGTATATCGGAAGTATTTCTTGGAAAATTAATTTTATTTTTAATATAAGGAGGAATTTTTCCTGTGAGAATTTTTTTTTTTTTACATGGAGAATTAAGACCTTTTTTGTGGTGAGAAAAAAATTATGAGGGCCACATAAAGGAAAATATGGTGAGAACTGAAGAACGGAGTAATTGAGACAGGAAGGGATTTCTAATTAGGAATTGCTGGTTCTTTGGGTTCATTTTTTTTCACTTTATGCTTAAAATATGCAATTGGAAGTAAAACACTGCTTTAGAAACTAACATTTTCCTTAATTTTTCTTTTCGTTTTCCTCCAGTGTGATTTTTCTATCGTTTTCAAATAATTATATCCATTGGTTCACTTAATGTAATAAAAAATAGATGACAGCTTTCAACTTTTCAAAATTTTTAAACCCTGAGTTAGTCAATCACTTTGTATGGAATTTAGAGAGTCCCATTCACCTCAGTGCTAGTGCCCCACAGCCTTTATTCTGTACACTCTCCAAACACAAGACCAACAAAAGGATAAGGTTGCTTTGAACCCCCTTAAAATCTTCTCCTGTGGTTAGGTAGCCAGAAACTCTGCAGATTATAGCTTCCTAAGTTCTTTGCTAAAACAAGGGCATTCAGTTTATTCAAATACTGCTGAGACCTCAGACAGGCAGTTTAGTGAACTGATCACTTGGTTTTTTGAGGCTAGCAGCCTAATCAGTTCTCAAGTGGAGTCTTCACACTATTGACTTTATCCTTATTTATGATGGATCCCCAGAACATCACAATCACTCTGGAAAGGTCAGGGTTGATACTCTCCGCTCAGAATTGTATACCAGCACAATCTGGAGACCATTTGAAATCCAGTCTATTTGCTGACACTCCATGCTGCCTGTAGGCACAATTAACTCTGGAAATCAGTACGTTTTCTTCCGTTGGGTTATTTCTTGCATTAAAAGCTCTGACAATTCATGTTGCCTCTAGTCTGGCAACAGCTGGTTGCTGTTCTGTTGAACAGCTGATCCTGTTGAATCCCATAGCTTCATAAAATTAAGAGAACCTATGGGCCTAATTCTACCAAGGTGTGAAGTGAAGCATCAGTTGAAAGATAGGTCTCCTGAAATTGCTGTCTCTAATGTTAGAATAATGTAATGCTGTATTACTTGTGGTATATTCAAAAAAATAGAAGATTCAATCTAGAGATGAGTAGGACAAATGAAATACCGCTTTAGTAGATTAGAAGCTGGACTAGGATGAATTTCAAAACCTTGCACCAAATACCTTATTCCCCTAGAGTCCTGCACAATCAATAGCATATTCTCTATCTCTACAGCCCAGAAGTAACATGTCTGTATTTGTGAAATAAAAAAAGCCACAAAACTCCCCAGTAATTTCAGTAATTTCAAATTTTCTTTCAAGGAATATTTTTATATATCATACGGATAAATGTTAAATGACATAAATTACATGCATGCATATAATATTAATTCTCATGTGTATCTACTAATCCTTTCAGAATTTTTCTTTTTTATTTCTTATGTTTAATATTTTTTAACTTACACTTCCTTTTTTGTTTTTGAAATCTACACAAAAAGTCAATAAAGAAAAGCATAAGAGGAAAAACAGCATAATTTTTCTGAAACATAGGTAGAAGACTTCTGTAAAACCACCTTTTTAAACTGAGATATAATTGAAGCCACCTGTGTGACAAGGATCTTTATCTGATATTGTCATTTATGCACCGAAATAAGAGTTTGACATGACATTCCAAAGTATGAAGAATTCACTCAGAAATGTTTACAAAATAAGACAAAAGAGAGGCCAAGAAACAGGACTAGGTTCTGATGTAACACCTACAGTGTTGAGAGTAGAGGGCATGGGCCATAACTCACACTATTGATCAGTAAAATGGCAACGCATTCGTATGACAGGTAGAAAGTCTAGAAAGGATTCTAGTTGGAAATGAGTGTGGTTTTAATTTCATAAAAATTATTTTATGATTACTATATGTCTGAAATGAAACTGTGTAGTCTTGCAGTGATGCCTGTCTTGGTGCATTTTGCTTCTACTCTGAAAAGAGCAGAAAACCCCACAATAACTGAAAGTGGTGTTTTCAGTTTTGCCTACTGGGTCAGTAATCCTAGGATGTCTGATCCTCAAAGGCTACTGCAGATGGAAAATGAAGTGCTGCATTTTCAATTTTCCCCTCGCAATGATCTTACTTTTTTTCCAGAAATGGAAATATTTTGTAGTAAAATGCCTATCAATGAGGTGAACAACAAAAAATTTCTAAGCCATCAAGTGATGAAAAAAGTGAAGCTAAGGAATGGTATAGAAAATAAAAATTGGCAACCAGTAAGATTTTTCCATGTGGAAAAATTATTCCACTGATCATTCCACATATATCATGTATCTGCATAGGCAAAACCTTGGACCCCATGGAATATTCCCTGCTAGTGTGCCGTATAACTTCCTGGCAAGCATGCGTGGAACACAGAACTGGGAGAGAACCTTTTTTTCAATTGATCTCTCTGATTTAGGATCTACTGTCTTTAGATGTTCCCTATAGGGTGTATTCTGAATTCTTAGTCATATTAGGTGAGTAGATCTTCAGTGTATAAACCCATATCTGAAAAATATTTCTGCATCAGTATTCATTTTAGTGTTTGAGAGACTTTTACATACCATAAATTTTTTCCTGTGCATGTATATTATTATACTGTAGGGCATTATTTCTGTGCAAGTTATTGCATTTTGTATATGTGCCTTGGGACATGTTAGGGCACATTTTCTAAAAGAATTGATGCATAAATGAGGCTGTTCAACCATTACTGGTGAAATATCGAGGAAGGTTTTACATAAGGAGATTATTATCACCAGTGTGGACAATGCTGATTTGCACTCTTGAGTATTAAATATTCTTAATTCTGGCAGTTGGTTTGACCCGATAATTAGTTAACAAACTGAGAGGTCAAGTATTTGCTACCTGGATGAGTTAATGTTAAATACATCATGAGTTTGCCAGAAAATTTTAATCAATTTTAAAAGTTGTAAGGCAAAGTTTCCAGGGCTAGGCACTGGTACTTCTGGTTTGCTGCTCTTTTACAAATTCCAGTAAGAAAAACTATTACAAATGAGCGGCAGTTTGGACACCAAATACCTGCATAAAACAAATTATTTCTTCCCCTTCTCTCATCTGTGTTAATGGTCATTTCAATATTGAGTCACTTTGTTTCCTCTTGTATTTTAGGTATGAAGTAACTTAATGTACTAGCAATTAGATAACTTTTTAATATGTTGTTCAGTGCTGCTTTAGAATGTGCTACATTCAAGCAGTATATAAATGTCCCTTGACAATTAACTTATGTATATGGTTCATTTTCATAACATTTAATAGCTTGAGATAATCCATAAAGGTTCTTAAAAAAAAATCAGGATTATTATGTGCATGCACAGGTCCACAACATATGTCAGTTGTTGTTTAATGTCTGGCTTGTTAAAATTGGAACCTCATGTTGTTGGGAAACTCTCCTGTTAATTTCTTTATGCCTTCCATAAAGATTTAACCATTAAAGATTAAAATGAATTGTACTTAATTGTATTATATATATATATAAACTGATCAGTAAAACTATTTTAACTGTTGTTTGAAACATTCTTTGTATACATAATGTATGGCTTTGATTCAGCAAAATACTTAAGCATGTGTTTAAGCCTATAACAAAGACTTTGGACCAAGATTTCATTCCAAATATTCATTAAAGACAAAGAAAAAAATCCCTCTGATTTCAAGGAGACAGCATTTCCAACTGTGGGAAATTGTAGTTGTGAATATGATTTATGTATATATTAAAATAATCTCTGTGTCCAGATCCAGAAGCTGCACTGCATTGTGTAGATTTCCAGTCATGAATTCTGAGCAAATCAAACCATCCCTTAATCAGAGACATACATCTTCTTACCTTGAGAAGTTTATACTACCACAGTGGAGGCATTAATGGCACAGCCACCACCTGATCTAAAGATAAAGTCAACAAAGATATTACGGTGCTGTGCAGTGACGACACGTGCAGGGAGATACAGATGCAAACACACATACCAGTACTCTGACCACACAACTGGATGCATATCTGGCCGGCCAAAGAACAGGTAACTATGCAGGAGATGACCTGTGCATCATGGTCCAGGACAAGACCAAATTTACAAGCAGTGGCTTGACAGTGGCCACATTTTGCCAGGTGACATTAGGTATCTCCTTATTACGGCCAGGTTGTGAAAATACATCAAAGAAAAGGAATGATTCAGAGTAACTTATCAGATCTCCTAATTTCTCAGAGCTTTACTTGGAAAAATGGTGCTAGGGATGGGACCAGGCCTCTTGTTCTGGTGAGTCACCAGTTGTTTTTCTGTATGTCAAAGACCTCCTTCAATAACTCAGCAAAGAGTGTGCCAACAACTCAGCAAAGAATGTATGGCATTTGGTGGCACTTCAAGCAAATGTTTGCTTATTCTCCATTTTCTGTCACATAATAAACAAAACAAGTGCCTCCCTACTCTATGCCCCTGGATCTCACAAATCTGTAGGAAGTGGGAAATTCTTAGGTGTCACTCCTAAAAAAATGCAGCATTCTATTCCAGACAGTGTTGAAAACACAAATCAGTATAAATGTCCTTCTGAGCAGTAAGAAAGCATACTAAAATGGGTACTTTTGGAAGATGTCCATATAATTTGTCCTGCATTTGAGAGACCTTTGGACACTAAATCTCAATTGAGTTTCATAAAGCCTCATTCTGACTAGCAAAATTTTTAAAGTGTAACATAATCTAAACTTAAAGCAGTGCCAGATAAAATATACAGAGCGTTATGGAAGTGTTAACGAATGTAATACAGAAGATGAAGTACGGAATGTGGAACTTAACGAAGCTTGTTCACCAGACAAGTGTATAACACATGAAGCTGTGCAAGACAGCAACTGAGGAAGCCAGCCAATTTTTGGAAATCTAGTTAAAATGTTTATGCAAGTTTCTTTCCACCTCAGGATCTACAGCAATTACATTAAGTAAGAGGGTTTCTGAAGTGTAATGAAAGTTCCACTATTCGAAAATTCAGTGAATGTAACTCATTACCCACTCATAACTTAACCTAAACACAACCATTAAGTATTGAATGGCTACTTTGCTAGTTGACCTCAAAATACTTTGTTTGGACATGTAAAGCTCCATAAAATTTTGTAATAGAACAGGGATAGAGTACTCTAGGTAGTGTGAAAGAGCACAAACCTGTAAATATGAAAATGTTTCATTCTGGGAAAGTGTATGTCACTCTGCCTCGCCAGAATTTTTTTGTGGCTTGACAATATTGCAAATCTGGTTTTGAACTTTACAATGGCGAACAAGAAGCACCAGTACCATAACAAGCAGGCATTTATCTGATAAATACTTGCTCTGTTGGGCCAAATTTGTTTAAAAGATACAGCAGTTTAACTCCATGGAATCTTATATGGACCATGTTGTTGTGAACCCTTCTGAGTCTGTGATAAAACTGATATAAAACTGACTTCATGAGATATTTTCTTTGAGCAATTTGACAGAAACTTGATCTTTTCCTCATGTCTGTTTCAGAGTGAAAAGCGTTGCTGAAGCATCTGTCAGGACACATTCAACAGACAGAAAGGGTTTCTTCTGATACGTCTCCTGAAGGGACTTCTACCTGATGATTGAACCCATCTATCTACTTCCACAGGGAAGCTGATTGGCCACGTTTGCCATCTACATCTGGGCCCTATACAATATTGACAAAAAGTACAAGTGAAGCATATGTATTATTAAAATAAAACTGCACTGTCCCAGAAGGCATGTAATACTCACTGAAAAAAAATGTTTTCAGAAGTTGTGTTAGAAATATTAAAGCAAGTGGTACAGTCATACATTAAAAGCATCAGCCAAATTAATTTCTCTATTTTTTTTTCGCAAACAGGTATATCGTACCAGGAAAGAAAGTTTACCAGAGTAATTATATGGTATATTGTTAATTTGCTGATTTCATTATAATTTTAAATACTATAAATCTCATTACTTATTTCACACTTTACAACAATGAGCAATTATCAAGTGAATACTCTGAAAGATAAAGCATATATAAAGAGACAAGCATTTTTTCATATCACATCTCTGAAACCAATAGAACTGCTGCCCTTGCTCTCTGATGTAAATAAGGAATTCCTAAGCTGCCTAAAGTTCAATCTTGTTTTTCTAGTATACTAAGTGCTAGAAATGGTGCACAAATGTTTCCTTTTTATCATTCAGTTATGTATTTCCTCCATGTTCCCTTATTTCTTTCATAGTTCATTTTAGTGTTTTTCCCCTGTTCCCTCAAGTGTCTCATTCTAAAGGCAAATTCAAGTTTCTTTTAGCACTCTTTTAACCCTTCCCATTACTATATTTTTATGCTTTTAAAAATTATGTTATGCATTTTTCATTAACCTTCTGCTCTCAGAGTCTTTTTTTTCTCCCATAAGTGACATCATGGTTATTTAACCACAGCACCATAATTGTTAACTTGGATTTAACCCTTGCATTGAGCAAAATAAAACTCAGTAGAGTAACAGTTTTTATTTTTCCACTTTATTTTAAGTCAGCTTTTTGGCATTAGTTTTCAGAGCAAGCTTTCTGCTTTAAGGGTTTTGGTGATCATTAACTGACAAAAGTTAATCAGTGTAAGATATATAGAGCTTCTGGAGACTGCTATGAGAATCTGAAAGCTGAATTTGAGGTGATGTTTGCCTACAGTTCTGGCATTTTGGCATTCATACATGAAGAAATGGAAGGAAAAGCCCCAAAACCAGTGTAATAACGTCAATCTGCCAGGACAGCATCCAGTGTAGTCTCCTCATCACTGCTGTCAGGGAGGAGGAATGTTAGTCATCAGCCACAGTCAGGGAGTAGCCCAAAAATAAAAGGAGCTCTCTCTGGTTCAACAAAAAGTCTGTGAGGAAACGATGACAATTGAGCAGGGCTAAAACAGTGTTATATAAAAAAAAATCAGCAAAAGTTGCCCTTGAAGTATAGGATTTTTCATCCACTATCTGGTGTTTGCACAAAATAGGCAATAAGCAGTTCACAGCAGCTCTTAGGGTTTAGTAAAACATTAAAGTGAGATTTAAATCAGTGAAACTAAATTTGTACAGTAGTGTATTAGCAAACTTGTTACAGATTCCTTATCCAGCTGGTGAGAAACACTGGTGCTGTTATTTCTCACGGGCTGACAAAGGTCCATTATTATGTATGAGAAGAAAAAGTGAATGCAGTGAAACCTGGACACAAACATTTCTTTCCATCTTTGCAAATTTCTTCATCCTACCTTTTAAATTTCCACTGTTAGCAAAAAGATAGCTTGTGCATTCAAGCTGGCCACAGTTTTGTCTCCAGGGTGAATTTTCCGGCTGTCTTCAGCGTAGATTACTAACCTTTTCATTAGCCTTTGATCATAAACCTGACCAGCTTGCCTTGAGACATCTTTCTGGATTTGATAGCCATAGTTTCAATTTCTGATGAACAGCTGGAGGAGGAAGAAGCTGAACTGACTGAGCAGCAAATAAAGATCTTTGTGACAAGACTATCCTATGCCATACAGGCTATTTAATATCTGGGCAGCCGACTTGCAAATTTGTCTGTCAGCATTGCTTTTGAATATTTTTTCAGACAGATAGCACTAGTGACACCTTAATGTCTTTATCAGTCTTCGCTCAGTAAGGGGAAAGTCAAACTGTAACATCATGTTCTCCCGCTTATTTTTCTGCCAGGATCCAACTGAAACAGGAGGCATCCCTTGGCTTTAAAAATATACTAGATTTTTTACTAAAATTACTTGAGTTTGCTCTGACCATAGCTGAAATATTTGAATTCTAGAGGAATCGCGTAATTACACTGAAGCAGAAGATGAAATTTCTGGCATCTGAGAATGACTGAGAAGCTTCAGGCAGAAAGCAAACTGTTATTAGCTTTTTAAGTACTTGTTGCCACATTGGCTTATATGTGATGTTTGTCACAGTCCCATATACAAGACATGTTTCCTTTTCAAAGATTGGTGCCAGAGAGCTTCAGTGTTTGCATGTCTTCAATGATGACAGCACTCAGTTCTGAGGTCATGCCTGGGCAGAAATTGCCTACTGGGTGTTGTTTCTGAGCTGGAACATTTCACTTAAGAATAGTAGAAATGACTGACAACAAGGAAAAACAAAAAGAAAAAGTCAAACGACCCTAGCAGTACTAATGGACCTACTGCTTGCGAAAAACCTGTTGAGGGACCAGATGGGAATTGGCTGTGGGTAAACTCTGTGTTTCCAAGCTGATAAGCTAATGAAGTGTTAAATCAAGAAAACAAAACCAAGAAGTTTTCTTTTCTTTTTTAGTTTTTCTTTTCTCTTTTCT